>ML106005.1:0-35618 GCA_003697995.1 Taxidea taxus jeffersonii | reverse complement strand
GCAAAGAAGAAGTCAAACTATCGCTCTTTGCAGATGATATGATACTATATGTGGAAAACCCAAAAAGGCTCCACTCCAAAACTGCTAGAGCTTGTACAGGAATTCAGTAAAGTGTCAGGATATAAAATCAATGCACAGAAATCAGTTGCATTTCTTTACACCAACAACAAGACAGAAGAAAGAGAAATTAAGGAGTCAATCCCATTTACAATTACACCCAAAACCATAAGATACCTAGGAATAAACCTCACCAAAGAGGCAAAGAATCTATACTCAGAGAACTATAAAGTACTCATGAAAGAAATTGAGGAAGACACAAAGAAATGGAAAAATGTTCCATGCTCATGGATTGGAAGAATAAATATTGTGAAAATGTCTATGCTACCTAAAGCTATCTACACATTTAATGCAATGCCTATCAAAATCCCATCCAATTTTTTCAAAGAAATGGAACAAATAATCCTAAAATTTATATGGAACCAGAAAAGACCTCGAATAGCCAAAGGAATATTGAAAAAGAAAACCAAAGTTGGTGGCATCACAATTCCCGACTTCAAGCTCTACTACAAAGCTGTCATCATCAAGACAGTATGGTACTGGCACAAAAACAGACACATAGATCAATGGAACAGAATAGAGAGCCCAGAAATAGACCCTCAACTCTATGGTCAACTAATCTTCGACAAAGCAGGAAAGAACATCCAATGGAAAAAAGATAGCCTCTTCAACAAATGGTGTTGGGAAAATTGGACAGCCACATGCAGAAAAATGAAATTGGACCATTTCCTTACACCACACACGAAAATAGACTCAAAATGGATGAAGGACCTCAACGTGAGAAAGGAATCCATCAAAATCCTTGAGGAGAACACAGGCAGCAACCTCTTCGACCTCAGCCGCAGCAACTTCTTCCTAGGAACAACGCCAAAGGCAAGGGAAGCAAGGGAAAAAATGAACTATTGGGACTTCATCAAGATCAAAAGCTTTTGCACAGCAAAGGAAACAGTCAACAAAACCAAAAGACAACTGACAGAGTGGGAAAAGATATTTGCAAATGACATACCAGATAAAGGGCTAGTATCTAAAATCTACAAAGAGCTTAGCAATCTCAACACCCAAAGAACAAATAATCCAATCAAGAAATGGGCAGAGGACATGAACAGACATTTCTGCAAAGAAGACATCCAGATGGCCAACAGACACATGAAAAAGGGCTCCACATCGCTGGGCATCAGGGAAATACAAATCAAAACCACAATGAGATACCACCTCACACCAGTCAGAATGGCTAAAATGAACAAGTCAGGAAATGACAGATGCTGGCGAGGATGTGGAGAAAGGGGAACCCTCCTACACTGTTGATGGGAATGCAAGCTGGTGCAACCACTCTGGAAAACAGCATGGAGGTTCCTCAAAAAATTGAAAATAGAGCTACCTTATGACCCAGCAATTGCACTACTGGGTATTTATCCTAAAGATACAAACGTAGTGATCCAAAGGGGCACGTGTACCCGAATGTTTATAGCAGCAATGTCCACAATAGCCAAGTTATGGAAAGAACCTAGATGTCCATCAACAGATGAATGGATAAAGAAGATGTGGTATATATATACGATGGAATACTATGCAGCCATCAAAAGAAATGAAATCTTACCATTTGCGACGACATGGATGGAACTAGAGCGTATTATGCTTAGCGAAATAAGTCAACTGGAGAAAGACAACTACCACATGATCTCCCTGATATGAGGAAGTGGAGATGCAACGGGGGTGGGAGTTAAGGTGGTAGGAAAAGTAAAAATGAAAGAAGATGGGATCGGGAGGGAGAAAAACCAAAAGAGACTCTTAATGTCGTAAAACAAACTGAGGGGGGTGGGGGGAAGAGGGGTTGGGTGAGGGTGGTGGGGTTACATCATATGTTTAAATAAAGCTTAAATAAAGTTAAAAAAAATGGTTAAAATGATAAGTTTTATGTTATATATACTTTACCACAATAAAAAGATAATTTTTCTTAAAGTTTATGCTTTTAAAACATGACCCCAACATAATACTGAGAAAGTCTAAACTATGACCCTGAAACTTGCTAGACCCTAAATTCTTTATCTATGAAGCCTACAGTGATAATTTCTCCCATGAGAATGTACATCTCTAAGAGAGGACACTAGACTTAATCCACAGAACCTGGAATAGCATATATGTGCTTACAAACAACAAATTTTGTTTGTTTTTAAATAAGTGGAAAATTTACCACCTGAGCTGACAGTTACTCCTGTAACTTGTGTAATCTTGTGTCCTTTCCCACCAGCTATAGGTGGATTAGGTAAAATATCTTATCTCAAATGATATCATGAATGGCAAAGTGTTTTGCAAATTACCATATTATTATATTTAACACAGTATTACTAATAATGTATCTGTTATATGTAATAAATGTTACCATATTATTTTCCCCTAAATTTAACTGCCAAGAATGTTGATTCCCTATATTTCTACTTTGTATAATACTGAACGGCATTACTTAAATGGCACATGGTATTCCAGAAGATCTAAGGCTTTTGGATTCACACAGATTTGAATCCTGACACTGTCATCTGCAAGCAGTGTGACCTATAGCAGGTTATTTAGGTCTTTTCATTTCTTCTGTTTTCTTTCTTTAATCTCGCTCCTGTCATTTCTTCAACTCTATTTTAAATGAGTAAAAAAGTAATTTTACAATCTTAATACTCTGTGCCACTAAATTAAGAGTGAATAAATCAGGAAGCTCATGGAAATTCTGCCAAAAACCAATCTATTTTGTACCCTGCTCCCACACCACCAAGGAACAGATGAAGATTAATTGCCATTGTAACTTATAGACATGTAAGTGGTAAAATATCAAGAGAACTATTATTTGGAAAAGGTAAGCAATTCTGCCAAAGAAAACTGGAGAGTCAAAATTAAAAAGAATTATAAATGTTATATAAATTTTAAAAGCTTAGCAGGTCAGAGAGATCAGTTCACAGTAAAACTATTCTTGGTATTTTAGGGGTGGGAAGTGAAGAAAGGGTAGGAAGAGGGAAAGGGAAGAAGAGAACAGTACGTTCTACTGACTTCAATTTTTTTTCTTTCTTCTTTTCTTAACAATAACCACAAAATAGGAGGTATTAGGATTAGGAAAATATATCAAAATATTTAAGAGTCTGTTAAATCTAAGTACACTACAGCAAAATCATAGATAATATAGATTTTAAAAAGATACAGAAATATCAGTAATACTAACAAAATTACCTCATTATAGAAACTTTTCTTTTTTCAGATTATATTTATTTACTTATTTGTCAGAGAAAATGAGAACACAAGCAAGAGGAGTGGCAGGAAGAGGGAGACGTAGGCTCCCCACAAAGCAAAGAGCCTGGCGCGGGACTCAATTCTAGCACTCTGGATCATGACCAGAGCCGAAGGCAGATGCTTAACCAATTGAGTCACCCAGGCATCCCTAGAAATTCTTTAAATAGAAAGTTTGTTTGATTTAAATCAATAAAGTAATACACTTTAACTGTTTTAAAATTAATATAAAAATTACATTAAAGAGGTAATAACAATATCATAAAATGCCATTGATTTGGACTCCCCAATTCCAGTAGACTATGACCTCCACAAGGTAAAAAAAACTTTGGTTGATCACTGGTGTTTTTTCCTAGTGCTTGAAATAGAACAGCGCTCAGCATATATAGCAGGTGTTCAATATTTGTTGACTAGCTTACCTCCTCTCCTAATTAATACCAGGTTTTCAATACACAAAAGGAAATATGTCCTCCCTACTTTTTTGAGCAATTTGCTCTGTGGTTATTCTATAGTTATTATACATTGTTTCACTTTGAGAAAGAATTTAAACCAATACAAAAGATACTTTGTATTTTCTTTAGTAGCCTTTCAAATTTTCTTCAGATTATAATCGTATTTGTCTGTTTTCAGCTTTCTTCAACTTCTAAGAGCACAGCTTGAAAAAAAAAAAAACCCCACAAAGTTTTTCAATGCAACCATTCATCATCTCACTATACTCATCTCTGTCTTTGCAATAGTTTCTCATGGAGCAGGAAGACAACAATCATGTCACATTTACTTACATGGAAGTTCTCTATTTCCCAGTGTATAACTACTAACAAGTTCTCTCGAGGTCAAGCCACTCCTATAGCTTTCCCAGATAGCAGGTCATTCAATGTCATTCTTAATAGTAGTGTAATTTCTTAACTTCCCCAAGAATTCATTTCCCCTTTTCCCTTCTCAGTCAGTTATAGTTTGTATACAGTGTATGTGCTGTACCTGAAGGTAGTATAACTATTTCTTTAGAAATATTTGATAACTAGGATACATCCCTAAAATTGGCAAAACTATGATCTGTTTCTTTAAAATTAACAAGATTCTTTCCCCCTGAACTTTTCCTTCACAGTCTCAACTAGACAGTCAGACCTTAAGACAAATACTAACTACCTAATTTATAACTATTTCTAAACCACACAGCTGAACCAATTTCCATTATTAAGGTTTACTGCTGTTCTACAGCAGGAATTTAGGAGCTGGTGGTATACATTATCCTCTCTGAAAACAGGAAAAAAAAATCTTAAGACTTCAACAGGAGAAAGATGAATTACTGGCCTTCCAAATCCATAAAGATGTTGGGCACATTTGGTACCATTATAATTTAATTCAGCTATGGTGAATAAGGTTTTTGTGAATCATTATTTTACCTATTTTTTGAAATAGGGAAATGTTCTAAACTGACTGAAAAAAATTTCTTGCATACTACATACTTTCATGTCTGAATTGCAAACTGCAAGTCTGATGGACTAATTATATTCTGGTATTTATCAATAATAGAACCATATTTTGTATTTTAAGTCTAGTAAAAAAAGATAACTTGTCTCTTCACAGGAAATATATTTTAATTACCTTGTATTTACTGACTTTCTTCACACTGAGATATCAAAATATTAGACACAAATGCAATTTAACAAAGATCAAATATCGAATTATGACTGCCAAGACCAATTCCATCTTGGTCTCTCGAGTGAAATATTAGAGAAGTAGCAGTACAATTTTCCCAATATTATCAAATATTCTCTCTTTAATTAGAGTAGGATAATGTCCGTAACCGCATCTGTGTACTTTAGATTTTCATCAAATATACACATATATTAGCAAGGCAGTTTCAAAAGACTGTATTTACTACAACTGCTTTCAAATATCCACTGTAATGTGCAAGAAAAAATAACTTACTGTCTCTGAGTGTCTCCCAAGCCCATTGATCATTTTTGAAGAAGAGATGTCGTTTGATTTCTTCTACACCATTTCGCCCTAATCTCACCTCTCTGAAGAAGGGGAAAAAATTTTTTAACCATTTAAGATATTATTATTATAACCTGTCCAGATATACTTGTGGGCACAATGCTAAATCTGTGCATAATGATAAAAATAGTTCTATGTCACCTTGAAATTATATTGGTTTTCAGTAAGCTGAAGACAGAATATTGAAGAATTTTTTAAAAAAACATGAAAAACAGACTTGTTGATACTCCATGACTTTTCTATTGGCAAAGAAAATCTGAATAATCATTCACTTTGCTTCATTAGCATAATGACTAAAACACAGTGAATTTTCTTGACAGCTCTTAACCATTGTAGTAGTCACACATTTTTTGTAACGAACAACTTTACTTCACAACAAAAACTAACAAAAACTCAGGAAGACATCTTAAATTTAAAATCTCCTCTTCATAAGCTATTATAAATATTTC
Source organism: Taxidea taxus jeffersonii (assembly GCA_003697995.1). Lineage (NCBI taxonomy): Eukaryota > Metazoa > Chordata > Mammalia > Carnivora > Mustelidae > Taxidea > Taxidea taxus. The sequence continues at coordinate 29,844 of ML106005.1, read as the reverse complement.
TGACCTATCAGAAACCAATGACAACTAATTCTTGACATTACTACAAAACTGAGAGTTTTAATGGGATTCCTGGCCTCTTAGGAGAACATATAGATAAAATGTTTAAAAATGTGCCTTTAGTAGATTTGGAAAGGGGAACTTAGCAACTTCTGTTTTCTACTTCAGTGCTTATAAACAAGAATACCCCAAATTCCAAATCTTTTCATGAGTTAAACAAAAAACTGCTTTTGATATAATGTGACACCTTCTGAAGAAACTTTCACTGACTCTCCCAGACTGGATCAGGGAACCTCTCCATGGTTCTATGACAGACAGGCAGTACTTAACTCAGAGTACTTAACTTCTTGTACAATAAACATCTCATTCACTTTCTGTTTCTCTCAAGGGAGTATGAGGTAGTGGAGAAGAGTGGCTGTGTATCTTTTTCATTTCTATATTCCTAGCACCTAACACACAGCACATCACTTATATTTGTAAAGCACAGGTATTAAAATGTAAAAATATGAAAGACTGTACATTTCAGGCTCTACAGGACTGTATGTAGGGCAGTACATTTAATATTAAAGTGAATCTGAAATTGAAACATATATAAAAGTACTAGGCCTCCCTAATGTTTAACAATATACAAACATAAATATTAAACATAATTTTAGTAAGTCATGTGGTTCATGTTTAAATTTAAAAAGTAAATTTAAAAAGTAAACCATAAGGGTACACATAATATACTATTTTTGTTTCTAAAACACATACATGAATATACATTTATAAAAATGCTTACTGAATCTGAAAGACATCATACCAATGACCATCTCTAGAGGTAAGGAGGTAGGAAATACATACATCTTTATAGGTTTGCACTATTTATTTAATTTCAACAAACATATAATCGTATAAAATTAAATCTTTTTTCCAGCCCTACTGAGGTATAACTGACAAAAATCTTAAGATATGTAAAGTATAAAAAGTGATGTTTTGACGTATGTACACATTGTGAAAGGATTCTCCCACTGAGAATTAACACATCCATCACCTCATCTATTTACCTTTCTTTCTGGTAAGAACATTTCAATTGTACTCTCTTAGCAAATTTCAACTATACAATACAGAATTATCTTAAATGGCATCAATTAGAAGATGCATCATTTTTCCATCACTAGGAAAAAAATGTTCCTAATTAATACATGGCAGTATAAGATCCACTCTAATTTCAGAGATGTTACATGTCAAAAAACCCTCAGACTCAAGAAAATATAATTTTTATACTTAACCAAATTAAAAACTCAACAATAAACCTTAAAAAAATCATCTGATCTAGCCATCAGAAAAGAGTATTACCCCAATTTCTTACATAAGGCAAGTGATTTGAGATCCAGAAAGCTATCCAGAATATCACAAAACACTGTATTTCACTATCACTAATGATTTGGGGAATGGTATTATTTTTATTCCACCAGTCCAAATATAGGAGCTGAGATACACATCTCAAATACTGAGCAGCAAAATAAAAATTTCCTTAGAATAAATTAAAGTTCAATGTTAAGATTGCTTACCGGTCAGTAAGGAAGGCACAAATAAGATTTTTTGCTTCTTTTGATATATCATTATCATCAGGGAAAGTAAGTGAATTTTTATGATTCATAATCTTACTGTAAGTTCCAACCAGAGAATCTGCATAAAAAGGGGTATCACCTGAAAAAATTGATAGGGAAAACAAAAACAAATAAGATACACTAAAAAACCAGTTTCAAAGGAAAAGAGTCAATGTTACACATTTAAAGATTACTATATATGCATTAAAGACATACACTTAATATATAAAAAAGAACATCACAATGTTGCTTAAATCTTCTAAATAGCTTTTAAAAACACACAAAGCAGGTTTCAATCAGTTTGTTTTCTACAAACAAAATTAACTTTGCTTAATGCAATAAATGCCTTATTAGAAGAAGCCAAATGGCTAACTTTTGGGATGAACAACTATGTTAGAGGTATACAAAATTCTCCTTTACTTACCTACAAGCATTTCATATAAAAATACCCCAACTGACCACCAGTCACATTCTCGTCCATAATAGCCATCACCACCTTGAGATTTTAATACTTCAGGGGAAATGTAATCAGGTGTTCCAACTGCTGTATCACATCGTACCATACCTTCCTAAAAAAGAGAAGCAGGTCAACTTCTGAACTAGAATACAAATATAAATTCTGAATTATTTAAAAGGACCTTCTTAATAAGACCTGTAGACCTCTGAGTCTTTGGGCTATAAAATATATCAAAACTTAGTGCAAACTTGACAAAAATGAATACATAGGCTATACATGTGATTAGTCTATGTATATACTAGTCTATATATATATATATACATGTATATATATATATTATATACACGATATATTCAAAATATGTGTGTGCTTGTGTTTCTGGATACATTAGTGATTTTTACATTGTAATATTACTCATTAGAAAGACACACTGCCACCCAGTTGTGCCAATATAATGACCTCATCATAACTGCAGAGAACAAGTATATAAGCCAATGCACAGATTAAGGGACTGATAGGATGAATTACTTGATAACGTTAATATATAATACTGATTAAACTTTTTCTAACTAAAATAGCCATTCAATCTAACCATGCTTGAAACTATAAAGAAAACACGTAAGAATTAACTGTACAGGGGCGCCTGGGTGGCTCAGTGGGTTAAGCCTCTGCCTTTGGCTCAGGTCATGATCTCAGGGTCCTGGGATCAAGTTCCGCATCGGGCTCTCTGCATGGTGGGGAGCCTGCTTCCTCCTCTCTCTCTCCCTCTGCTTGCCTCTCTGCCTACTTGTGATCTCTGTCAAATAAATAAATAAAATCTTAAAAAAAAAAAAGAATTAACTGTATAAATATAAAATGCAGAAGTATGTGTAATGGAAAAGGGTGTAATAATACTGAGCACACTGAATATCTACTTAATATGCAATTTAACTCTCAAAAAAAAAAAAAACCCCAAAACTAAATGTAAAGACTATACATACCTATTACTTATTTTAGCTGATATTAATGCAACAGAATTATAATTAAATGTTCACACAGAAGTTCTCATGTAGTGTTTCCTTCTAAGCAATACTTCTCCTTTTAAAATAATAAATACAACGTTTTGGCTATTGTTCTGTGGCAAGTTTCCAAGAATATAAACTATTTCAACTGAAACAAGTAGCATACTTGCCACTTCAGTTATAAGTATGTTATTTATTTTGTAAATAATGAGAACAGATGGTATCTTTTAAGATTGACTCCCAAAATAAGCAATAAGATCTTTTACATGTTAACAGAAGGCTAAGTAAAACACTAAAAAATACACATATCACTGAAATCCAGTTTTTATGAAAGTCTAATTTTAACACTGGTATTAGTGTTTAGTGATGAGTTTCATTCCTAGTTACCAGCAGTACTGTGTATTAGAGTTGTTATAAAAGGTTTAATAAATATGGCAATCAACACTTAAATAGGTAGGAAAACAGAAATCACTTACAAGTTACTAATTAAACACTGAAATCCTAGAATCTATTTCAACAAATAAGACAGGTTGTATCAATTCTGTACAAGTCTAGCTATGGTTAGTACATTCTTACAGCATTTTCTAAAAAGCAGTCATCTTGAATTAGCAAAATTATTTAACCTTATTCATCTTCATACAAGTACCAAAATCTGCTAACTTCAAATGTCCAGATTTATCCAGCAGCATGTTATCAGGTTTCACATCTCTGAGGGAGGAAAAAAACAGTGTTTCTAAAACCAGACACTGATAAAAATTCTATGAGGCAGTTATTTTAGGCCCTGTATCCCCACTCATTGTAGATAAGGCCATTTTTGATTCATAAGTGCTCACTCTGTCCACATCTATAAACTGAATTTATAGATGGAAATTCCTTTATATGTTAATGCCTCAGAGAAAGGCATTTAATATTCCCCTTTCTTTTAAAAAGAGTTTGATTCTTCCAAGGAGGAAAGCAAACCATTTGAGGGAGAATAACCACAAAAAAACATAATACTCAGACCTAAAAAATAACTGAAACACACTTTTTAACTTAAGTACATAAATAACCCCAGGATAGGATCTAAATCACTTTCATTTTTGTATCCCTGGCACTTAGCAAACAGCAACTGCATTGGATTCAAGTGATGTTCATAAAACAAATGAAACTGTTCTTATATCAAATAAATATGATCTATTCACTAGTTAAAAGCAACTTATTTGTATATTAAAATTTTGTATATAAAAAACTAATCAAAAGCAATTAATTTACATATAAAAAATTAAAAGTGTTTAACTGGCACATACCTCAGAAAACCAGCCTATCATTTTTATTTTTCAGAATACGAAATAAAAGTATATGATCAGATAAAGGGAAATTAAAGAATACATTTATATCAACATGAAACTGAAATAATAAAACTGAATTTCAAAGTTTTAAATTCTGAAATACCACTTATCATCACATGGAAAATAGGTGGGTTGAGTAGGAAATGTCAACCAAATAAAGTTTAAGCACTTTTCAGCCTCCCCTGCCTTCCAACAAATGAAAAAACTTAAAAGCATTATTATCTTTACCTATGAATGAAACCCATGGAATGGATTGCATCCAATGCAAGAACTACTTCTGCGGTATAGAATCGTGCCCATTTTTCAGGCACATCATAGTTGCTCATTAAGTTTACAAGATCTCCACCAGGCATGTACTCCATCACCATGTAGAGATAACGATCATCTTGGAATGCATAAAAAAGCTATACAAATACAAGAAAATCATTAAGATTAAGAAAACATTTAAAAAGTGACAAAAATACTAATGTTAAGATTTAATTAAAACAGTCAAATTGCAGTAACTAAGGTACTCTTAAGAAAACAAAACACACAAACATAAACATCACAATGTCCCCTGCATATGCAAAGGAACTGTGGTTATTTCTGAGTTAGATGGAAACTTTTATCTATATACACTGCTACGCTAATTCAGTTTTTTACAGTGAGAATTTTTTATTTTATTTTATTTTTTTTGTTAGAGAGAGAGAGAGCGAGCACAGGCAGACAGAGTGGCAGGCAGAGGCAGAGGGAGAAGCAGGCTCCCTGCCAGGCAAGGAGCCCGATGTGGGACTCGATCCCAGGACGCTGGGATCATGACCTGAGCCGAAGGCAGCTGCTTAACCAACTGAGCCACCCAGGTGTCCCTACAGTGAGAATTTTTAAAAATTGTAGTAGCTTCAACAAAGAATATACAGTGACATAAGCAAAGAAATATTATGATTCTGATATAATGTGTGCTCCTGTGAGGTCTACTGTTAAATTTATATCTATACCACAATTCTCAAGAAGTCTGAAAAACTGGACTACAGGCTCAGCTGTCCATTAGCCATGTGACTGGGCAATTTATTTAACCTCCCTAAGTCCCTGTCACTATAATCCCTTCCAGAAAAATGTAAGGGCCTATACCTTGTTTGACTTTTATACAGGCTACTTGGTCAGAGTCTGGACCTAGTAGTGGCAGTTTGCAAATGCAAAATGTCTAATCAGAAGAAACATAAATTAATCTATAAGTGGAGACATACCAGGGATTAACTGCCTTTCAGAGTTGTTAAAAAGATCAGTGAATGTAGAAAGCACCTGGTAGAACAGATGCTCAGTAATTAACAGTCAATGGAAGGAGGAGCAGTAAAACAAGTAACAGGAAGAGGGCAGCAGCTAGAGTCAAGTAGGAAGAGTGAAATCCATTGACAGGAAATTGGTAAGAATACCAGGTATAAATTTATTTATTATGTGACCTAGGTTGAGTTAAAAAAAAAAAAAAAAAGCAAATTTACAAAAGAACATTTTAAGTAAACATGAGAAGATCAGAATCAAACTAAAATAAAATAGAGCCCTAAAGAAAATGATACTTTATTTACATAGACATGTGTCTTAAAATCTTCTTGTTTCATTTTTTTCAATAGTGTTTAATGGTTTTAGTTACAGACTTAGTTATTTTAAAAAGATATTCTAGGGATGGATGAGAAACTATGGCATCTCATGGCTAGCACAGATTAAAGTATACAATTTATCATTTGGGTACCACAATTAAAGAAACAATGTTGATTTGGTGGTAGTTTTCTTGACAATGTGTCAAGAAAAACAAAGCTTCAAGTAGTAAGTTGTAAATTTGAAAATTATGTCCTATGACTTTTAACCACCTACAGAACACTGAAGATTTTCTGTAGCACTGGTTCTCAACCAGAGGAAATAATTGTCACCTGACCATCCATCCCCCTCCCAATGCCACCAGGTAAGTGTTCAACTATGTCTAAATACAGTTTTGGTTGTTATGAATGGTAGGCAGGCTGTGGAGAGGTGCTACTGGCATCACCTCGGTAGAAGTCAGGGACGCTGCTGAAAATCTGATAATGCACAGGACAGCCCACAAAACAAAGGACTACCTGGCCCAAAATGTCAGTAATAGCAAGCTTGAAAAATCTCTGCTCCACATAGCTGATAAAAAACAGAGCAGATGGGCTCTTGGGTGGCTCAGTCCTTAAGCGTCTACCTTCAGCTTGGGTCATGATCCCAGAGTCCTGGGATCAAGCCCCGAATGGGGCTCCCTGCTCAACAGGAACCCTGCTTCTCCCTCTCCCACTCCCCCTGCTTGTGTTCCCTTTCTCGCTATGTCTCTGTCAAATAAATAAAATCTTAAAAAACAAGACAAAAAAACCAGAGCAGACATTTCGAGTATAAGAAGTCATACATAACTCTTATTAAACATTTTCCATATCCTTTTTATTCCAATTACTGCTGTGTTTATTTAGGACACTGTTCATTATATCTTGTGAATTAGTAAGTCATAAAATTCATGTTAAGAATTTAGAAATGATCTAGCCCACCCAACAGCTGGTCTTTTTTTTAACCCAGAAGATTTACTTCCCCTATATGCATTCTTACATAACCCCAATACACAAAACATAAAATATGGAGCTGCTCTAGTTGAGGCAGAAAAGGAAAACCTAGAATTATAACCTCTTCAAGTTCCTGCTTGTCCCAATGATTTCACTTGAGGTATTCTCTACAGGTGAAAATAACCAATCTAAGCCAACTTCCATATTTTTGAGCAAGTAAGCTGAGGCCCAGAGATGTTTTTGACAGTTAAGACTAGAACTTAAAACTACTGATACTTCTACTGTATTTTTCTTCCCACTGAAAAACCTACAGCCAACACATTATTTGAAGGATTACCTTAACTCCCCTCTTCCTTCATTTTCCCATTCCTTCCTCTCCACAAATGAGACAAATAGATGAATAGATGGTTAAATAAACAGAATATAAGAGGATCTCATATTTGGGGAAAAAACTTAAATTTCAACATTAAATAAAATTATCTACCAGAAGATGATAATATATACTTTCCTCAATCAAAGCAGATTATTTAAATTTTCTAATATTTAAAGTCTACAGGCACATCAATTATTTTGCTTTGGCCTTACTTTCCTCCTAGAGACAATTCAATAAAATTAAATTTTATGACTTAAAATAACAGTATGTCAGACAATTCTGTAACTGCCAAATAAACTCTCTATTACTTTCTAAAAAACAAACTAATATGTTTAGTTACAAGCTATTACAGCAATAATGAAACAGTAGCAAAATCATACCTGGACGACCCAAGGGCTGTTAGCAAAAGCCATGATGTCCCTTTCTTCCCAGAAAAAAGCAGAATCAGATCTCTTAATCATTTCAAATTTACTGAGAAGCTTCATAGCATATACCTTCCTGGTGGATTTATGCCTTACCTTTAAAATTGCAAACAGAAAATAATGAACCTTTTGCCCAGTGTTTACCAGAACAATTTACCAAATGATGTTAACACCTTGTTAAATAATATAACATTACTGTTCTAGTTACTTTTTTTTTTTTCATCTCTTCTGCTGAATTATCCCAACTAGATGTCAAGGCTTCAATTACCAGAAAGCAAGTAATGTTAGAAAAAAAGTCTTTATTCCCTATATAATAGCACACTCCCCTTTCTCCACCATGTTATACATGCTGCTTTCTATTTATAAAGCTTAGGATTCCATAACATTTTAGAAGTCTATTATTACAAGTAAAGATTTTTCTTCTGACATTTGAAACCTCTTCTCTACCCATGGATGCTTGGGGAAAATATTTCATACTACTGCTGAATTTGACTCTAGGCTTTCACATCCTTTGGCAAGACTGCCTAGAGCAATTTAAAGCAATAATTTTATAAAAAACAATATCATCCCAAATTATGTTAGACACACAAATGGATTTTTAATTTTATTGTTTTTTAATCTCATTAAATAACCTACCAATTGTACTTCTCCAAATGCACCTCTACCAATCACCTTCACTACTTCATAGTCTTCAGCTTTCATTCGTAAATCTCTAATTTTATTTATTGTGTCTTTATCTGTATGAAAAGAAAAGTGTGATTTTAAATCACTGAAGCATTACAAGTTTATTTTACATTCAAGTTCTTGAAAAACAAAAAATATTAAGAATTACTTATAATAAACAGTTATAAAAGAAATGTTCAATGTATTAAGCATGAGCACTGGGTGTGGTATATAAACAATGAATGCTGGAACACTGAAAAGAAATAAAATGAAAAAAAAGAATTGTTCTGGATAAATTCTGCGATGACTTCGCTCTAGCTAGTAAAATATTTTCATTAAACTCTAACTTGATAGATATTTCAGAAAAGAAATACACTACTAACACACATGGGGGACAATCAGTTAAGTAAAGAGCTAATCTGCACTGAAGGATCATGGGTATATATTTTAGATCAGTGAAATAAAATTTTCTTTTTATCAAGTCAGTTTTGATAATCTCTTCAAGAAAATATACATAATCGGGGGCACCTGGGTGGCTCAGTGGGTTAAAGCCGCTGCCTTCGGCTCAGGTCATGATCCCAGGGTCGTGGGATCGAGCCCCGCATCGGGCTCTCTGCTCTGCGGACAGCCTGCTTCCTCCTCTCTCTCTGCCTCTCTGCCTACTTGTGATTTCTGTCTATCAAATAAATAAATAAAATCTTTAAAAAAAAAAATATACATAATCGAAGCTATCCAATGTTGAAAAAAATACTTGCATCAATATGTTTCTCTATTTGAACCTAGATTTTAACTTAAAACACACAGTGCAAATCACTGCAATTATTTATATAAACCTGTCATGGTACAAACTACAATAATTTACAAATCCCCACTGGAAAGATACTCTAATTCCTAATTTGGTCATAGATTAAAATAGGGCTATTTTAATCCACATGGGTCAACACTGGCATGAGATTACATGGAAAAGCTTCACATTTCAGAATGTACGAAATACAAACAGCTATTAAACTTAAGTTCTAGTTGTTAATAAAAATTCTATATTATATCTGTGTCTTTCTTTTTAAAAGCACATTTAAACTCAAGTGTTTGTATGACTTATGACCAATAAACACATGCAAAAGAAAGCAAATTTTTATACAAGGGTAACTAAGTACACTTTAGGTTACATATCAACTGCAAGATGTATCAGAAAGATATAGAAATAATCAATATACTGCACAATTATTTGTGTCTACCATATAGGCTCTATAGAATCACTGTAGATTATATATAAAGATAACTTCAAAACATAGTTCCTCCTCTTAAGGAGTTTAAACTCTAGCAAATGGAACAGAAACAAACAATGAAAAAGAAAGTATTACAGAAAAAAAAAAAAAAAGCTCTAAGGAGGGTAAGCAGAGTTTGTAGAAAACTAAGGAAGACACTTAACCCAAACCTGCCTGGGAAGGAGGTAGCTAGAAAAGGCTTTCTGAAAATGGTAACACTCGAAACAAGTCTAAAATGAAGCACAGCAGTTAGCCAGGTGGGGAGAAAAAAAAGAATACTACAGGCAGATGGGCAATACATGCAAAGGCACAGAGGAACCACATACAAGAAGCTCTGTGCTGCTGAAGTATCAGGTTTGTGATAAGGGTACAAAGAAGACGCTGGAGAGCCCCAACTTGGTTAAGAAGCTTGAACTTTACTTGTAGGCCAGTAGTTCCAGAATGAGTATTTAATCATAAAAAAAAAAAACCTTTTCTCACAATAAAACTTAAAGCAATTCAATTTTATAGAAAAGGAAGTGCTCTGCTTCAGGAAGGTAGTGGTGCGGTGATATCCTGACCACCAGGATATCAGAGAGGGTCTGGAGTTTCATCTACTTTATACTGTTCCATAAAGCAACCGGAGAGTCCTGTGGGATCTGCTGGGAACTGAGAAGCACCATGAAGAGAAATAAGGCAGAAAAACAACAGTCAAATTTACATTTCAGCTAAACCACTCTGGGAAATACTTAAAAAGATGAACTCAATAAGGACAAGACTGGGGGTAGGGAGAATTTTAGGAGTACTGTAAATTTTCAGATGAGAGTTTATAAAGTCCTGAACCAGGATGTGTTACATAATAGCCTGTGAGGTTGAGAAAGGATCCCTAGCTCCGGTTATGTGAGGTTTAGAGCCATAAATAGGCTGAAAAGTGTTGAAGCTCAGAAAATATATCTGCTGCAAATTTATGTGGGAATGATGATCTTGATTCCTGTTTTAATTTCTAACAGCACAGGATGTGTATAAAGCAGCTTGATACGTGATTCAAACAACATTAGTTGTCAGACTGACTTTATTACATTTAAGTATGACATCAAAGTGTTGTTTTGTCTTTTAATTTTAGGTTGTATTCATTAAGAAACATTAATAAGAAAGAACTTCCAAAGTCTATTAGTATTTAATGAAAACTCAGTTAACAATTGGGAGTGGCTCTAAAAACCTTCAACTTGGTCTCTATCTTAGCTCATGCTGCCATACAAAATACCACAGACTGAGTGGTTTAAACAACATTCATTCATTTTTTTCACAGTTCTAGAGTTCCTGAAATCCAAGAGCAGGGGACCAGCATGTTTGATTTTGATTATGCCTGTTTTCTTGGCTTCTTAGCAGCTGCCATCTCTGCGTGTTCACTTGACCTCTTTGTAGTGTGGGACAAGGTAAGGACACTGATCCTATCTTATCAGAGCCCCACCTTTATGACCTCATTTAACCTTAACTGCCTCCTCATTGACCCTATCTTCAAATACGGTCATTAGGGTGTTAAGGCTTCAACATATAAATGATAGGTGCAGGGGACAACACACAATTCAGTCCATAGCAGTCCTTAAAAAAAAAAGCAAAACACACACACACACACACAATTAAACAGCACCACCACTAAGACATCGAGTTACTTTATACTAAGATAAACTGGATGTTCAGTTCCAATTTCTGACAAAAATTTACAGAACTGATGATGTAAGGCCATAAGAGTGAATGTGTGTACCACCCACACTGTGGTTCAATAACACATCATAGATTCAAATATTTTCCACAAAGTACCTGCTGATATACAATACAAAATAACTGTAGGCTTTAAAGGCCTTGTGTTTTCATAAGCTTTGTCAGTTTGTCCAACTAAGCCTTTTTCTGTACTATATATAATTTTAACTACTATCACTTGTAACACATCTCAGCAGACTCCTCCTTAAGCTGAACTTAGTATTTTCTCAACTTCTTTAAAAATATTCTTGCCTGGGGGCACCTGGGTGGCTCAGTGGGTTAAAGCCTCTGCCTTCAGCTCAGGTCATGATCCCGGGGTCCTGGGATCGAGCCCCAAATCGGGCTCTCTGCTCAGCAGGGAGCCTGCTTCCCCTTCTCTCTCTCTCTGCCTACTTGTGATCTGTCTGTCAAATAAATAAATAAAATCATAAAAAAAAAAGAAAAAAGAAAAAAATATTCTTGCCTGTACTTGTTCCATGAAGACTACATAGGATAATTCTTTAGTTCCTTCAAAATTAGCACTGACTCCTCAAATAAACAAGAGTCAAGGAAAATCACTCAAAGTTGTTTGTCTTATTTTTTAATTGACTATTGATGTTGCTCTTGATGACCCCAGTTCTTTGAGCAACAGTTCTCGCCAAACAGCTAACAGTCTTAAGGAAATTTTTCTCTCTACACTTTTTTTTTTTTTTTTTTTGCTGCTGCAAACACTCACCATTAGTGAATGGCTTTCCCTGTTTGGCTAATAAGCCACTCATAAACTAATGTAAGGTCGCAGCCTCATTCCTTTTTTATTTTTATGAAGAAAATTTTCTGATGAGATATTCCATTTCAACTTTTCCATTTTTTTCTGACTGTTGCTTTCCTGTGAGTTGGGAATATTATAAGGGCTCACTCTGGTAACATCAATATATATTTTTCTAGACACGTACAGTGTCACTGCAAAATAAACACAATGCTTCACCTTTTAACTTCACAAAAACAATCCACAGTCCACTGTGCCTTAAAATGACAACAAAGTTCTGTTTTCTTTTTTTTTTTTGACACAAGGGGTATGCACTGGCAATAAAAAATAAAATGCTATGGTATGGTGGTATGGTGATAATACATGAAACACTGTTCCATTTAACTGTACCACTGTGTAGTAGTGTGAACCAGTAACAATGTCTTGTATGATTTCTGACACAACTACTCAACTCAGCCATTGGAGCACAAAACCAGTCACAGACAATACTTAAGAATAAATGTGGCAATGTCCCAATAAAACTTTATTTATGGACACTGAAATCTGAATTTCACATGCCATGACATATATTTCTTCTTTTGACCCTTCATCAATCATTTTAAAAAATATGAAAAACGTTCTTTGTTCATAAGACATATAAAAACAGGTGGTGGGCCAGATTTAGCCTTTGGGCTATAGTCTGTCAACCCCTGCTCTAATTGAAACCCAGCTCCCCACAAAGGACACTGCTTCTCTTGCAGCTCTCAAGTGGTGACCTTTACCTTTACTCCCATGCCTTATACTATTGGCCCTGAAAGTGGGAACTCCAAGAATTTAATAAAATATAATAAAATCATTATGTTGAATGATCCACTTTAAATTCCCAATCACAAACCTAAAGCTGGCTCCTAATTCTGCTTGGCATCATATTTCACTGGTCTGTCCACTCTCCACTCTGCTAGAAACCATATTTTACATTTTCTTCCCTCTTCTCAAACCTTGCACGGCTCTCCCACTGATCCTCATTCATACATGTTTTTGGCTACCACCCTGAATCAAATAAAACAATCAGAAGAAAACTGCCACAAATTTACCACCACACACAGGTATATATTCAACTGTCAGCATGTGCAGGTATATATTTGGTCACTCTTTACTACAGGAGAATGTAGCTATTTTTTTTTTAAAGATTTTATTTATTTATTTGACAGACAGAGATCACAAGTAGGCAGAGAGGCAGGCAGAGAGAGAGGAGGAAGCAGGCTGTCCACAGAGCAGAGAGCCCGATATGGGGCTCGATCCCATGACCCTGGGATCATGACCTGAGCTGAAGGCAGCGGCTTTAACCCACTGAGCCACCCAGGCGCCCCGAATATAGCTATTTTTATACCAATCTTTCCATCAGTGATATCACATCCTTTTTCACTAGTTCAAGGTCATGGCTCCAGCAATACTATTCTCTTTCTCTTGTATCATTAAGTTTACCCTTTTCTTTTTTTTTTTTTTTTTAAATATTTTATTTATTTATTTGAGAGAGAGACAGTGAGAGAGAGTCTGAGTGAGGAGAAGGTCAGAGGGAGAAGCAGACTCCCCATGGAGCTGGGAGCCCGATGTGGGACTCGATCCCGGGACTCTGGGATCATGACCTGAGCCGAAAGCAGTTGCTTAACCAACTGAGCCACCCAGGCGCCCAAGTTTACCCTTTTCTAATCAGAATCCATCATGCTTATTTTCATTCTCACCTTAAATCTCCTCACCCCACTTCTCTCACAAGCTTTTTATGTCCCTTTACTCAACTTCACTATAGCAAAAGCCCTTAAATGTTGCCTATTCTCTCAGTTTCTAAATCTTTCTTCACATTTGCTTTTTAAATCCAGTTAGGAGGGATCTGGCTACTACCTTTCTATCAAAGCTACTTGTCAAAGTCACAAATTATCACCATGTTGCTAAATCCAATTACAAATTCTCAGTTTGCATCTTGACATATCAGCAGCTTTTAACAGTTTGGTCTCTGCTGGTATACTTTCTTTACTTGACTTCCACATTCTTCCAACCATGCTAAGTATATTTTTTCAACCTCATTAGTACTTCTCAGTAGCCTTTGCTGGCTCCTCCTCCTCTCCCAGAGTTAACACAAAGCATCACAAGTCTTAATCTTTCAGAGTGGTTTCTTCTCTGTTTACTTTATTTCTTTGGTGGCCTTTAAAAGCCATCTACATGTCAAGCAATTTTATGGCTAGTCCAGATTTCTCTCTTAAGCTTCGGGTTTATATATTCAATTGCTTATAAAACATATCTACTTGTGTAACAGACCTCTCAAATTTAATGTGTATGAAACTGAAGAGATGGTTTCACCCAAAACCTCTACTTATATTTCTGTTAAGAGTTTAATTTTGCTAAAACTTAGGAAGCATTCTTGATTCCTTTTTTTTCCCCTTACACACCATATCCTATCATTCAGGAAAACATGCTAGCTCTACCTCTGAAATATTATCTCCAATCTGATAACTTTTCACTCTCAACACTGCTAACATGCTGGACCAAGCCACTATCATCTCTTCCTAGAATTACTACAATCACTTCTTAACTGATTTCACTGTGTCTATCCTTTACTCTCCATACTCCATACTTTATTCTTAACCCTAGGTGATAATCTTAAAAACACAAGTCAGAGCATGTCACTCCTCTGCACAAAACTCTCTAATGCCTTGCCATCTCTGCCAGAGCAAAAGTCAAAGACCTTACAATGGCCAACAAGACTCTACATGACCTAGCCTATTTCATTACTTCTCTGACATCATCCTACTATTCTTGCTCAATCCTCTCCAGCCACAATGGCTTCTCCCTTGCTGCCTCTCCAACATGCCAGAAATATTCCTCCCAAAGCCTTAACACTGGCTGTTCCTCTGTATGCCAGTCCCTTCCCTCAAACATCTGCTTAGCTAATTCTCTCAAGTACTTCAACAATGTTCTCAAATGTCATGTTTTAGTGAGTCCCAAGCTAGTCACTTATTTAAAACTAAAATTCTCAAAACTTCCAATCCTTCTTATAGTGTTCTGTTCTTCCTGTAAGTAACAACTTCTTTTTTACCGAATTTGCCTCATGCAAAATTATAAATTTGGCAAGCCCTCATTAATGCCAAGACCAATAAATAGATTATGCAACCATTAGACCTTTTTACCAATTTCTGATTGTCTATTTTGTTGAGCTAGGTGATGCTGGCTGAAAGCTAAGATTCAGAGATGTGAGATATTACTCCACAGCACAGTAAGCAAAGCATGAAATGGGTAAATTGAGTCACGAATAGACAACATAAATCTTGAGAGGCCACTAACTAGCTAATCAGTCCCTAAATAATAATCAGTTAGCAAAAGAGGCAGAAAGATTGAGAATTTATAGTTTCAGGGTTACCAACAATTCAAAATGATTTCAATCAGACTCTTCAATCTAACTTTCTAGAAATCAAATGGATGATTTTTCTTAAGAATCTCTAAAAAAAGTCACAATTCACATCCAATAAATTCTACTTCTAGAAATTTATCCTAAGGAAGTTAGATATAATGTGGAACCAAGATTTTTACAATAAAATGTTCTCTAAAATGTAAAGGTTAAACAATTTTACATACATATAATGGAGCATTAGGCAACATTTAAAACTGTGTCAAAAAAATAAAACAAGACGGAATCAGAAAGGGAGACAAACTGTAAGAGACTATTATCTTAGGAAACAAACTGAGGGTTACTAGAAGAGAGAGGGGTGGGGGGATGGGGTAACTGGATGATGGACATTAAAGAGGGCACCTGATGTAATGAGCACTGGGTATTATATAAGACTGATGAATCATTGACCTCTACCTCTGAAACCAATAATACATTATATGTTAATTGAATTTAAATAAAAAAGAATAATCACATAGAATGATACTCAACTATAATGTTGAGGAAATAAACAGAATAAACTGCACAAGTATATAAACAAATATATACTGGTATGTGTGAACAGAAGAAAGACCAGAAGGAAATATAGCAAAATAATATTTGCAATCACTTCTGAGTGCAGTGGGATTTCAGATTATTTTATTCACATTTTCTATATATTTCAAATTTTCTATAATGACTATTGCTTTCTAATGAGAAAAAGACATATCCACCTAGTCTAAGATCTGAGAATATAAAGTGCACCATGATTTTATGTATCACTACAGACCGTGAGACACATCCTAATTGTTAAGTAAGTTTTTTTAAATGTCAGGATGAAATACAGTAATAAAAGCTATGAATAAACTGAAAAAAAAAAAAAAGCTATGAATAAACTGACCAAAACACTGCTATTCTTTGCCTAAAGAAACCTAGCGTAAAAAAAAAAAAGAGAAAAAAAAACCTAGTGTACCTTGTGTACTTTTAGAGTAGTCAAAGCATCCCTAAAAAGCACTAAAATTACATAAAACATAACTAGAAAATCTACAATGTAATATTCAATTCCATAAAAATCTGACTCTTTAAATGCAAAAATTATTTTATGCCCAAATCTTCAAATAAAATTCAAACTCCAGGAAGATGTCCCATGTTTTGCCAGTGTACACACACACACAGACAGACACACATACACACAGTGATCCGGTTTGAGACACTGATTGGGGAGGGGGAGGAATTCAAAATCTTATAGCATAAAATGGGCTTTTACACCTTGTTACTGTCTGGTTCTCCAGTCTTTTATTTCTAGATACTCTCCCCAACATGCCCTACCAATGCCCAGTTATTTGCAATTGCTCACCTTACCAAACTGCTTCAAATCTCCATACCTTAGCAGATATTGATCATCAGTCTAAAATGACTTGCCCCACGTTATTTGACCAACTTACCATCAAACAAGATCTAATCCTCTATCTCCTCTTCAGCCACTGTTGATCTCAAGCAGACAGGCTAACTCCCTCTCCTCTGAAACACCACAATTTCTCTATTATTTCATCTATCAGTCTGGACTGAAATTGTTTATACAGCTATGTTTCTTCTATTATATAGTACATTCCCATTTCCTTAAGGATAGAGACCACACTTCATTCATGAATATGTCCTTGATGTATATACATGCTCAATGCTACTTACTGAAACATTAAAAAAATTTAATGGTATTATTTATAAATGGAGACAAATCAACTACATGCAGCTCTTACCTACTGAGGAAAAACAGAAAAGCTAGTCACTTTTATTTATTCCAAAACAATGAAAGTATATATTTAAAAACCAATCTTGGATTTTTCAAAATGCTAAACATAGAATTACCATATGACTCAGCAATTCCACTTCTAGCTATTTACCCAAGAGAAATGAAAATATATGTCCACAGAAAAACTTGCAAATAAATGTTCATAGCAGCACTATGCATGACAGCCAGAAAGCAGAAAAAATATGAATGTTCATCAAAAGATGAACAAAATGTGGTAGGTATATCTACACAATGGCATATTATTTGGCAATTAAAAAGAATATGTACTACAACATAGATAAATCTTGAATAATATACCATACTAAGTTCAAAAAGTCAGTCACAAAAGACCACATACATAATTCCATCTCTAAGTAATGTCCCTTATGTATGGCAAATCTATACTGACATAAAATAGATTAATCATTGGCTAGGGCTTGGGGAGCTTAGGGATAAAATAGGAGTGACTGCTAATGCAAATGGGGTTTCTTCATGAGGTGATGAAATGTGACTGGAAATGTGACTGGTAATGGCTGCACAACTCTAAAAATACACACAAAAAAACCAATGAATTGTATACTTTAAATGGGTAAATTTTATATTACATAAATTATATCTCAACAAAGCTATTTAACAAATCAGTCTTCGGTTTGGCAATGATATTTACATTAACACCAAAAGCATAATCCATAACAGAAGTAACTGATAAATTAGGCTATCAAAATTAAAAAATTCTGCTGTGTGAAAGACAACCTTTTAGGTCTGGAGGTGGAACTGATTGATCCTTCTGCCCTTATGCATAGGCTGAACTAGTGATCAGATTCCAAACAATAGGGGATGGAAAGAGAAAACAGTAACTTTCTAGGAGAGAATCCTGCCAGACTACTATTTTAAACCAAGTGATAAAAGTTAACATTACCACTGATAAATCATGATATCACAAACCTGTAACCCCAGTCTAACATCAGACATAAACTGTGGGACATTCTACAAAATACCCGATCAGTAATCTTCAAAACTGTCAAGGTCATAAAAAAAATACGCAAAGACTGAGAAACTATCATAGACTAGATGAGAAGGAGAAATGGCAGCTGAATACAAGGCAGTATTCTACATTGGATTGTGAAACCAAAACCAAAAGAGATTAATGGAAAAACTAAAGTATGTAATTAGTTATCGGTAATATGCCAATTCTGATTTGTTAGTTCTGTCAATGTGCTATGTTATATAAAATGTTAACATTCGGTAAAACTGCATACAGGGCATACAGGAATCTTTATGCTTGCAACTTTCCCATAAGTTTATGTGATTTATCTTAAAAATAAATAAAGGGGGGATGCTCAGTTGGTTAAGCGACTGCCTTCAGCTCAGGTCATGATCCTGGAGTTCCGGGATAGAGTCCCACATCGGGATCAAGTCCCACATCGGGCTCCCTGCTCAGCATGGAGCCTGCATCCCCCTCCCCTCTGCCTGCCTCTCTGCCCACTTGTGATCTTTTTCTCTCTGTCAAATAAATAAATAAAATATTTTTTAAAAAAATTATAAATAAATAAATAAATAAAGAGGGGGCGCCTGGGTGGCTCAGTGGGTTAAAGCCTCTGTCTTCAGCTCAGGTCATGATCGGGGGTCCTGGGATCGAGCCCCGCATCGGGCTCTCTGCTCAGTGGGGAGCCTGCTTCCTCCTCTCTCTCTCCCCTGCCTCTCTGCCTACTTGTGATCTCTGTCAAATAAATAAATAAATAAATCTTTTTTAAATGAATAAATAAATAAAGAGGATATTTAATATTTCTTTTTTAAAAATCTAATTTAGTAGTAATAACTTCAAACAAGCTTTTGTAATATCCTAGGTCATACTACACAATTTATTCAATTTTATGGCTTCATTTTAAAATCTCCAACTTTTATACTACCTTTTGGTATACACTGCATTTGGCACTATATATCAAATGTAAACTGGATGCAACTTTTGACTCAGCAATTCCTGGATTCACTCCAAAGAAAGCAGCAGCAAGTATACACCAAATTGTATGCACAAGAATGTGCATCACAGCCTTATTTACACTAGTGGAAAACTGGAAGGAATTTAAGTGTCCACCATTACAGAAAGCTTTTTACATTAAGGTACACTAAATGGAATATATTCATTTTTAAAAATATGTTATCTATACTTATTTACATAAAAAGATATTTCGCAACTCATTTTTCACAGAACACACTGTGGATAGCTGACAAATTTCTCCTACTGATTCATATTTGTGTTCTAACTTTTTGATCTAATCATTTATATTTGCTATGATGAACATTCCTGTATATTTGCAGAGCTGTTTTGCAGGATACATTTCTTTAAGTAAATAAAAGATTAGGTTAAGCTCATGAACACTTTTAGTTTTTCTTTTTTTTCTAAAGATTTTATTTATTTATTTGACAGAGAGAGATCACAAGTAGGCAGAGAGGCAGAGAGAGAGAGGAGGAAGCAGGCTGTCCGCAGAGCAGAGAGCCCGATATGGGACTCGATCCCAAGACCCTGGGATCATGACCCGAACCAAAGGCAGCAACTTTAACCCACTGAGCCACCCAGGCGCCCCAACACTTTTAATTTTATTTATTTATTTTTTATTTTATTTTTTTATTTTTTTAAGATTTTCTTCATTTATTAGAGAGAGAGAGAGAGAGAGCGAGCACAGGCAGACAGAGAGGCAGGCAGAGGCAGAGGGAGAAGCAGGCTCCCTGCGGAGCAAGGAGCCCGATGTGGGACTCGATCCCAGGACACTGGGATCATGACCTGAGCCGAAGGCAGACGCTTAACCAGCTGAGCCACCCAGGCGTCCCAATACTTTTAGTTTTAAAATACACTGCCCAACTGCCCTTCAAATTACTGCACCAATTTTCATTTCTCAGATGGGGGCTGTCTTTTTCTTATTTTTAACCCATGTTTGTTGAAATAATAATATATTTGTTATTTATTTTTTATATTTTTTTATATTTGTTATAATATATTTGTCAACTGTTCAGTGGTCATTTATAACTCTTCTCCTTTATAATACATATTTAGCTACTTTGTCCATTTTAAAAAACTGTTTCTCTTATTGATTCTTCTTATATTGGTAATATACTGTAATTTTTTTCAATTTGTCTACATTCTTTATATATCCGTCTTTCCTTATATATAGTTTTGGAAAGACAAAAATCTGTCAGTGTTCCCTTTGTAGTTATATGCTAGTCCTAGAACCCTTCTTTTAGAAAAATACACTGCCTACTTGAAGATTAAATAATTTCATTTAGTACCTTATGTCTTTACATTTCTAATATGTAAGGCAGTAAAGACTGAAATTCATTTTCTCTTCATATGGATATCCAATACAAATTACTGAATAATCTACCTTTTCCCCAATGACGTTATGTTAAGCTTTTATCAAATTTTCATATAATAAAAAAGTATGCTTCTTCACCCTCTATGATAATCTATTGGTCTTCATGTTCTTCAAGAAAGTACTATTTTTCTTACACTTCACTAAAGAGTTCAAGAATTAATCCCAGTATATTATGACTACAATCCTGCCCCAACTCCCAGAAACAGTAATAAATAATAAGCAGTAAAAAATTCATCATTCAAGTGCTAGAGTTACCAAACTATGGAAGCCATTTATAACCTAATATGCAAAAAAAAAAATCAAGTCTGCCAAAACCTTACTACATTTCAATGCTTTCTAGCTGGAATATGTCCCACATTATGCAGACTCCTATATGTACCTTAATATTAAGCTGCAGAGGATTTTTTTTGTTGTTTTTAAAGATTTATTTATTTATTTTATTTATTTGAGAGAGAGAGAGAGAGAACGAGTGAGCATACATACAGGCAAGAGTGCAGGAAGGGCAGAGGGAGAGAATCTTTAAGCTGACTTCCTGCTGAGGTTGGCACCTGACAGAGGTTAGATGCTTAACTGACGAGCCACCCACACACCCTGAAATTTGTCTTTTTTTTTTTTTTTAAAGATTTTATTTATTTGACAGACAGAGATCACAAGTAGGTAGAGAGGCAGGTAGAGAGAGAGGAAGGGAAGCAGGTTCCCCACTGAGCAGAGAGCCTGATGCAGGGCTTGATCCCAAGACCCCGGATCATGACCTGAGCAGAAGGCAAAGGCTTTAACCCACTGAGCCACTCAGGCACCCCAAATGTGTCCTTTTTAAATGCAGAACAGTATATATAGGTAGTACATAAATTCTGCTTTTAGAATTGTTGCTCCTTAGAATTCCTGAAAAAGTAGAGACCTTTAACTACATCAAACTTTATATTCTAAGCAGGTGAAAACCATCTTTAGTTTTACTAGAGATAATGTAACACACATCCTCAATATTACAGTATGTAATGAGACAATCTTAGGAGAAACTAGTCACAAACATTAATGAGGGCTTTTCTACTAAGTCATAGAGTCTTGCGATGTTTTGTTTGAATTATTATCATGACCTTAATTTAAAGTGAGAAAAAGTCTTCCCTTTACTATTGAGCAATATGTACCTTTTGTGTAATTCTACAAGGAGCTAAGGCAAACATAGTCAAGTTATTTTTGCTTCCCTGGATGAACAATGGATTCTTTGATGAATCAGCAGAATATGCTGAACTGAAAATAATGTATTTCTCCTTTACATTTTTAATACAAGATAACTGCTTACTAATTTTATTTATTTATTTATTTTAAGATTTTATTTATCTATTTGACAGAGATCACAAGTAAGCAAAGAGGCAGGCAGAGATGGGAGGGGGGGGAAGCAGGCTCCCCGCCAAGCAGAGAGCCCAATGCAGGGCTTAATCCCAGGACCCTAGGATCATGACCTGAGCTGAAGGCAGAGGCTTTAACCCACTGAGCCACCAGATGCCCCCTCCTTACTAATTTTAATCACCTACCAATGAATAGCTAATTTAAAGATAACAGTAACATTCAACTATCATAATCATTTAATAAGTAAAAAGGTTTCATGATTTTACAAATTTTAAAAGTATAGAGAAGAAACATTTTATGTTCTGAAACCTGCCAGAGGAATAACATATTAAAACCTGGAAAGAGGAATGAACTTTCTAAGCTTTCTAATGGCCATTATTGCCTGTTTACATAAAAACAAATACCTAATTGTCTATAATCTATGAAGTCTCATTTTTGGAAGAAGATTAGGAAAGCAGCCACTAGAGAAAAGGTTAAACTCCATTTTATGAAACATTAAAATACTATATGATTGGTTACCAAATATAATTACTTGGAAAAATAAACAAAAACTTTAGATACAAACCTTTTACAATTATAAATATAATCCTTTGATATAATAATTTAATATGATGATACAATGATTTACCCTTTAAATGATAAAAGAAACTTTAGAAAAAAATTTATTTTCTACATCTCAACTGAAATTATATTGTTCTTGCCAACTGTGGCTTATTTGTTGATTTACCTATATGCTTGTTCTTGATTTGATCATTTTACGTGGGTGGCTATCTCTTTTAGAAATCACTATTCTGAGACATTTTAACAATGACTAAATATGTATATCATCAACTTTAGGCTACTGATTACATCTGGAAGAGGAAGACATGAGGCCCACGGCCTAGGCTGTAACTTAACATCTTATTTTGAACAAAAGACCAGAAGCAAATAAAGCAAAATATTAACTACTAATTTAATAGTGATCATGGATACACAGATATGTGTTATATCAATTCATCTGAAATATGTGCTAATAAAAAACAATTTAAAAAGACAATGATCATATCCCAACTCTACTAACAAAAGAATACTTTCTAGATCACCTCTAACAAGTCAGCATTTAACCTATAATACATTTAACAAATATTTAACACGTACCTAATATTTAGCCAGGTTTTGCAACACAAATACAACTGCCCCTGGTCTTATGACACTTCCAGTCCAGTGATGAGGGAAGAGGAGCAATGGATATCAATCAGATAATCACACAAATAAATATAACCTAAGTGTGATAAGTGCCTAAGAGACCATGAAAGTACATTCTTAGCAGCAGTACCTCTGACCTAGCTCCAGGGGCTAGGAAACTAAAGTGAATGCTTATCTGAAATTTAAAGGATAACTCCTTTAAGTTGGATGGAGTTAGAAGGAATTTTAGAAAGAGGAAAACAACATCTAAAAGTATTGTGGAGAAGGTATCAGAGTGTTTTCTAGGAACTAACTATAAGCAGTGTGGTGAAGGTAGAAGGAAACAAAGGAGTAGCTGTACAGGTAAGAATGTAACTTAAGGTCATACAGAAGGTTGTACGAAAGGCTGGGAGTGATATTTGACTTAAGCAATTTGCAGTTGAAAAAGAATCCCCCTGGGACGCCTGGGTGGCTCAGTTGGTTAAGCAGCTGCCTTCGGCTCAGGTCATGATCCCAGCATCCTGGGATCGAGTCCCACATCGGGCTCCTTGCTCGGCAGGGAGCCTGCTTCTCCCTCTGCCTCTGTCTACCTCTGCTCTCTAATAAATAAATAAAATCTTTAAAAAAAAAAAAAAAAAGAAAAAGAATCCCCTGGCAGCAACATAGAAAACCAACTGTAAGGGCACCTGGGTGGCTCAGTTGGTTAAGCAACTGCATTCAGCTCAGGTCATGATCCTGGAGTCCCGGGATCGAGTCCCACATCGGGCTCCCGACTCCTCGGGGAGTCTGCTTCTCCCTCTGAACTCTTCACTCATGCTCTTTCTCACTGTCTTTCTCTCTCAAATAAATAAATAAAATATTTTAAAAAAAAGAAAGAAAGAAAACCAACTGTAAGTGGGGAAAACAGATAAACAGACTAGATAGAAGACTTGACTGAGATCAATCAATGGAGATGATGAAGCCTGAACAAGAACAGTTGTAATACAAAACAAAGTTCAAGCCTCTGTGTGAAGACTGCTATTGACCAAAATCCACATTCATGGGTGTTTTCTTCGTTTATAAATAAGACCATTTGTTTATCTTTAATCTTCTGGCAGCTCCACTATTCTGCAAAGGTTTTCTAAAGATCCTCAACACATCAGCATGTTGACTCGCTATTCTAGGATGTAATCTGCCTAGATCTGGGAATGTATCCTACCAATTCAGTCTTTTCTGCTGTCTGTCCTCCTTACTCCTTCCCACTTATCATCAACCAAGTTCAATTTATACCAAATTCCTGCTTCCTCAAAGAAAACATATTTTTAGATGGCTCTCTGCCTTAATAAATGCTATTCCCTCCCTGCCTGAATTGTTCTTCCTCAATTAAGAAATCTAGCCAATAGGCACCTAGGCCACTCAGTCGGTTGGGCAGCAGGCTCTTGGTTTGGCTCAGGTCATAATACCTCAAATAAATCTTTAAAAGAAAAAAAAAAAAAGAAATCTAGCCTGGTCTTTTAAGACTCCACTCAAATACTACTTTCCTTCTTAAGGCTTTCTTTACTACCTCAAGATCTGTGTATCATTACATTCTCTACAAAGTTCAATTATAAAAGTGCACATTTATAAAAAGTATATATATAAAAGTTACTATTTGCTCCTGTATTTCCCGTCACAAGATGGGAAGATCTACAGTTTTAAAGAAAAACACTGTCTCATTCTTCATGTCTATAGTGACTGGACATGAAAAAAAAATTTCAAGAATAAATGGTCTCACAGGGGTGCTGGGGTGGCTCAATCTGCTAGGTGTCCAACACTTGGTTGCCACTCTGGTGGTGATCTCAGAGTCGTGGGATGGGGCCCTGCTTTGGGATCCACACTGGGTGTGGAGCCTGCTGGAAATTTTCTCTCTCCTCCTCTCCCTCTGCCCCTTCCCACCACCCCCAGCTCTCTTGAAAAAGAAGGAAGGAAGGAAGGATGGGAGAAAGGAAGGAAGAGAGGGTGGGATGGAGGGAGGGAGAGAAGGGTGTGATGTGTAGTAAATTTATCACTTTCTCATACATCTTCAATCCATTACTCTAAATGGAGAAGGATGAGCAGGGGAAGTTACTTCTGTTGTCTTAAGAATTTCTCACAAGTCTTGGCTCATCACAGGCTTTTGGTCTAACCCATTTTTTACAGATTTATGCTATTCTTTCACATTTATCTCTGGATATGTACTCATACTTGATATGGCTGTTTCTAATCTGAGCTAAGAACTTCTGTAGGGGGCACCTGGGTGGCTCAGTGGGTTAAGTCTCTGCCTTCGGCTCAGGTCATGATCTCGGGGTCCTGGGATCGAGCCCCACATCAGGCTCTCTGCTCAGCAGGGAGCCTGCTTCCCCCTCTCTCTGCCTGTTGCTCTGCCTATTTGTGATCTCTCTCTCTCTCTCTTTCTCTGTCAAGTAAATAAATAAAAATCTCATAAGAAAAAAAAAATTTCTGTAGAATAACCCTGATTTCTTGAGCTAAAACTTTCTTATATTTACCCCTTTTGAAATTCATCCTTCACCTGGAATCACTATTAATAGGATATATCTTTTAAATAAGTTTGATTAAATCTCTATGCTTGGAGCACACGCCTGACCGTGCCCAGCATTTTCTCCTTCATTAATATAAAGTCTTGGACAGTAGTTCTCAACTGAGCAATTTTTGATGCCCAGGGGACACTTGGCAAATTCTTAAGACATTTTTGGTTATCACAATCGAAGGAAGGAGATGAGTATGCTACTGGCATCTAGAAGGTAGAGGCCAGGAATGCTACTAAATACCCTACAATGTAAAGGACCAGCCCCTCCCCACAACAGAGTTATCTGACCCAAAATGTCAACAGTGCCATTTCTGAGAAAATCTGGTCTAAAATGAACTGAATGCTTTGTCTCGAAGTCTCTGTCAAATCCCAAATGCTACCATCAGACTTTTTGGCCACAGTTAACTCAGAATAGCTAATTATTGTCATATTTTTTCAATAAATAAATAATTGATAAAGCAAATAAAAAGTCTGTCTACTAATATGCTTTTTTAAGTAGACAGCTGCTATACCATCACTACCAGAGCTAATATGCCACTTTTGTAATCTATGAGGAATGCTATAGTATGCTACCATAAAATACCATCTCAAGGTTATTTTTTTTATACAAACAAATGCTCTCTACCAAATTTTTACTCTCAGGTTCATGGAATTTCTCATACAATGCTCTTCCCTCCTCTATTATCTTCTTTTAGACTGGTTAGATTTGTTTAATAAGCTTGCCTTTCTACTAACATAATTATAAACCCTGTACCTCAAATCTCAGTGACATTCATAATGGTTTACAAACATATACAGTCATGATCACTGTTTCCAAATTCTCCCTTTCTCTTTCTTCCAATGCACTCCCCCGAACACGTTTCTTCTAAAATGTAACTAACTCCTACCATTTTATCTGGATCGCTCTCTAATGCCTACTTAAAATTCACCTTAAAATCTTTATTAGTTATGTGAGGATGATAAACGTTTCCTTTGTAGTCCTTATTATTCGGGTATCATACACCAAAGTCCAAAAAAGCAAATCTTTATATTTAACTATTTATTCAGTCAAATGGTCACAGATTCTCATTTCCCTTACAGTCTGTAAACATTCTTCAACACAAAGAGATGAAAATTAACAACCTGTAATATAGTTAGGCCTGAATAAATATTTCAAACTGCTATACTTTAAAGCTGTTATATCCTAGTGAGACTTCAGTTTAATTACTAAAGAGAAAGATTTTATCACATATTCCAGGTGTATCCTTAGATCACTATATATGATATCTGTCAGCAAAAAGCAATTCAAAGCAAACATTCACCTTCAGTAAAAAAAATTCTGCTGTACTTACTAATGAAAGCAATAAATACCCATATATTTGAATTTCAGTAAAATATAAAAGCCTATCATTCTATGAAGATCTCTGTGTGAATACTCTGTGAAGTATTACATAAATACAACTTGAGCTGAAGGGGAATGATATGTCATATAAACAGAATTATACAGTATGTACCCTTTTGTGCCTGGCTTTTTCCACTTACCACACTGCTTTTGAAATTTATTGATGTTTTGTACATATCAGTTAATTTATTCTTTTTAACTGTTAAATATTCCATTATATGGATGTACCAAAATTTGTTTATCCACCACCAACTGACGGGCATTTAAATAGCTTCCAGTCTATAGCGATTTTGAATAAAGTCCCCTTTAACATTCTCATAGAGGTCTTTGTGTAGACACATGCTTTCGTTTCTCTTGGATAAAAACCCAGAAGTGGGATTCCTGGATCATAAGGTAAACGTATGTATAACTCTATCAAAAAAACGCCAAATTGTTTGCCAGAGTGCCTTACCATTTTACAAACCACCCAGCAATGTGCTAGAGTTCAGTTGCCCCACATTTGCACATATACTTGATACTGTCAGGTTTTTAAAAAAATTTTAGTTATATTAATAGATATGTAATAGTATCTCATTGTGGCTATAATTTGAAATTATCCAATGACTAAACACGTTGTATACTGGCTAACTGTGCATCTTCTTTGGAGAAATGTCTACTCAAATCACTTGTTCATTTTTAAATTGGGTTATCTTCCTAATGTTGACTTTTAAGACTTACTTATATATTCTACATCCATTCCTTTATCAGGTATACGATATGCTAATATTTTCTCCCATTCTGTGGGTTGTCTTCATTCCCTCGACAGTGTCCTCTGAAGTACAAAAGTTTAATTTTGATGATGTCCATTTTATTTATTTTTCTTTTGTTGCTTGTACCTTCAGTATTATGTCTAAGAAACTGACTAATTCAAGGACATGAATATTCATGCCAACATTTTCTTCTAAGAGTTTTATAGTTTGGTTCTAACATTCTGAATTTATTTTATATATGGTGTAAGATAGGAATCCAACTTCATTCTTTTATATATAGATACCCAGTTGTCTGAGCACCATTTGTTGAAAAGACTATTCTTTCTCCTTTCATGTGTTTCGCAACTATTTTCTCCCAATCTATGGCTCATATTTTCATTTTCCTAGCAGTATCTTCTTAAAAAAATTTTTTTTTAATTTTGATGAAGCCTAATCTATCTTCTTTTAAAAGTAGTTTGTGTTATTTGTGTCCCATCTAAGAAAGTCTTGCCTAAATAGTAACAAATATTTTCTGTGTTTTCTCCTAGAAGTGCTACTTTAGCTCTTAAGTCTAGCCTGTGAAAAATTTTGAGTTACTTTCTGTACGGTGTGAAGTAAGGTCCAAATTCTGAATGACCTTGTCACCTTTGCTGAAAATAAGTTGACTATATGAATGGGTCTATTTCTGGATTCTCTATTTTGTTCCATTTATTTATGTTCATTCTTTCATCAATATTATACTGTCTTCATCTTGAAAATCCTATAGTGTTAGTTCTCCAGCTTTGCTCTTACTTTCCAAAATTGCTTTGGCTTACAGTATTCTAGATCCTTCACATTTTCATATGAATTTTAGAATTCCTAGTCACTTTATACAAAAAAACAAATCAAAACAAAAAAACCTGCTTACGTTCTGAGAATACATGGATTCTATTTATAAACTAATATGGGGGCTCTTAATGTTTTTTTACTGAACTGTCCAATCCATGAACATTGAATATCCACTTTTTTTAGGTCTTCCATAATTTCTCAGTAATATTATGTAGTTTTCAGTATATAAGTCTTACACATATTTTATCAAATTTATCCCTAGATTTGTCATGTTTTTGCTTCTATTGAAAATGGTACTACATTTGTTACATCAACTTCAAACTGGTTGTCGCTAATATATAGAAAGACAATTGCTTTCTGAATATTAATCTTCTAATTTGCAGTCTTATTGAAGCTTTTTGGGTAGAATTTAAGATTTTTGTATATACAAAACATGGTGTCTGAAAAAATTTTTTTTACTTCTTCCTTATGATTCTTCTTTATTTTACCTTATTGCACTATCTAGAACCTCCACAACAATGTTGAATGAATGTGGTAATAAGAGAAGACAGACTTGCCTCTTCCTGATCTTAGGGGCAAAGAATTTAGTCATACACAATTAAATACAATCTAACTGCTTGGTTTTTTGTAGATTCTCTTAATCACTACAAGGAAGTTTCCTTCAATTCCTAGTTTGCAGAGATATATTTTTTAATAAAAAATGGATACTGAGGGTATCTGGGTGGCTCAGTGGGTTAAGCCTCTGCCTTTGGCTCAGACCATGATCTCAGGGTCCTGGGACCGAGTCCCGCATCAGGCTCTCTGCTCAGCAGGGAGCCTGCTTCTTCCTCTCTCTCTCTCTCTGCCTGCCTCTCTGCCTACTTGTGATCTCTCTCTGTCAAATAAATAAATAAAATCTTAAAAAAAAAAAAGGCAGAAAGATTTAAATTTTTAAAAATGCATACTGAATTTTATCAAATGTTTTATTTCCTGCGATGATATTATGAAAGCAGTAATGCACAGTAAAATGAGTAATAAATTAAGAAAACGTGTTCCAATCCTTCTTGCCTACTTTACAAAATCACACAGCCCCTCCTTTGTACCAATGACCACTTACTCTTTGCCTCTCATCAAATAAGAAATGGTCAAGATTCTCCACCTTTTTAGTTCTTTTGCTCTATTTTTAAGTAGAAGG
>ML106004.1:33090-45861 GCA_003697995.1 Taxidea taxus jeffersonii | reverse complement strand
GATCCTACTTCGTTACAGGTGCAGGACCTGATAACCAAGAATTCCGAATTGGGCCTGCCCCTTGTGACATTGCCGTCACTTAATCCACTTATCCCTATGCTACAGCCATCCAATGTATTGATACTATTACTGCTTCAAAGAAGTCATAGTTTAGTTGGATTAAGAAAAAAAAAAAAGAAACAATTTTATTTTAATCTTCATTAATTTTTCTGATGCCCCTGCTTGCTTGCTTTCCAGTGATGCTGTCAGTCTAGTCACTAAAATAGGCCCTCTCCTAGAGCTGCCAGAGAAATGACCACAAATGTGGGGGCTTAAATAAAGAGGAATTTATTCTCTCTGAGTTCTGGAGGCCAGAAGTCCAAAATCAAGGTGTCGCCAGGGCTACGTTCCCTCTGAAAGCTCTCAGGGAAAATCCTTCCCTGCTTCTTCCAGCTTCTGGCAGTGCCAGGCATCCCTGGAGCTCGTTGCTTAATTCCGATCTCTGCCTCCTTCTCCACCTGGCCTTCTGGCCCTCGGCTTTCTCGTCTCCTGAGAAGGGCACAGTAGTCATTAAACTGATGGCCCACCCAGTTAATCCAAGGTGATCTCATCTCAAGATTCCTAGCTTCATTACATCTGCAAAGACCCTTTTCCCAAATAAGCTCATATTCACAGGTTCTGGGGCTCATATTTGGGGAAATCAATCATTGGACCCACTAAAAGGCAATAGCTACATTAGCTGTTGCTCTGGGAAAACCTATCTGTTTGGTTAAAGAATTAAACCTTTGTTTAATTCTTTGTTCATTCCTGTGGATGGTGTGATACAATCATCAGGGCTAGATCCTCAAAGAAACATGATCAATTGTATCAACCTGCTGTTTTGTTTCCTTTTTTTTTTTACTGTTTTCTTTTTTCCCCAGAGTGGGTCACGATATTTTGCCTTCAGAGGCAATTTTAGATGATTCCTTTGAATACAGAGGAAGCAAGTAATATGGGTCTTATGTTGTAAATGGAAAATTGAGTTGGAAGGGTAACCCAGTTAATGTTTACGGTTTAATTAGACACGCTGACAGAAAGACTTGCAGTGTTGGTAGAGTTCCCTGTTAGTGCTGCCAACAGACCTGCACCGCCTCATCTTCTTATTTTCTTTCTCCAATTTCGGTCTGGGCTCCAGAACCAAAGAAGTTCTATTTTGCGTGCGTCAGTAACAATGAGCAATTTGCACTTGGCTATCTTCGTCTGTAAAAACACAGCAGCTGCTGGGGAGCCCTCATTCTACTGGGATAAGCAGGTTTGCTGTTTTCTTCCTCACTGGTTCAGCACTGGTGGGGAGGGGGCGGGGTGGAGGGGGTAGGGGGTGGGCAGGGTAGGGGGATTGGGTAAACAGGAGAACAAGGGAACGACAGCATTCCATTTCTAAACAAAAAAGGTTGTTTCAAGACCCAGCGACTGTCTTAATTTCCGAGGGGTGTAATTCATTTGTAAAATGCTTAGCTACACTCTTGGATATAATGCTTTGGCTTCAGTTCTGAGAATACACATGGCATTTGGACAGAAACATGCCTCTGATCGGTGCAGAGTTAGGCCAAATTGTACATCCTACTGGAAGGAGGGATGCATGAGAACATTTGTCCAATTTCAGGGTAAGAACTAGGTATTCGCTGACTCTGTGGAATTTGGACACTTTCAGTTTTTCTCTTCATAACTTTTAAACCTATATAGGAAAAAAAGGAAGTGGAGGGTAGACTACTCACTAGGATTGCGTGTTTTTATCTTTACTAATTAAAAATGTAGGAGGAAACATTCCTAGTAGATAACATCCCAGTTTTGCACCTTAAGAAAATCTATTTGTTTCTGTTCATCATGGATCACATGGTGTCCCAACACCATAGCCCTACTTTACTTTTCAGTACACAACTATGTGCTCTGTTCAACCTGAGAAAAATGGTGGGAAAGGATGGCTTGAGGTGGGAGCGAGAACAGTGACCAGGAAGGTGGCTTGTTGCCTTGTGGGCTCTCACTGATAACTGCAGGCTCTCCTGTACTATTTGAGAAAGCCATTGTAGGTCCTGTGCAGGGACCTATGACAACATTGGTTGCCCTTTCTTGAGAACCGATTATACATGAAACTTTTAATATTCAAGACCTCATGAATCTTCACAACAGCCCTATCAGGTAAATACTTTCAATCTCATAAAGGCTTAAAAAGTCAAGTAACTTGCCAATGGGCCTCACTAAGCCAGAATTTATGGCAGATCTGTTTGACTCCACACCTCTTCCTCTAAACCACAGACATAATATCTATCGTGAATAATTAGTGACACTTTCTTTCTTTCTTTTTTTTTTTCTTAGCAACTGTGACATTGTTTTTAGTATTTTACATGGTTTTATCCATTTAATAAGTGTAACAACTACAGGATATAGATACTGACCAAGATGGCCAGGATATTTTCCTCGGCTTGACTGAAGTTAGACAGGCTTCATCCTGACCCTTAGCCCCTGACCTCCCTTTTCTTAGAACATTTACCTTTGATAATCTGTAATCCCAATCCTTTCTCTGACCCTTGGCGGTATAAATATTTTTAACAACTCTTGTCTACTTTACAATTTAGGATTGTCTTTCTCAAAAAGTGGGGAGCCATCCCATGAAATGTAGTCATCAAGAAAGACTGCCCCCCAAGTCCCAGTCCCTGTGAGAGGATAGGAGCCTAAGCTTGGTGGAGTCTTGCTCCAAGTTGTACAACTATCTCCTGTCAGGAAAACACAAGAGAGATGACTTTCTCTTTGAACAAGTTCAATTGGCAAACACATATGAGCTATGAGCTTCCTCGCCCAGCTCTTAAAAACTCTCCCAACTTTGTTTCAGGGGAGTTGAGTACAGACTGCTTTCCGGGTTCTCTCCCTATTGCAATAGCCTGAATGAAACTGTCCTTGCCTGTTTATATTTGCCCAGTGCAATTTTTTTTCTTTGATTGTGCTTTTGATCCCCATTTTAAACATAAGAATCCTGAAGCACCAAGATGAACTAATTCTCCCAAGATCACACGATTGGTAGAGCCAGGGCTAAGAACTCACAGTCTAGTTTTAGAGTCATGCATTGAAAGCTGAAAGCCATGCTTATGAGGAGCAAGAAGGGGAGTATGACTCAAGTCAGGGAGATCTGCTTTAGGTCAAGAGGCTCCTCTCAGTAACCTTGGAGCCTTAGATGATCACAGGAACAGTCCCTGATGTTTGTGCCTGTCTGTCCTTCTGGCTGAGTGAAGTACTAGGGCCTTGTTTAGCTCCACCGGCTTTACCATTCTCTGGACCATCCAACAGGAAGCACAAACATCATTGAGGGATGACGAGCTAGTGTGTACTAGTGTGTACCAGAGCTAGTGTGTACCATTCTCTCTGAGTGGTATCTCACCACATAACTTACTAAGGTCAAAAAAGAAATGTGAATTGGCCCATTTCCAAAGATAATCAAATCTAATCTACATGTCATTTGATAGGTTTAAGGATGCCAAATGGAAGACTAAATTATGGAGTGCAAAGTCAAGTTCGGTCAAGAAACTAGCACATGAACACAGAGAACAAAGGAAACTGTGGAGACACATGTTTATTTATGCTCAAAAAGATATTGTAGCTCATTGATTTGAAATGCTTATGTATTAATTTCAACTGAGGATAATTTAGGCAAACTTTGTATTGTGCCTATATTAGAAAAGCAAATGTGACACTTCCATCCCTTTATCAAGAATGGGAATAAGTCAAAGCAACCACTGATTGCAAATTAAAATGCTAATTTCTCCCCCATTTTAATTTTTGAGAAATTCCTACTGAGAGCTACTGAGTTTAGAAACTTTCAAGTGCCTGAGATGCTTTCATTCTATGGAGTCCCCAGGAGTTTGCCTCAGGGGTCAGTTGGTTTCAGACTCTAAATCAATTTAATAAATCTAAGTCTAAAATGCTCCCAGGAAGTCTGAAAGCCACCGCAGTGGAGAAAACACAATTCAACTTAAGAAAGGCAAACTATTTTAGATTATGCAATGTGTTCTCAAATGCACAAAGGAGTTGAGGAGACCAGTCACTTAAATTTACTTTAAGGAAAGTAAAAATACACAACAGTTGACAGTAATAGGCCAGTGGTAAGTATGCAACAGTAGTAACGGGATAGTGACATCCAAGCTTTACTGAATGCTTACTAAGTGCCTATGACTGGCTGAAAGGCCTTACGCGTGTTAGGCATTTGAATCCTTACAACCATCTTTTAGATGCTATAATTATTCCCTGCTACAGCCAAGAAAAGTAAAACAGAGAACTCCAGTCATTTGTCCAAGGTCACAGCTAAAGAGTTGAGATATGGACCCACGGACTGATACTAGGTTCATGCTCTTTTAACCACTGGAGTGCCTAGGGGAATTGGAATTGTGGCAGGGAGCACTTCATATTCTGCATTGCAGAAAATCACAAAGACCAAATTTGTGGGAGAGCGCTCTGTCCTTTGCTTTTATCTGTGCCTGGAGAGCCAGAGAGGAAAAGCATGGGAAATTGGAAAAGCTTTCCTTTGAGTGGAGGGTATGACAATTCATAGTAAGAGCATCACTATCACAAGGATCATTTCCAATGACTTCAGCTACCTAATGCAGCTACTGGAGGAGAAGACAGGACCGAACACTCAGATGTCTACCAGATAATGAACAAAGTCAACAGCAGAAAAATAATTGACAGTGCACCAACCTCCTAGGAGCAAGGGCAGACTGGTGTTAAAATGGAATCACAACAGGAAGACAAGTCCCTCAGGTAAAATACAGTCTCAATTTTCCAGACTGTTGATTCAGCACAAAGACTGAACTGCACATGGTGATGGGGGCAAGCATTCTAATTGTAGCAGTCCGGGGTGGATACTGTTAATCTCTTTAACATAGTTTTTAACTTCTCCTAGCACTCAAACGATTCATAAATAATTAACTGAACAATGATTTGTTTAGTGTCTATTTCTACCATTTGAACATTAAGCCCCAGAGGGACAGCAACCGTGCTTCTAGCAGTGATCCACACAGGCAAAGTCAGGCTCGGAGAGCACTTGCACACATTACAGTGAAAGTAGACAGGTAACTGTAGCCGTGTCTGAATGAAACTACTTCAGATATTAAATACCATGGAGAAAATCAAAAGGATACTCTGGGAGGAATCACCAGGTGAGGGGGGTAGGGTAATAATCTTCCATCTGGCCAAGAAATCACTTTATTGAATTTAAAGTGTCTACATTAAGTGTTTGCTAGGGAAGAGTTTGGAATGTATGCTCAGTCTACAGAAACACATACCATTACAATATGTGCATAGCCAGAATTTCAGTGTTGCAATATTATACTTGTTAGATAGCTAGAGAAGATGCATAGTTAGAGAGAATGGAAATGGAGAGCCTAGGACACAGCCGGTGCCCCTGAACTCACTTCCATATTAGATTTTGAGCCAGGACACTGAGGACACACAGGGGAGCCAGGAGGGCATGGCTTTACAAAACCTAACCACCCAAAGTGTTTCTGCCAAGAGATACTGCTTATGAGCCGGGCAAGATGAAAGCAAAGAAGCTGGAGACATTGAGAACCTCGACAAGTACAGTCAGTGAGGGTTTGTTTTTTCCTTCCTTTTTAAACGATCTTATTTATTCATTTATTCAAGAAAGAGAGAGTGTCAGCAGGGACAGGGGTGGAGGGAGTGGGAGAGGGGAATCTCAAGCAGACTCCGAGCTGAGCCCAACGAGGGGCTCAATCTTACGACCCTGAGATCATGACCTGAGCTGAAATCAAGAGTCTGATGCTTAACAGACTGAGCCCCCAGGCGCCCACAGGTGTCCCCAAGCCCAGTGAGTTTTGTTGAGGGTGCACATATCTTTGGATAGGGAGAAAAGCAGAGGACAAGTAAAGAGACACGAAACAGGCAACAGGGTCCCTGGCAATATTCTTGTCTTTGAGGGGCTCACAATCTGGGAAGCAAGACAGGATGAGATAGACTCATGAGACAGACCTTAAAACAAACATCCAGCTGTAGTCAACTGCCATCAATGATCCAGAAGAACCCGAGAGAACGACAAGCTGGGCAGCCAGAGACAGTTTCCAAGGATACAAGACTTGATCCTTATTTTCAAGAAATTAGGAATTAGATGACAGAAAGGAGAAAGAATGTTCTAGGCAAGATGTTTGACCAATGTGGCAAGTGGGAAAAATCAGTTGATCTTTCCGGGTTGCAACAGAGATTTTTTTTTTTCCTCAAGAAAATGGAGGATATGATTGAAGAAACAGAGAGTAACAGACACCTTTCTTGAGGTAGCTCAGTAGGGTTCTAGGGCAAGGTTTTTGAAATGGGGAAAAAAAAAAAGCAGAAACCAAAGGAAGATGTTCTGTAAGGTGGCACAAATTTGACTGTTTTCTCACGAACACGACACTTACCATGGGGGGATCAAAGAGTAGCAATCCGGTAAAACGGATTGCATCGAATTATTTCAGCTTCAGGTAATACACAATACTTATCTTCAGTGCTGCTTTATGAAATTAAAAAATGATGTAATTACATTCACTCATTTTAAACAAGGCCCTCACTACACAATCTCACTTTTTAAAAAAAAGTCTAGCTTTTTAATAAGGAAAAAAAAAAAGGCTGACAAGGGTCTTGTGATTGTAGTAAATTTGTGGGAGCTCATTTCTAACATGACCGGTCGCTGCCATTTGAGCAGAACATTCAGAGGCAATGGCATATGAAAAATAAGAGATTTAATATTTCAAGCTTTCAAGATGAATGTTACAACATCTGAATGAGAATAAATGCCATGATTATTCCATTACCTGGCATCCCCGGGTCTTATTTACCATCAGTTTTCCCAGCATGTTGATCTGTTCACAGGTAAATTGAATAATTCTCCCTAAAGCGCATAACATACTCTTACTGACAACTTGTCCCTAAACTCCCTGATTTTACAGCACTGACACACAAATATACACCCAGAAACAGTGGTTTATGGGCACCATGTCTGACGTAAGCCACAGGTGCCAAAAAGACTGCATTAACCTAATATTATTTCATTTCTCTTCGGCGGCGGTCACCTTTTTCAATGAAATGGGCTGTGGCAGTACGTGAAACGGAGAGATGCAAACAGGAGCTGCCTCCATTATGCGAGTGAAGGTTCTAGAGCTTCTGCTGAAGGCGTTCCCCAATGATGCATGACACAATACTCAGCAGCCGTGTTTATCCACGAGCATTTGATTCAACTAGTATGCTGATTCTTCTTCGTGTGCTGCTTTCTCACTGACGGTTTATTTAAAGGAGCACACCGGGTGTCATGTTTTACCTCCTGTTATCAAGGCAATGACAGCACTGGATGGACTGTGAGGCTTCCCAGTGGTTTTTCTATTTTCTTCTGCCTCACCATGGTCTTGAGACAACAGGCGCATCCGATCGTGGTTGAGAGATGGGGATTTCTATTTTCCCCAGGGCACGATTATACATTTATTTTAAGTTGGTCTGGTTTTGTCACAACTCATGGAATTTTTAAAATGTGCTAGGGCAGCTGGGTGGTTCGGTCGGTTAAGTATCTGACCCTAGATTCCAGCTCAGGTCATGATTCTCAGGGTCGTGAGGCTGAGCGCAAGTTGGGCTCTGTGCTGAGCTGCTTAAGATTCTCTCTCCCTTTCTCCCTTTGCTCCAACCCATAAATGTGCACATTCTCTCTCAAAAAAAAAAAAAGAAAGAAAAGAAAATGTATACCCTCCCAGTAGATGGTTCCACCTCCTATCCCGCTGTACAAATCCTAACCTACAGCCTCCTTGTTCTGCCTTTGTTTTCGTCATTGACCCACCATCAAGTCTATTGGCTCTGTGAGTACAAGAATCTCCAAACCTGATTCATTCTCACCTTCTCTGTCCCCACCCTAGTCTAAGCCACCATCATCTCTCCATGGGCCTCTTCAAGGGTCTCTCAGCTTCCCCTCTTCCTTGTAAAGCCATTCTCCACATAACAGCCGAAGCGATCTTTTAAAATACTCCTTTAGAAAATCTCCACATATTTTCAAAGATACAAACTGGCAGTTCAAGATTGTGACTGGGGGATGGTGGACTCAACTGGGCCAGCCCAAGTCACACCGACCCCTTTGACTAATAAACACAGTGAGCCACTCCCCCACACACAACACCTCAAACTAACCGTGTTGAGTGAGTTCTCCTTACAGAAGAGTGGGTGTGCTAATATCAAAAGAAAGGGAAAGAAATGCTCCATAGTCAAGAATAATGGATATGTATTATATATGCATGATGAAATTCTCACTGGCTCAAAATAAAATGAGAAAAACAAATATGACATATTGAAATTTTTAATACAGTTTTTGAGAGAGAGAGAGAAAGCAAGCACACATGGGGAGAGAGGCAGAAAGAGAGAGAGAGTCTCAAGCAGGTTCCAGGTTCAATGTGGAGCCTGACTGGGGTGGGGGTGCAGGGGGGCAAGGGGAGCTCAATCTCATGATCCTGAGATCATGAACTGAGCTAAAATCAAGAGTCAGATGCTTAACCAACTGAGCCACCCAGGCCTCCCCCACATTGACATTTTTGTAAAGATAAATATAATCAATTTTTAAAATTTCCTGCTTTTTTACAGTTATAATTTTTTGGGGGGGTGATAAAATGTCCTTCCTTCTAATACATCACAGAAATAGCAGATTACAGTTTTCTTTTAATTTCTTTATTTGGGAAAATAAGGTTAGCAACACTATGACAGTCCCTAAGTATATTACTTAATTTTACTTGTTCATAATATCCAAAACTTTGGGAATCCTTAATTTAGAGCACATACTTCCAATGTCATTTTAAAGATTTTTATTTATTTATTTGATAGAGATCACAAGTAGGCAGAGAGGCAGGCAGAGAGAGAGGAGGAAGCAGGCTCCCCACTAAGCGGGGAGCCTAATGCAGGGTTTAATCCCAGGACTCTGGGATAATGACCCAAGCCAAAGGCAGAGACTTTAACCCACTGAGCCACCCAGGCACCCCCCAAAGTGCATTTTTTTTTTAGTAAACTTTTGTTTTTTAAGATTTTATTTATTAGAAAGAGAGAGAGAGAGCGAGCACAGGCAGACAGAGAGGCAGACAGAGGCAGAGGGAGAAGCAGGCTCCCTGGCGAGCAAGGAGCCCGACGTGGGACTCGATCCCAGGACGCTGGGATCATGACCTGAGCCGAAGGCAGCCGCTTAACCAACTGAGCCACCCAGGCGTCCCCCAAAGTGCATTTTAAACCGCTATTGAGGTTGCCTGCCAAAAAGGGATAAGAGAAGCTGGTTTATTGTCAAATATGCTCAGAAGTTCTGGGTTAAAAATATTAGAAGAAAAAAAAAAGTTATACTCCTACAGGATTTATCAGAACCTTAAAAAAGCTAATGTACATTATAAATCCCTCCCCCAAAAGATTCAGTCTATAGCATATCCCACCATGACCTCATGAAGAATCATCTTGAGAGATTTATCCTAGGAACTGCTAATCTAGAGACACATGAAACACTACATCAAATATTTCATGTTTACTGATAAATATAAAGGCATCATTATACTTTTTATAAAAATAGGAAACTAAGAAACACTAGTGAAATTAAGCTGTAAATTCTTAGTGACATATCACCCTTGACTACAACCTTAGTATTTTTTAAATTCTATTTTATTTTTTCAGTGTTCCAAGATTCATCCTTTATACACCATACCCAGTACTCCATTGCAATACATGCCCTCCTTAATGCCCACTACCAGGTTAGTATTTTCAAAATATTCTTTTCTCAGAAGACAACTATCATATGATCTCCCTGATATGAGGAAGTGGAGATGCAACGGGGGTGGGGGTTAAGGGGGTAGGAAAAGAAAAAATGAAACAAGATGGGATCGGGAGGGAGACAAACCAAAAGAGACTCTTAATGTCATAAAACAAACTGAGGGGGGTTGGGGGGAGGGGGGTTGGGAGAGGGTGGGGGGGTTACATTATATGTTTAAATAAAAATAAAAATTAAAAAAAATATTCTTTTCTCCTTGTAAAAAACAAGCAAACAAAAACAAAACCCCAATAATTCTCATTCACATCCTTGTATTCTCCCAAATGACTGAACTATAAGGTCTCTGTGGTGAATCTGAAACGGTATCTTTAGACCAAGTTCTACTACCATTGCCAGAGTAGCTGTCATGTGTCACCAGGCAGTGGCAGGCAGGAAAACAATATCTCTTCAAGTATCAAGGACTGAATAAAACAAGAGGCTTGGAGGGACGCCTGGGTGGCTCAGTTGGTTAAGCGGCTGCCTTCGGCTCAGGTCATGATCCCAGCGTCCTGGGATCGAGTCCCACATCGGGCTCCTTGCTCGGCAGGGAGACTGTTTCTCTCTCTGCCTCTGCCTGCCTCTCTGTCTGCCTGTGCTCGCTCTCTCTCTCTCTCAACAAATAAATGGAATCTTAAAAAACAAAAACAAGAGGCTTGGAAACTTGCGTTGGAACAGGATGTTATAAGCTATCATTCCCATGCCTGCAGATTAGAGCTAATAAGGTCAATTTAATGGCAAAGAATCATGAGACAGCTCCTCTGTGGAAGGAAAAAATAAATACTTTATAAAATACTAAGTAACATGCTTCTGGCTGTAAAGTTATGCCAGTTACATAAGAGGACACAAGTTGTTTTATAACCAACACTAGTCTGTAGAAGTCTTACGCTGGGTCATACCTGGAATGGCAAAAGGGGTTCTGACTGGTTCATGCACATAGAATTTCTTGAGGCCGTATGGAGAAGTGAGGGAACCAATATAACAATGGAAGCAGCCCGGGCAAGCGGCAAAGAACGCAAACCAGTGTAATGACAGATGTTATGAGGTATCTGTATTACTGACAGAAATGAGAGTATGAATCAATGCTCGTTTAGCAAGGTAGGGACATCCACTCTGTTCCCTTCTAACCCTCCAGAGCTTCTTACCCTTAATGTTCATAGATAGCTCAGGGTAGGATGGCCACTATTTTAAGAGAGAAAGCACTGAACATGATGGACTCTTGGGCGGGAGAGGGGTTTTTGCTGTGGACTCAGGATGCAAGTATGGCTGTAGGTCTCCGGATACAGGGGAACACATCCTCTCTCCTTGGGGTCGTGTCTGGCGGCAGGGAATCAGAAGAGCAAGGCTAGGGCACAGCAGATAGGCAACAGGTAGTACGTAGCTTAGCACTTGCTCTGAAATCAAGTGATGGGATATAAATGGAACATCTAAGTTCACCCCCAGAATTTCCAGGCCAGATGGTTCACTAAAATATGGACGAAAGGAGGAAGGCAGAATTTCTCTGGGTGTGTTCACAGTGCATTTACCTTCAGCACTCGAACACAGAGGGATACTAGGACGACAACAACAACATCCGGAGTAAGTCACCATTTCTGGGATGATTAGGAAAATTTTCAGAACTGGGTTACAGTGCAAAATACACTTGAAATAATTATGTAGTATGCTTTCTCAATGACATCTCACAATGACTGAGAGTTCTAAGGATGTGCTACATTTTCTTCTAGAAGTGACAACCAAATCAACTCACATAATCACCAACACTACCATCACCACTATCGTCATCACCCTGGTCATCGTTACAGCTAATGAGTACTATAGCATAGATGAAATACTATGTGCTTATCATTATTCTTAACCCTTTACATGAATTAACTCTCAGTGTAAACTTCCTTCAAATTTCAGCTGACCGGCCATTTCCCTCCCTCCAGTGAGATTTTCTCTTCCTCTATAAACTCAATCTCTAAAGGAAAAGAACATAATTCCACATTGAGATACAGATATGTTACTTATTGACCTTTCTTAAAGAAGATACTTTGCCTGGTTCCACCCTGTGCCTCTCAGGGAGCCCAGCTTCTAATAACTGCACACTAATCTTTATTTTGTAAATAGACAAGGTAAAAATATAATGCCTAAAGATCTAATATTTTTTTTTCTTTTTTAAAGATTTTATTTATTGTCAGATAGAGAGAGAGCACAGGAGTGAGCACAGGCAGACAGAGTGGCAGGCAGAGGCAGAGGGAGAAGCAGGCTCACTGCCGAGCAAGGAGCCCAATGTGGGACTCGATCCCAGGACCCTGGGATCATGACCTGAGCCGAAGGCAGCTGCTTAACCAACTGAGCCACCCAGGTGTCCCAGATCTAATATTTTTTTAAGATTCGCTGTCATTTGAAATACAAACATGCCTTTAGCTATGTCCTTCAAAGAGGTCAATTAACTATCTTCATTTACCTATGTCAGACTGTGGATCTTCAAAATTCCCAGAAAATGAGGAACAAATTACAAATGAATCTTCGTAGTTGTGATAGCAAAGTATGAGCTGACGATTAGCCCAATAGGGGTCTAAGTACATACCACATTGAAAGAAAGACAGAATAATTGTGCTATTGGGTACTTATACATCATATTCTTGACTTCCTACCTGTTTCTCTTCATTAGTCATGCCACTGAAGGTATAAAGGGCAAAGAAGGATCGTCTAGGAAGCAGCTTGCACATCAAAAACCTGACTAATTCTAAAGCACAAACAAAGGTAGTGTACTTTTCATTCCAAAAATGCCTTTGCCCAGTTTGATCTGAGCTACTGACACTGCTTCCCGAAGAAGTTTTTAAATTAGTTGTTAAGTGATTTACCACTCCGTTTCACCAATATGGATAACTGGGAGAAGGGATCCAACAATGCGCGTAAGTGC
Organism: Taxidea taxus jeffersonii; assembly: GCA_003697995.1. Lineage (NCBI taxonomy): Eukaryota > Metazoa > Chordata > Mammalia > Carnivora > Mustelidae > Taxidea > Taxidea taxus. Next base: position 33,154 of record ML106004.1, on the reverse strand, counting down.
ACTGTAGTAGAGATTAGCTGATCAAGTCTTCCTGAACACAGGGACACGCATGACCAGCTTCCCC
>ML106004.1:0-24911 GCA_003697995.1 Taxidea taxus jeffersonii | reverse complement strand
TCTGTTACACTAAAAAGAAGTTAAATAAATAAATAAATAAATAAAAAAAATGCCTGAAAAATCTTGACTCATTTTGTCTACAGATTTGGGCCTGATTTTTTTTTTTTTTTTTTTTTTTGGGGGGGGGGGTAATTTATTTCTAAAAATCGTATTTTTTTGGTCTGGTGGTATAACCATAATCTATAGGCTTGTTATTCATTTCTTGCCTCCATATCTATAATCTTTTGTCTAATTAAATAAGTTAACACAAGATTAGTTTCTTAGACTGAGTGCTCGAAATATTAATCATTAATAAAATTTATTGTTTTCGCCTCTCCTTTTTTCCTCTATTCAGGCTGATTTCTTGGTCTTGGCTTTCCCTATTACTGACTCAGCTCTGTAGTGTTAATTCTTCACTTTGAATTTCTAATGAGTTTTTAATTTCTGCAATGGCAATTACTTTCTCTCCAGTTTCTTTCCCTAATATGGTTAGCTCCCTTTACACCTAATTCTCTTGTATTACCATGTCAACTTTGATCTCTTCATTCAGAACATTAGCTGATATGCTTTAAATCTTATTAAATTCCCTCAAGATGTAAAGCACTTTTCCAAAAATGTCTTCTAATTCTTTGTGTGTGCTTTCTCAAAATGTGTTCTTAAACAATCTCTTCCATGCCAGTCTCTGTTATTTTACTTTTGGGACATTTCTGCAGACACTTAACATGAGTAAGTGATAGTATGTCTGAGGGTATTTGAATAGTGAGGGCTATCCCATGCAAGCCTAGCTTTTTCCCAAAACAAGGATGGGTAGATTTTCCTTTAAACTCATCCTTGTTTCTCTGTATATTGTTTGGGAGATCTCTTTAGAACATGAGCTTGGAGGGCTAGAATTTGTGGTTTCTACTCTTTAAAAAACAAAAAACAAAAACAAACAAACAAACAAAAAAACCTTTCAAGAAGTAATTTGTAAGGGAAGGAAGAAGGGGCCTGGGTAGTTACGGTCAGGAGATTCTGTCTTCTTTTTCCTCCACCCATTAGTCTGAATCCCCAGCAACATGGACCAGCTCCACAAAGCTGAAAATGTGTCCTGGGATTCTGTAGAAAGTACCTTTGGGATTTTGACTTCTTTCTTTACTAGGGGCAGAGTGGCTAAACATTTTGTGGTATCTTTGTAGTTTACAACTTAAGAATTTTTCATAATCTCCAAACTATTTCATATTCTGCTGACATTTTGGGTAGAAACATTTGATCCCTAAAGATTTGTCTCTTGGCTGGCCAGAGAGGCAAAGTGGTTAATTTTTTGGTGCCATTCAAGGGAAGGCATTGAAAAACTCTTTTTCTTTAGTGGGAAGGAAGAATTTTGACTTATTCCACATCTTCCTTGAAACTGCCCACACCTTGAATACTTCAGTCTCTCAAAATTAGAGAATACTGGTGACAATGAATTCAGAATTCTTTTCTAAGACTCCCCTCATACTGCAGCGATCTCTCCAAAAAGGAATGTGCTCCCACGTGCTCATCTTTCTTTTAATTTGATATAAATTATTCTGTAGTGATATTGAAAGTGTGCAGCATGTTGCTGAGAGCTTTCTTTAAGATGAAGGTGCATTAAAAAAGTATTTATATTACTCCTTTCTATTGTTTCAAAGCTTTGTAAGAGAGGGACACTATGAGTTTACATATAAAATTATCATTTTTTTTCTGGAAGTTTTCCCTGACATTTCTTTAAGATTTTATTTATTTATTTATTTGACAGAGAGAGATCACAAGTAGGCAGAGAGGCAGGCAGAGAGGTGGGGGGAACAGGCTCCCTGCCAAGCAGAGAGCCTGATGTGGGGCTCGATCCCAGGACCCTGAGATCATGACCTGAGCCGAAGGCAGAGGCTTTAACCAACTGAGCCACCCAGGCGCCCCCTGACATTTCTTAATATTCAGAAAAAATGTTATAAATGAGAGGGAGACAACTGGGTATATCAGAAGAGGAGAAGTTCCATTGATGTCTGCTGAATGAACTGTTCCTAGATTCTCTCCCAAACCCCCGTGCGTGTTGGACTCACTGCCTACCTTTCCTTTCTGGAAGTGTCTCGTCTGATCCCGACTGTCCCTGCAAATAGGCCTTTTCATAAATCCAGTGTCATTCCTACAGATCAGGAGCCTAAATCCCACAGTGTTTCTTATGGAACATTTCTCCCTTAGGCTAACTCTGCCATGCTGCTGGCGAGCACCTAGACCGACAGGCTCACAGTTGCCACCTGAGACTCTGGAGCAATTACTCATCAGAATTACTAGTGCTACATTTAGCCGTCCTATGCCATCTTGTGGGCTGGCCTAAGAAAATGAAATTCTATTAATGACCCACTATGGGGGAATGTATTTTTTCTAAAAGATGACAAGATAACTTATGAATGAAATCTATTAAGAATTGGGTACTTGTCTGTATCATGCTGTTGTTTTGTGAGAATTCCTTTATCTCTTACAAGATGTAAGCCTTTTAAATAAAGGGAAAATACTTACCTTCCCTCACTTATTCCTACTTACTTTGCAGGAAAGTCACTTCTCTAAAGAGTTGGGACTATTGGGCACCTGGGTGGCTCGGTGCATTAAGCCTCTGCCTTCAGCTCAGGTCATGATCGCAGGGTCCTGGGATCGAGCCCCGCATAGGGCTCTTCTGCTCAGTACAGAGCCTGCTTCCTCCTCTCTCTCTGCCTGCCTCTCTGCCTACTTGTGATCTCTGTCTGTCAAATAAACAAATAAAATCTTTTAAAAAAAAGAGTCGGGACTATTTTTTTTTTGGCATTTTGAACAGGACTTTATTAAAATCCAGCTATCTCCCACTATCTGATGATTGCTGTGCAAATTATGCCCTTGTGAAAAAAATGAGATACATAACAGATTATATTAATTCTGCTAACTAAGTTTGACAAAGACAAGTCAAAAGAACTAGAATAAACATTGTAATTATATATTAAAATAACTTCTAATATCTGTATAGTTATGAAACTATGAAGGGACTATTTTTTAAAGGATTTAATTTTTAATAATAGTTTTTTTTTACTTATCATGTTACTACCTCAACTTGTTCATTTAACAATAATTCTACCATTACAAGAAAAGTGAGGTCATGGGAGAGACCATGTAGCCGTTTCCAGTCTCCTACAAGGGCTTGGCACACATTTCAGTGAATATTTAAAGTTCACTGTGCAATTTAAAGTGCAAGTGCAAGAAAATATTTAAGAAGCTTTGGGCTTTAAGAGGGAAAGATGTAAAAATATTTTCCAAAAACAGTAATTATAAAGTAAAACCATAATAATAAGACTTAGCTGAGCAGTCATTTCCTCCTAGAAACTTCCTGAGACTCTTTGGGTTACGCCAACTCCCTTGGGCACCCAATGAATCCTGTGTATGATTCTGTCTTAGCACTCCCCACTGTACTTGCGATCATCGGCTCACACATGTCTTTCTCACCAAACTGTAACTCTCACTTATGGTCGGACAACACTCAACTGATCTCTGTACGCTCAGTGCCCAGGTGCTCTCGTCTCTCTCTCTCTCTCTTTTTCAGGTTGTCTCTAAGCTCAATTTTATATCAAAGCCATCCTCTAGGTTTTATTTAGTAAACACATGGTACGTAATTCTCTTAAGATGCCGGGAAAAGAAGCCATTAATGTTCACATTTTCTGGATAAGGAAACTGAGGCATAGCACCGTTACCACAGTAACTTGCTCAGAGTCAGGCAGGTAGTAAGTGGCACACCCAGGTGCTCAGTGTAAAGATTAACTCTCCCTTGGAGGGTAACTCAGAGGGTCTATACCTTAAGTCTATAGACAGAACGTTTTTATGCTACTCTTAAGCCACTAGGCTTTCTTCTTCTTTGGCCTCCTTTTCAAAATAGCGATAAGCAGCAGCCAATAGCGTGGTCATAATTCACACACATTTGGATTTTACTAGCCCTAGATCTCCCGCTGAGATCAGAAGAAGCAGGAGGAAGACAAATGCTAGTGTTCCTCCAGTGGCTTATTCTCCCAACAGCAGCAAGTTTTCTGCTGCAAGTCTCAGATCTGCCTAGAGGCAGAGGGCTGCTGGGATTTAAAGCCTGTATTTATGGTCTTGATGACCTTTTCCTCAGAGCAAGAGGAGATGTTACAGAGCGAACTCTGAGCTTTACACTGTGGCCATATTCTCCCCACTCCCCAGGTTACCATCAGACAATGAATGATGTGATGGGGTTACTGCAACAGGCCATTCCTGGGAGACACAGTGCATTTCTGACTATGATTTTAGCTTGAGAACTTCCAAATGGCCTTGTTGTACTTTTCATAGACGTGCACTGGAATCTAAGACACTTTCATTCAACCTCCCTCCCCTCCCCCCTCTCCCCCTTTTCTCCTTTCTTCCTTTTTGCCTTTCTCCCTCCCTCCCTCTCTCCCTCCCTCCCATTTTCTCTTCTCTTTCAGTTAGAGTCAGATTTGCACCATGGTCTGACAAATGTCTTCTGTCACAGTACAGTTCACATCTTTGTATTATATCCTTTATTATACTCCTTATGTATTTCGGATAGGAAGCTCTATATCCAGTTGTTACCAACAGTGCTTCACCACTTAATAGAAGAAGAGAAGTGCTCTCTTATGGACAAATTAATTCATTACACAAATATTCAAGCCATTAGAAACTATGCACCATTCAAATCTTCTCAAACAATTGTTTACAAGTCCTAACGGCTTGTGAATGGCCTGTAGAAACCATCACTGTTTGTGTGTGTGCACGTGGGAGTCACTACCAAGTCTCAGGAGAAAGAGCCTAGAAGGTACTCCCTTGACTCAGGACAAAGTGTCCATATGATGTTCCCATGTCCCTGCTTTAGGTCCATCTATATTTATAAACCAGGACAGGGTCAGTAATCTGGAAACTAGACTCAACTTCCTTCCTATGAGAGCCAAATGAAGCACAGAAAAAAATATTAAAGTAATTTCAATATCAACTCTTATAATCTCTAAAGAATTATTAAGGATTAAAAAAAACACTTTTAGAGAGTTTTCTTAAGGAGTAAATGAATCCACTTGCTTCCTAACTCCTCTGCCCTACCCTTCAGTTGATGCCTGCAGATGACAGATGGCCACCAGGAGGGCATGACCTCCCAGTCTCTTACCCTCAGGTCACAGTGTCACTGTGACGGCTCTGTTATTAATAATACTATGTGGTGTCCCCTTTTTACTCAAATGCTCTGGAAGATCTTATATAAGTGTGCTGCAAACTTGTTTCTGAATTTGCTAAATAATGCCAAATCATTTATAACATCTTGGATGCAGCTAGAAAGTTTGCTACTAAATTTATGCCCCATTTCATGGGGGAAAAATCACATCCATATCAAGTAACATTTAGCAAATCACTGCACCTGCGAAACTCTATACTTTTCATCAGGGCTATTTAATAACATCTATGAGGGGAGATGCTACCCACTCAAGTGGAAGGAGCGCACAACAGTTGTGGGTCAGGACATCTGAATTCCAGCACTCTGTCCGATACATCATGAGTTTATCGCCTGGGTGAGTCACTTACTTTCTGGGGTAACCAATCAATCAAGAAGCCTAGGGAGAGTACTGCTGCTGTCCCTCTGAGGTAATGTCCCATGCTTCTAAGAGAATGGCCCACACAAGATTTTGTGCTTCTCTGGTCTCTTCATCCCATTGTTCTAGGGCTGCCATAACAAAATGCCACAAACTGGTTGGCTTAAAGCCAGACAAGGGTATTGTCTTATCATTATGGAGGTTAGAAATCCAAAACGAGCATGTCAGCAGGGCCATGCTGCCTCTGAAACATATAGGAGAGTTCTTCCTTGCCTCCCCCTAGCTTCTGGGGCTTTGTTGTCAACCCTTGGCATTCCTTGGCTTACAGCTACAACACTTCAACATTGTGGTATCCACTGCTCCTTCTGTGCCCGTGTCTCTTCTCTTCACATAGGAACACCAGGCATATTGGATTATGGCCCACCCCAGTGACCTCAGCTTAACTTGATCACAGCACAAAGACCTGCTTTCCAAATAAGGCCATAGTCACAAGAAGGGGGTTAGATCTTCAACATACCTTTTTTGGGAAACACAACTCAACCTACAACATTCAGTAAGATTAGAAAACTGGTTTCATTAAGTTAAATATATTTGAATGTGTTCCTTGAAATCTGATTTTTATGCCTTACACGATGAACTGGTTGTAACTGATGGTATCCCATATACGTGTTTCTAGAATTCTGAGCTATCTTTGTAACTTCTCATTCATGACAGAGATGCATTAGCAGCAATTTTTATTCCATTAGACATTCCTTTACCTTTTTAATAGAACTAAAAATAGATACACTATCCAGGCAGCTCAAATCTCAAGAGACATTTCAGTCCTGTGCTTCTATTAAAGTGTCTCCAATATCTTATTATACTACATGGCCAGGAAGAAGGGCTTTTTCCCTCCTTAATCACAATTTACTGTGCACAACTTTTATAATGGCTTGCATCCCAATGTTGCAGAAGACTTGAATTGACCATAAATGAGAGGATGCTCTGTTTGGTGCATCTGGCAAAGTGTTGGTAGACCAGTGGTAGCCAACAGTTTGTAATTTGTAACAACTATAATTTGTAACAATTTCTTCCTGTAAGAAATTCTTGGAGGGGAAGATGAAGCTTGGCCCAGTGAACTTAGACAGAAAGAAAGTTCTGGTCATACAATAGAGAGTTGTTGAATATCTCAGTAAGTTCAATGCCTCTGTTTTGTCTCCAGGTCCTTGGATCTGAAGTCTGAGATCTGCGGTAGTGGGGGTTGTTCACTTAGTATTGATCAAAAGAACTATTTTATGAACACTAAGAGACTCTCTGTAAGACACTGAGGCACAGAAAGTATCTGTTACTTGGGCATATCCAGAACTTCCCTTAGACCCGGGCAAGATGGGTCTGGCATCTGGTTTCATCAGGCTGTGGCCCATGTCTCTGGACCCCCATTGGGTGAAGGTTCCACACAACTAAGGGAATAGGTCACCTCACACTTATGCTCTTAATTCTATGCCATGCTTTTGGTAGACAGAAGTTCTCTGCCCAAACAGACTTGATTCTACATCTATGGCCTTCCCAGGTCTAGGCCCCTAATTTTTCATCATGATGGCAGATGGCTCATCAGTATGCATACAGCAGGCTTGAAGGGTGGCCAGGGTTGGCTATTCATTGAAGAGGTGGTATGGATAGTGCTTAGAAAAGCAGAATGGCAGTGCCTGGGTGGCTCACTGGTTGAGCATCTGACTCTTGATTTTGGCTTACGTCATAATCTCAGGGTTGGGAGACTGAGCCCTGAATCATGCTCTGTGTTCAGGACAGAGTCTGCTTAAGATTCTCTTGCTCTCCCTTTGCCCCTCCCCTCTTACCTGATCTCTCTAAAAAAGAAAAAAAAAAGATACACAGAATGGAGCATCCATACATTTTTGAGGTAGAAAGAAAAGCAGAAGTAGGCATCAGGACAGTGAGTGGCATTCCAACCATCATGAAAGTCTGAGGAGTGCAAAAATCACAAATACAAAATGCTTCCCAATCATTAAATGAAGATAGACTTGTCAAGATGGGAGGAAGACGTATCACTGAACTTTTTTTTTTTTTTTTGCTTGACTTATAACTCAATCTTTAAGCCTAGAATATGAGGGTACCCATTTGGGCCCCTGCAAATGTTAAGCGTGCGTCTGGAATTAGTTGAGGTCCTTTCTCCTCATTGTGTTTCATGGCATCTCCTCATCCTCCTGGTGCCTGCCACGAGTCATCACTTTTATTAGAAAATAATGGCTACTAATCATGTTCACGTCTCTACCTAACACTCCTCCTGCAGTGAGTATTATTAAGTTACTTTGGAAGAATGATTTTCATTTCCTTTTATCTTAACCAGATTCTATAATTCACGCAAATCAATCAAATCACCACGGAGCTCCAGCTATTTCCCTTTTAACTTATGCTGTTCTTTTTTTCTAATGTTCAATTACCCAACATATAGTACAGCACATGATTAGTTGTTGATATAGTGTCCAGGGATTCATTAGTTGTGTATAACACCCAGTGCCCATCACCACACGTGCCCTCCTTAATACCTATCCCCCGGTCACCCCCTCCCCCCACTCCCTCCCTTCTGCAAACCTTAATTTATTTCTCGGAGTTCAGAGTGGCTCATGGTTTGTCTCCCTCTCTGATTTATTTCCATTCAGTCTTCCTCCCTTCCCCTGTGATCTTTTATGCTATTCCTTATGATATGATACCATATAATAATTGTCTTTCTCTGCTTGACTTATTTCACTTAGCATAATCTCCAGTCCCATCCATGTCGATGCAAATGGTGGGTGTTAATCCTTTCTGATGGCTGAGTAATATTCCCTTGTATATACATGGACCACATCTTTATCCATCCACCTGTTGAAGGACTAAGAGGCAACCCATGGAATGGGAGAAGATATTTGTAAATGGTATTACAGATAAAGGGCTGGTATCCGAGATCTATAAAGAACTTCTCAAATCAACACCCAAACAACAAAGAATCCAGTCAAGAAATGGGCAGAAGACAAGAACAGCCACTTCTCCAAACACAATGTACAAATGGCATAGACACATGAAAAAATGTTCAACATCACTAACCATCAGGGAAATACAAATCAAAACCACAATGAGATACCACCTTATACCAGCTGGAATGGCAAAAATTAAGACAGGAAACAACAAATATTGCCGAGGATGTGAAGAAAGGGGAACCCTCTTACACTGTTGGTGGGAATCCAAGCTAGTACAGACACTCTGGAAAACAGTGTGGAGATTCCTCAAGACATTAAAAATAGAGCTACCCTATAACCCAGAAATTGCACTACTGGGCATTTACCCCAAAGATACAGATGTAGTCCAAAGAAGGGCCACATGCACCCCCATGTTCATAGCAGCAATGTCCATGATAGCTTAACTGATGCTGTTCTGATTTTTCTGGTAAGACCTGCCAGGACCATTCAGAGATGCACCCACTTCAAGGGCTGTGGGATGGGGACTTGCACAGAAGCCCCTGCCCCAGAGTATGCAGCCTCCAAGCTCCCCTCACTACTATATTCACTGGAGCCTTGGCTTTAAATCCAAAGTGGTTGGGATCTTGAGGAAAACATGCCTCTCTCTCTCTCTCTCTTTAAGGAAAACATGCATGTTAAGAAAGACAAGACTTGGCTTTATTATTTACTTATCAGGTTGTTTTCACTGAAACCTTGTACATAGTTTTCCCACTTTCCATTTTGCTAATACATAGGTTGCATTTTTTTATACCCATAACGCATTAAGATAAAAAATTAAATGTTATTAGTAAGATCCAAACTGATCCAAATGTTATTAATAAGACCCAAACTGACGACTAGAATGATGCTCTTTAATGGTGAGGTGATCTAAATACCCCCAGTCAATATTTACTAACATGTGGACAAATTTGGCATTAATAGAAAATATAGAAAGAAAAGGAAATTCAGAAAATTGTTTTAAATTCAGAGTCTAGTAACCACTCTTTGACTTTAGAACATCGGGGAAAATACAGTAGACCTAAGAAATACACCATATACATATATGGAAACTTCTTTTTCCTCTACTACAAACAACTTGGGTTTGTTTTATAGAAGAAGCTTGGAATTAATCTAGCTAAACCATGTTCAAATAAAGCTACTAGTCCTCAAGAACCAGGGTTTGAAATGATCGCTATTCATGAGGAAACGTGGGCCCTCCACCGGAAGGCGGGCGTGGATGCATCAGTCACACCACAATGGGAGAAAACTGGAAAATGCTCATGCCATGTGTCTCATGATCGTGTCCTGTTTAATCCCCCTAGTAAGTTACATGCTGTTGTCTTCACTTCATAACGGAGGAAACTGAGATTCTGAAAGATTAATAATCTGCCTCGTTTTAAGAAAAGTAGATAGTGACAGTCTATTCAGACCAGAAACGACGCCAAAGCTTCGTCTCTCTTCAACGGATGGAACCGCCTGAGACTGATGATAACTCTCCCACAGAAAACACAGGGTTATAGACACTCAAGCTTATTTTCTTATAGGCCTGGAGACTAGAGGTCTGAAGTTGGTCTTATGGGGCTAAAATCAAGTTGTTGGCAAGGCTACTTTCCCTCCAGGGGTGAGGAAAAGAACTTCTTCCCTTGTCTTTTCCATTTTTTAAAATTTTTTAAAAGATATTATTTATTTATTTGAGAGAGAGAGAGATCACAAGTGGGCAGAGAGGCAGGCAGAGGGAGAGAGGGGAGCAGGAGCAGAGAGCCCGATGTGGGGCTCGATCCCAGGACCCTGAGATCATGACCTGAGCTGAAGGCAGAGGCTTAACTCACTGAGCCATCCAGGCGCCCCTCTCTTCCAGCTTTTTGTGACTGTGTTGGCTCCTTGGCTATTCCAACCTCATATCCAGTCTCTCCAGAGGCTTCTTTGTCCCATGGCCTTTTCTCCATCTCTCTTGCGTAAGGACCATTTTGATTCCACTGCCCCTGGGAACACTGATTTTGATTTCACTGTTCCCTGGGAACACTGCCGGCTCCCATCTCAAAGATAACTGATTAGCAGACTTAATCCCCCTGCCATGGAACCCAGTGGATCACCTGGGGACTGGGGACAGACAAGTTAGGGAGCCTGATTCTTTTTTTTTTTTTTTAAGATTTTATTTTTTTTTAAATAGTCCCTATACCCAATGTGGGGCTTGAACTCACAACCCTCAGATCAAGAGTTGCACTCTTCACCCACTGAGCCAGCCAGGCACCCCAGGAGCCCTGATTCTGCCAAGCCCTGGTCGACGGAACAGAATGCCAGTCTCTACCTCTCTCTGTGTGTCTCTCTTTCACCTTTCTCCCCTCCTCTCCCTCTTCCTCACATGCTTACCTAGACAACCAATTCAAACTGTTGGGCAGAGAGAGCTTAAAATACACATACAGAAACTAAATAGATTTTCCGAGTCACACAGGAAATCAGACTTTACCTGCCGAGTAACAGGTTAACAGCTAACGTATGTTGAGTATTGATATAAGACGCCTTTCTAAGCAATCTACATGTGTTACCTTACTCTCTCCTTCAGTCTCCGTATTTAGTAGGGACCGATATTTCTCCTGGCTCGTTTCACAGACGAGGACACTGGAACAGGTTACTAGACTGAGTATGGAGTGGAAAAGTCAGTCCCCAAACCAGCCTCTAGATGCCCACACTGAGCCCCTCGTGGCCATGCTGTTGGCCCACACTGTGTGGTTTTACTCTGATCTTACCTGTGAATCATCACTGAGCCTCCCCAGGGTTGTGTTTGCCGTCCACAAACATGTAATACACAACAGGCGTGGCCAACTGGTCTAAATCAGTTCAGTGTTTCCCTGAGACCCTACCGTGTACCAGGGCCTGGATTAGATGCTGGGCACACAAATATGAACAAGCAAGTGTCCATGTTCCTTACAGCCTTCTAGTTCCCTAGGGAAGATGGAAATACTATGATATGTTAATTCAGTGTTTTAAGGGCTAGCACAGAGGTATGCAGAGAACATTCCAGAAGCCTAACGGAGAGGTTCTCTGCCAATATTGTTGAGGAGAAAAGGGATAGGGATTAAGGTTTCCAGGTAAAGAAACACCCGATGTGGATCTTAATGCCTGAATACAAGGTGAAGAAGGGAGGGAAGGTATTTCCACTGAGGGATAACAGCAACATTGAGGCCCAGTGGCATGGAAAGCATGTCCCCCCATGGAGCTGTATGTGAACCGCTGCCATACATACGTGTCTCAGTTCACCTTCATTCAGATGAATGATGAAGTCACTCCTCCCCCTGATGCTTCATGTCAAGGTTGGAAACCATCTACTTTATTTCAAAATTGGCTGAGATGATTTACCTGAGGGAATCCCACAAGAATCCTGCCTTAATTCTTAGTAATTCCCAAGAAAATGTATTAAAGAATGGCTCTCCCTTGAGATAAAGCAATTCTCTGAGGAGAAATGGTCTTAAAAACTTGAATTTTACTGCATAGCGTAGCTGCTTTTTTTTTTTTTTAACGGTACACTGATTTTGGAAAATGAGTAGAAGGAAACTGTGCAGCTGAGCTTACACAGCCTAATCATGTCATCTGTCTGCCAGAATAAGACAATTTTTCACCCTAATTCACACCATCCTCTGCTTGATTTGAGAGACACCTACATATATTTGACTAAATTCCAGGTGTTTCAAACATGTATATTCTTTCTTCCTAAAGGCATAGGAATCTGGAAGCAAAATCCATGATCAGAAAGCAATAGCACTGAAAATACCTTTTTACATCTATTTAGACTTTCAGGAATAAAATGAAGATTGATGTCATACAGCAAAGTAATTGCCCAGAACTCAGTGGAAATTGAGGCCAAATAAACTTTCTAACCAAAATAGCATCCCCTCCTTCTTGTTCTTAGACCTCCCTCCTCCTTTCTTGGCCACACAAAACAAAATGTCAACAGCTATATGTCAAATCCCAAGGGCAAGCTTATGCGGGAAGACACCCACCTTCCAGGGCAAGCAGACACCTGCTCAATATTCTCCATCGCCACCTTGTAGGGTTCTGCTTAATTTGCTTTAGTGATACTGACCACACTGACCCTAGAAGTTAGAGGATTTTCCTAGGGGAGCAGGAAACTTATAAAGTTAGTTTTGGCAATTTAAAAATGAAATTCCCATCATTATTTGTTGAAGAATATAGCAAATACCAGTTTTAATACAATGTACCTTTTGGCCACCTATTATTTCTAGATTGACTACGAATATATTTAAATAATTCTACCTTTGGAGATCCGACCTAGTAAGAAGGTGCTCACTGCTCGCTACTGTCATCATGAGTTTTTTGACACATAAAACATATATTAAGCATCCACTCCTCTATGCTCAGAAATGTTCTATGACCTATGGCTGCCCTGCTTAGCAAATGTGTATTGATTTAATGGGCAGGACAGAAATAAAGGTAGAAGAGAGGCCTTGGTCTCATTAGACTTATAATAAAATCAGGAAAAGAATATATACAACAGGATTCATAACTGATCCCAGAACAACAGAAATACAACTAAGTGCTCAAGTGTGATTTGGTTAGGACAGCTCAGCAAAGAAGGAGACCACCTGCACAAGAGTCAGAGGGAAGTACACCACAGGATAACTGTGTAAAAGGCAAAACCTCTAGCTCCCAAGGTGGCCAAGCTCCAGTGCTGCTCCTTCCCTCTCTGACTCCTAAATGCTGGAGATTTCCAGGCTTCAGTCCTCATCATTTGCACTTCCATCTGCATTCAGGTCCATAGAGCACATACCAATGATTCCCAGCTAATGTCTACCTCCCCTTTGAGCACTTGATTTGAAAATCTGACCACCTACTAGGCGGTCCAAATGTACAACATGCTCTAAACAGAACTCTCAAACTCCCGCAAATATTCCCAAATATCCCCCCAGTACTTCCCCAGTATCCCACATACCCATTAAAGTTGTCCAAGTCTGGCCAGCTGCTTTGACCAAAGCCTAAGAGTCATCCTTGACCCTTCTTTTTTCTTTATTGTCCATATCCAGTTCATCAACACAATTAGTCAACACTCATCATCAAATTCACCCACTGACTTCTCACCCGGACCACTGTCCCCGCCTTTGTGCAAGTCACCATTCTTTCTCTCTCTCAGCTGCTCTCCCTGCTCCCACTTACTCAAACCTGTTATCCAACAAGCAAAGTTATCTTTTCAAAAACTTAAATCAGCACACCACTGAAAACATTCCAACTGACTTCCCATTACTAACCAAATAAAATCCAAACTTTCTTACTATGCTCTATAAGACTCTACTCTGATAAATCATGAACAATTAATCCTATCATTCTGGCACATTATGACCCATGTTAAAAAAAAATTAGTGTAGACTAAAAAAATGCCATATATATCGTATGTAGTAGGGTTAAGTGGTTTTTTTTTTTTTTTAGCTTTATATATGTAGGCTATGTGTGTATTCATTTGCAATGCAACATGTATTTTTTAAGATTTTTTTAATTTATTTGGGGGGTGGGATGATCCTGAGATTACACCCTGAGCTGAAACCAAGAGTTGGGTGCTTGGGGCACAGGGGTGGCTTAATGATCATGATCTCAGGGTTGTGAGATTGAGTCCCACATCAGGCTCTGTACTGGGTATGGAGCCCACTGGAGATTTTTTTCTCTCCCTCTCCCTCTGCCCCTCCCTACATTCCTGCTCCTTCTCTCTCTCTCAAATAAATAAATCTTAAGGGAAAAAAAAGAGTCAGGTGCATAAATGACTGTGCTACCTAGGCATCCCTACAATATATTTCTTAATATGAGTAGCATCTAAAAAAGACATGTTTACAAGCCCCTGACCTACATGATCTGGCTCATGCCCATATCTCCAATCTTTTCTCATACCACATTCTATCTTGTTTCACTGCATTCCCACTGACCCTCATTCTAGTCCTAAATCAAACAAATTCATCCTTGCCTCAGGACCTTTGCACATACTACTTCCTCTGCTTGCAGTGATTTATCTTCAGATTTTTACATGGTTGGTCCTTTCTTATTATTGCTCCCAATTCAAGAGTCAACCCTTAATAAGTATCCTATCTAAAGTGAAACCTTCCTTTCTGTACTGTGCCCTGTGACTATCACATCACCCTTTTTAAGCCTCCTCTTGACACTGTAGCCATATCACCTTATCCATTCACTTATTTGTTTGTGTCAGCTTCCTCCTCTCTACTGGATTGTAAACCTCCATGAGTTCAGGGGTTAGTTACATCCGTCTTATCCACCACTTTGCTTTCAGTGCAAAGACAGTGTTTGTAGTGCAGAGAGTGCTTAGTTAAGTGTTTGTTGAACAAAAAGAGAAAAATGAAGACCAATTCTCCTCAACGGAGCCTTTGCAAGTGAGATCCGTGGTCTCTCCTGGGCTTCTCCGGGCTCCATTTAGAGATGATGAAGCAGTGGGATTAGTATTCAAAACTCCTCCCTTTGGCTTTGTATTCAGTCCAAGAGGCCATTCATTTCAGTATGTTAAACTGTTAATTATGGGGCCTGCCTTCTCCTTCCATTATGTAGAAAGGATAAATAGTTATTATTAAAAAGTCCTTTAATAGGCAGTGATTTCTTTTAGGGCAATCACTATTAAAATTGCACAAACACATATGTAAATAAAGCTATTTATTTAAAACTAGGACAGACTGACCAAATGGATTCCATTTCTTTTCAGTCACTCTCATGTGTACCACCTGCTTAGAATAAGGAGTCCTTTTTTGCTCTTGCTCACAATTGATTTCCCAGCTCATGCAAACATGCATACCACTGCTACGATCAAAATCACTCTTAATTCTAGTGATTTACTTCCAAGACAGTGACTTCTTCTTTGGCATTACTGATTTAGTTAATATTATTTTAGGCACTAAGTAGTTTTATAACTCATCGTAGAGAATTAGCCAAACTGATAATTGTTTAAGCATTGTTTTCCCTGGATTTTCACAAAGTATGGAACGTGGTTCATTAAAAATTGGTAGGAGCAGAAGATGGGAAGCCAATTATTTCATGCCCTGGTTCTAGCTCTCGTCTTAACTAGCTGAAATGTTTGGGTAAGTCACTTAAATTCCTTGAGCCTCACTTTTCCCATATGTAAAATAAGACACCAACTTAGGTCTAAAAAATCCCACTATTTATTGGGAGTTACTGTACCCCAAGAGCTATTTTAAATTAATCCTTAGTTAGCCCTCACCCAAACCTTCTGAAGTGGGCTGCATTAATCTTCCCATTTTTTTTTTTTAAAGATTTATTTATTTATTTATTTGACAGACAGAGATCAGCAGGCAGAGCGAGAGGAGGAAGCAGGCTCCCTGCTAAGCAGAGAGACCGATGCGGGGCTCGATCCCAGGACCCTGGGACCATGACCTGAGCCGAAGGCAGAGGCTTTAACCCACTGAGCCACCCAGGCGCCCAATCTTCCCATTTTCCATATGAGGAAAAGGAGGCAGACAGAATACATAACACAGACGGTTCCATGGTAGAGATGGTTTGAAGCAGGGTGGTCTGACTCCAGAACCCACTCCCTTATTCACCTCTGTTTCTACAGGATCTACAGTCTTGTCCATCTCTAGGAGCTGTACTGACAAGCTTTGAATCCTTGCATCTTATGTTAACTCACTGTATACTTGCTTCATTCATCCAGCAGGTTGTAAACTATTTAATTTATTTTATTTTCAGTGCTCCAAAATTCATTCTTTATGCACCACACCCAATGCTCCTAAGTAGAGAGACAACAGTCATGTTCGAATAATCAGGGGTAATCGGCCTAGTACCTTCCATGCGGCAGGATTCAATAGTCACTTTAAAATTTGTCAGTGATGGAAATGGATTCAGGCCAGAGTTTTGAGAAAAACTAGATTGAATCTAAGGTCCTTTTGGAGAGTCTATGATCCAGGGGTTGAATTCTCTTCTTGAAGGGACTGGCTGGGTCTACATGAGCTCACCTCTGACCTACTCTTCAATCCACTGCAATGTGGTTTTCACCCCATTCATGCCATTGAAATTGCTCTCGCCAAAGTAAAAAAACAAACTTCAAGAGTTTCTCATCCTCGTTTACCATCTCTTCTGAGGCCATTTGATGTTTCTGACTGGTCTTTTTTTCTTACAGCACTCATCTCTCCTGGACTGGGTAACACAGCACCAGCCCGGCTTCTCTCCCACCTCCCAGGGTGATATGCTTGGTCTCCACTTCAGGATCCACTTTCCCTACCTTGTACCTGTAATATCAGCCTCTCCCAAGGCTCTGTCATAGGCCCTTCTCTCCTCACGTCACACGTTATCCTCTGAACATTGTATTTGCTTCTTTGGCTTTGCTCTATCATCTAAACACTAACGATTTTTAAATCTATACTCCAGTGTGGATCTCTCTCAAGAGCTCCAGACCTAGTATAATGGGAAAAGCTGAGAACTTACTCTAAGAATACTTCAGTCTAGATAGTGCAACTTATGTGTGGAGTGGGTTAGCATCTGAAGCATCCAAATAAGGTAATCCAGGGATGGATAACTAACATTTGAAGTTAACTAAGGATCCTTTCCAGAAGTGGCTCCATAACTGCTTCCTATTATAGCAGTGTACCCCAGAGGGCTCACTTAGATGCCAATGTTTGAGATAAAACCTTGCTTGTGAAATGAGAGCTCTCTAAACTGTATTTCTGGCTGTAAAGATCCAGCAAGCCCAGCAGCCCATCCCTTTGAAGCATCACTCAAGGACTAGCCTTGACAGATTCTTCATGAAGAATGCTGTCATCTGACTTGACTCTTTAAGTCAAGTGACTGGTCCTACCAGACACAAAGTTTAAGAGAGATTTCAGGCATCTTGAACACCTACTGGATATACTTTGTAGCTTAAGTTCAACAGGTCCTAAGCCAAAATGATCATCTTTGCATGAACTCGCTCTTTCCCTTGAAGGTTCTTTTATGTTCTCAGTGAATTTACCCACATTTGCTCTGGTCTGAGCCAGACATATGGACATTACTGCTAATTTCTCCCATTCCCTCATCTCTCACATTCAACCAATTACCACATTCCATCAACTCTATCACCTAACTCATCTCTGATCTACCCATTTCTCCCCATCTCAAAGGCACTTCCCAAATCTAAGCCAACAATTCTTCTCTCTCCTGGGTTATGACAGTGACCTTCTAACTACCTTTTTCTGTCACCTGTCTTGCCCCCTCTACACTCTTCTGCTATATTCTCCATGCATCAGTGACTCATAAAACAGAAATCTGTGTTCTGATTATACTGTATTTAGTCATTGTAATATGTGGGTCATATTCAAAACACCTAAATGTTAATAGTATAGACACCAACTAGTCAGAACAAATGCTAATCTGTTAACAGTGAGAAACTGTTGTAAACACCACTTGGAACAAGCCGGGTTGTGTGACCCCATCCCTATTAGTCTGTGATGTTGTAGCTTGGGCATGTCAGTGTCAACCTTTGTATCCTTAGCACCCAGTGTGACATACGCGAAGCCACTGTTGAACAAATGAAAGAATCCAATCAGCAAGACGGTATTTTTCAGCAATTAGCAATCTAAGTTGGGGGAAAGGAGTCATGTGGATTTAAGGAACGGTGATGTAACACCTTTAGGCTCAGTATTAAGTCACACCTGCCGCTTTTGTAGCCCTAACACTGAATGCCACATTCCCATCCTACTGTCTCATTCTCTTGTCTCTGAGGGAAGTTCTTCCCCTCATCTCTCCTTCCCTCCCGAGTTTCCTTAAGAACTGGAGATGTCCCAAACCTTAACACTCAGGTCACGAAAGCCTACTGATGGACTTAGTGCCCCAATGCCCGATTGTCTATCAAGGTTCAGTTAATCCAGCTCCACAAATGTTTATTGACAAACTTTGGGAATACGTGTTGAACCAGAGAGCATGCGCTCTTTCCCTTTAAGGAACCACACTGTACACTGGTGGAAATGAATATGCAAATGAGTTGTTTAAGTAAAATGTGTTCTCCAACAGGAGGATTAAACTCATAGTTAGGACATCAGTCTAGTGCAGCCCTACGGAAACTGAGAAAACAAGTTAAAAGAGTTAGTATAAAGGAAGACAAATAAGAACCAATAGACACAGAGCTCTGGGGACTTCCTTGCCGCACGTTAGTATTTCATACTATTTTTTCTATTACACAGAGGATTACACAACAGTCTCATCCTCCCAATACAAAGGGTCTCTAAGAGTCTCAATCCATCTCTAGTAAGTGCTAAGATAGAGACATAAAGAGGAAGTTATGGGGCACACACGAAGACAATCACATTAAGGCAGGAGAGGATAGGCTCCAGAAGAGAAGACATTTAGAGGAAGAGCCGTGTAAGGTAAGTGTTGTGGGACAAATGAACCAGGTGAAGGCTACTGGAGCTGGGAGACACAGGCAACCCCTTTGGTGAGATTCTTTTTACATTTAATCAGATCTTTAATACTTCCTGCTAGTCTAGACCATCATCCCTTATCTCTCTGTTATCTATTCAATCTGCTATGTTGAACCTTTCCTCACTGCCTACTGCTGAGTCTGCACCACCTCCAAGGTTTAGGTAGCTTGCAAGCCCCAACCTTGGCTGTGTCCCAACATTCATCCCACTGAGGCTGGTCTGCTCACAGTTTCTACTTTGCTTTTCTGTCAATAATCACAGGCACTGGGGCGCCTGGGTGGCTCAGTGGGTTAAAGCCTCTGCCTTCGGCTCAGGTCATGATCGCAGGGTCCTGGGATCGAGCCCCGCATTGGGCTCTCTGCTCAGCAGGGAGCCTGCTTCCCCCTCTCTCTTGCCTGCCTCTCTGCCTACTTGTGATCTCTCTCTCTGTAGAAAATAAATAAATAAAATCTTTAAAAAAATAAGTAATCACCTGGACTTCTTTTCATCATTAAGCAAATTCAGCTTGCATCATCGCAATCTTTCAAAACCTTATTTAAAATTCCCTTCCTTAAGGAGTCTTTCACAATGGATGGAACATGCAGTTGAAGGCCTCCTTCCTTCTAATGTTTTTAAAGTTTTTTTTGTTTATTTAAGTAATCTGTACACCCAGTGTGGGGGCTTGCACTTATGACCCTGAGATCAAGAGTCACATTTCTTCTGACTGAGCAAGCCAGGCTCCTCAGGTGAAAAGTGATCAATGCATATTATTTAGAATTGTGTATTCATAAATATATATTCAAAGACAGTAGGTATCTGTATGGCCCACGATAATTAATGTCATCCAACCATGACCGTTAACTTCTTAGCTGAAGGTATTCAACCTCTCATTGCTTCATTGGACTCTGTCATCATCTCAAATGCCTGGTACAGCACTTACACAGTATGGGCACAATGGCTCATCACATCCTCAGTTTTTATCTAGCCTTACTCCATCCTAATTTCTCAACCACATTAGATAACTAGCAAAAATTTGACCAGAGTGAGCAGAGTAGGAAATTCCTTAAATCTCTTGATGGAATTTAATAGTTTCAAAAAATTAGAGCATTTCATATGGGAACAATATCACAACAGATGACCTGAAACGAAAGTTATTTCCCCGAGAATCTGCAGTTCCTGAATTGCCTCCTAAGGCTGCTCATATTTTTTTCAGCTCTTTCTGAAAAAGAAAACAAACAAACGCAATCCACTTTTTCCTCCATCACTCTTTGTTCCCCTGTGAATACACGGGCAATATTTCATAAAGTGTATTCCATAGACCACTGATCTTCTGAGATGTTCTAGAGAAAAGGCTTCTTTTGGAAGTCACTTTGGGAAACACTGTCCTGGACAGCCCTGGTTTGGACATGCACGATGAACACCGGCATATTAAAGACTGCACTATCTCGTGGGATAGTCTAGTTTTACTTTGTCAAGCCCCACATTTCACAAGTGAGAACAGATTTTCTCCCCCAACAATATCCCTGGAAACACTATTGCATGGTACACCGGATCGGGAAATGCTGTCTCTGTTGTTCCCTCCACTGAATTCATAGGCTGACAGAGAGGTCCTGTGTAGTCTGAAGCATTTATTTTCGCTTTATATAGAAGCATAAAGTAGCAAATATCTTTTTGATGTCTATTGTATTCAAGCACAGAGCAGAGAGTTCTTCCATGCAAAGTGTTTACTTCTAGGACCTCCTGGAGTTTCTCCCGACCGTAATCATTGTAGCGGTTACTGCTGGAATGCAAAAGAAGCAAAAATAAAAATAGAAATTCTAAGAAAGGAGTTAACACTAGTACTGACCCAGCGTGCTGCACTCTAAGCAGACATTCCATTACAGGGTTGACGGTGAACATAAAGGGGATGTCCAATCCCTATACACTCACTCGATATTCTCCTTTATACAAAGTCTTGTTTCTGGCTTGGATTAGGACCCAGCCAACTGCCGGGAAGAGCTGCAGGCTCCCACACAGACATTCGGGGCAGAATTATAGGTTTGCAACATGAGAATCCCAGGGGACAGGTGATTTAGTTAGTGGGCCTCAAAGCAACTATTTTAAACATGGGACCTGTTCTCTCTAAAGGCACAGGATTTACTTGGCAGCCATTTAAAACAGCCTGTTTTCACCTGATGTTCTTTTCTTTTGAGCATCCTCTATTCCCAGGATCTGCTTAAAAGTAACAAATACCTAGAGAATTAATAGGACTTCAACGTTACAACTTTACCGAGTTTCAGTAAAGGTGATTATTCATCTCACTGTAAATTACTGCCAATATTCAAAATAGAAAAAAAAAATCACTCGCAGGAAATCATAGGTATAAAAACTCAGATGTTGATCCAATGACAACCTTCCATTTTTCTGTCTGAGCACCTTGACTCAATTTTATACTTTTTACCGAGTTAATGAACTGAGTGTCTTCCTATTTTCCAATGTGGAGCAATTTCTTGTTATTATATATTATAGTAAATTATATAAATTGTATATTTATGCAACCATCCACTTGGCAAGTAGTCTTGACAATCAGGCACTGGCCTGGTTTTATAATACACTTGAAACTACTAGTGTATTGTGATAAATGAAATCATCATTTGCTTTTGTGACCCAAGAAAAACTTACCTACACTGAAGAATCCAAGAGATCTTATCTCTTAGACTGGGCAACCAGTACTTGAAGGAAATCAGATAAGGGGCAGGGTGTGCATTTTGTAGGTTAGCATTTTTCAAAGATTCTGTTTCGGAATCACTTGAAGTGTGTGTTTAGGATGCAGACTCATAGGCCCAAGCCAGACTTCTTTTCAGTGTCACATCAGCAAAAAGTTCTATCTATGAGACTTATAACTTGACCCATCATATTTTAAACATGGCACAGTGGAGTAAGCATGGATTTCAGAATTAGAAAGATACACAGCCACGAGTCACTAGTTGTGTATGCTGACAAGCTAACGCATCGGTCTTGGTTTCCTCATCTGTAAAACTGGGACGATGGCAGGGAATAATGACAAAGGTTGTTCAGATTAAAAGACTGGAAGATAAATACTTGGCCAAGGAGTTGGTTTACACTGTGTGCTCTCCAAATTTTTTTTAAATTTTTAAAAAGATTTTATTTATTTATTAGTTAGAGAGAGAGAGAGTGAGCACAGGCAGACAGAGAGGCAGGCAGAGGCAGAGGGAGAAGCAGGCTCCCTGCCGAGCAAGGAGCCCGATGTGGGACTCGATCCCAGGATACTGGGATCATGACCTGAACCGAAGGCAGCCGCTTAACCAACTGAGCCACCCAGGCGTCCCTGCTCTCCAAATTTTAAGCCTCACCTCTCCCCAATTTTGCCAGCTTTCATAGAGTAGCCATAGAAAATTTCTTTTTATGGGTTCTCTGAAATTCTGTTCTTGAAGACATTGGCCTTTATGTTCATGCAATACACAATGTTTAATTTCTTATAGAATGGGGTACTAGGATTGAGTTCCTTGTTTTGGCTAAACATTGTTTCTGTTTATCATCAATAGGAATTATTTAAACTACCACATTTTCCTTTACCTTAAGTTACCACAAAGTTAGGCTATAACATTAATACTCAGTAACAGAAACACTTCTTACTCTCTCTAGATGGCTTATATTTATTTTTTTAAATGTACTTATTCAACTTTTTTTTAGCCATTCAATAGATTTTTTGAGAGGGTACATTGTCAAGTAGAAGAGCTTGGGTGTAAACCTCATTTCTTGGCTGAGGGATATTAGATGAACCATTTCTTAGCCTCAGACTCCTGAAGTATTAAATTAGGCTGATAATAGCACGTCTCTCTTAGAATTGTTGTGGGAATTAAATTAAAAAATCATATGTAGCACTTAGAGTGCTACCTGGCAGTTTGGTATGCACTCTAACAATGCTATTTAGTAGTATTTTCCACACAAAAAGTAGTTGCTGAAGATACATGGTAAAAGGGCACGTAAACCGCCCCAAAGCTTATACGAAAGTTAGTGTAACATAACACATATGTTATAAATGAATAATGTAGTAAATGATATTCTTCTTTATCTCACGCAAGAAAACTCAGCTACCACCTTCATATTGATCTTGGTATCACTGCTAGCTCTAGCCCATCGCCCAAGGGGGCATTCCTCACTCAGTCTCCTGGAGACTGTCTATATGAGCGAATGGATGAGCGATCAGAAATATATATGCATTGATCCCTGTCCCACTGACCTGTGTTATGAAGGTCAGTAGACCTCTGAAGCATCCAGTCCATTCTAGGATGGTCCCCACTCAAACAGATCACCGGAAGAAAAGGAGGCACTTCCAGACCTGGCTTTCTCTGTCTCCCTAGCATAAGAAATGCAGACGAAGGAGCTATGCTCACAGCACTCTTATGGTTAAGTGGTTAGCTGAACAGCTCACTTTGGTTTCCTTCTCTACTCATACACCAGCTTCGTTACCAGTAAAAATCTCCATGTGAGATCCTGATTTAATATTTTCATTTACCAATACTGTGCTCTCAACACCTCATTCCTACAGCCTTCTAAGGACCCTCATCTCTTCAGAGGAGCCCAAATATCTACTTCTCTTCTCTTGCTCCTTAAATAACAATCACCATTACATCTGAGGCCCACTTTAAAGACACTCATGGGACCTTTTAAATTACGGCATCTGATTGACTCAGGAACAGGAACACCGCCACTGGAATTTATTTTATTGTGTGGACCACTATTGCAAGACTTCCTGGCTATTAAGGTGAAACTGAATGGCTTGTCCCTTACTTTTCCTGTTGTGGGAGAAAATAAGATAGAGTCTTTGGACAAAGTTGGCTGTTAAGGAGCCTCTGGGATCAGTGAAATAACCTACTTGTGGTGGAAAGAGAAGAAATGTTTCCTTCCTGGATTGAATATGGTTGGTCCAACTCTGCACATCTTAGCATAAGAGGTTTGGGTTTTCCAAAGGGCTTAGCTGGTAACTGCTGTGTGAGGGTGCTCTCGAGTGCTGTGAAGCCTGAATGCTCCCTCTTCCGGTAACACGCCACCAGTTGAATGACACTAAAGGAATGATCTCTATGGCGCATGGGGGCTTGACTTAGTTGCATTCTCCTTTCTACTGTAACGTTTTTGTGACATTGTATTATGATCACTGTGTATCTCTCTGTCCCCACTAGCTGGAAACTTTGTAAGTATCAGGATTGTACTTGATTTAAATCTGTATTCCCTGATCCCATTTTGGCATTCAGTAGACCCTCAACCCATGTTTGTTAAATAAGCAGAGACTGCATGATGACCACTGAAAACGACCTCTCCAGGGCTTTGAACACCTACACACCCAGTTAATGAATATTCATGAGAAAACTGAGAAATGAGAATTTTTCTAAGAACACGATCAGAAAATAGATTAATAATTAGAGATTGTTATAATCAGAATAATAAAACAGTGTATTTTTTGTAACTTGCTTCCAGCCAATACGTTCACTGCAAAGGTAACTGCTCCCACCTAAATGACCTAGACACAGTAGGATGGACACGCTGAGCTGAGAAGATGGAATTGTGAGAGTAAAGCCTCACACTGAGGTCTTTAAAAAAGCAACAGTATAGCAAGCAGCATGCTTGACAGCAACTCATGAGTTTTGTTGTTCTCCAGCAGCACACAGCAGATTGAGGTTCAACACACACACAGTTTGCCAATCTAATACTCTTTAAAGACCCATATGACAACCAAAGCTAAAGGAATATGGGTGCCATGGACCTCCTTTGACTTGTCTTCCTTATTCTGCCCTATGAGAGCCAATAACCCCCTGAGCATTAACCAACCAGCCAGATGGTACCGTAATACATTACACATATTCTTATCATAATTACTCTCACCCCCTTTTTACGGATGAAGAAGCAGAAGCACTAACTTAAAAGCATTATCACCTAGTAGTGGGCGCCTTGAAATACTGCCAGATGCTCCAAAGATACTCTAGTACCTCGGAGTCATAAGCAGGAAC
>ML106003.1:7885-40195 GCA_003697995.1 Taxidea taxus jeffersonii | reverse complement strand
TTTAAAAATCTTGATACTGAGGTTAATGCCCATACCCCGAAGAGTCTGCTACAACTCTGTGAACTATGAAATCACTATATTACATTATATTTTAGATATTCAGTATCATTTTACAAGTGGGGTCCATATCCCACTATTTCTTTAAAATAAAGGTAGTGGCTACTCCTCCTTCTTCCTGCATTGAAAGACAAATATAAGCAAGGTGCTCTGGATAATCATTCAGAATCATTTGCTTCCTACTTTAATTCCTCTTGCTTCCTAACTCTAGTAGGAGGATTCAGTTGGAGTTCTGCTCAGACCCCCTTGGATCTCTTTTGTTGTTTCTTCTTGTACACCCCTCAGATTCTGAGTCTTTTGCCTCTTATAGCCTGTAGGTGCAACTCCACTGGGACAACAACCCTTGGTTACTGGCACCACTTTGCTGGTGTGTAGCACTTTCTTAACTCAGGCTGCCATAATAAAGTACCATAAACCAGGTAGCTTAAACAACAGGAGTTTATTTTCTCAAAGTTCTGAAGGCTAGAAGTTCAAGCTTTTTACCATGATTGTTTTCTGGTAAGAACTTTTTTTTTTTTTTTCCCTTGCAGGCGTCTGCCTTCTCTCTGTGTCTTCACAGAGTATAAAGTAGAGGTGGAGGAGAGTAAGCTCTCTGGTTTCTTCTAA
Source organism: Taxidea taxus jeffersonii (assembly GCA_003697995.1). Lineage (NCBI taxonomy): Eukaryota > Metazoa > Chordata > Mammalia > Carnivora > Mustelidae > Taxidea > Taxidea taxus. Next base: position 39,532 of record ML106003.1, on the reverse strand, counting down.
GAGTATTAATCCCATTGTTAAGGTCCCATATGGTTTCATCCAAACCTAATGATCTCCTAAAGGCCTTATCTCCAAATGCCTTCACGTTAGAGGTGGGTTTCAGTAAGAATATGGATTTTAGGGGAACATATTTTAGTCCATAGCAAGTTTGGAGGTAGGCATGCCTATAAGTTGATATCCCTTGGGGCAGCGTTTAGCCGCTGATTGAGTTGTTCCAGAGTTTGAAGTCTTACTTCCTTGTCTTATGTCATGACAAAGCAATGAGGTCTGATTTATACTCCATGGGAATAATAAGTGCTATTATGTGAGTAAGGATGAAGAAGGGTATGTTCAGAATGAAGAGTACTGTCTGGAGGGCATGCCTGCGTGTCTTGGCACAGTATTTGATGGTAGGGTGGGGAGGGCATTCCTTTGAATTTTTAGTTCCAGAGATGGACAAAGAGAAGGTAGGTGGGAAGTCAGCTTTCAAATTTTATCTTCCTCACAGTTATTCCCAGGAATAAGCTATAGTCACAGATTCTCCCTGAATCAAGGATTTATTTATTTCTGAATAGTGATTATTCACCGACAGAGTAAATCTTAGACCATGGCAGGTTTTTTGTTTTGTTTTGTTTTGTTTTTTTGTTAATTCAAGCAAAATATTTTAGAATGGAGTTGAAGTCATTTTTCCCTTCACAAGATAATCTGTATATATAAATTATATCCTGCTTGAATCCTAATTCTTATATTTAATAACAATAATTTGACATGTTGGTGTGGTACCTTCCTGGAGCTATATAGGATTGATTCATGTATTGACAAATCCAACACAATTTTTATACAATCCTATATATAAAACATGTTAGGAGTCTGTCAAAATAACATTTTTATCTATATTTTTATCCACTAGGCCCATTAAATGTGTGTAGTATAGGGTATAATGAGTAACTTTGACATTTTCTAATTATCAACATAAGATAACTTGTCTTCAAAAAAAATAAAACATATTTGTTAATACTCCTGTCACTGGTATTGTAACTACATCAAAACTGGTTTTTAAGTATGTATTATACACACTCAAGACTCTAGCTTGATAAGCTAACTATGTGTGACTTTAAATATATGAGACTAGCTTTGGAAGCTAAACAGCGAAGACGAATTTCTCCATTATTTCCAAACGAACATCATCATCTATTTAGATTCTTGGGGTTGTCTTCCTGTGGGTGATGGTTTGCTCATCCATCACTTACTTGGCTAATTCCTGCAGCAGACTTCATCACAATAACGAGGCAGCCCAGGTTGTTATCACCAAGTGTCTTACCCACCGCTGAATTCGCAGCATCTAACAGTGCCGGGCTCATTGCAGACACTTTGCAAAAATTTGTTGATTGAATGGTGAATTGTTCTGTTAATTAAATGATGTCCCCAAGGAATAAAAATTAACTTTTGACCAATCTATTCTTTATGGATTTTCCACTTCCAGCCTTAAAAACAATTTGCCCTATTGACATGGGAAGAGAAAACAGCCTTTATTTTTCTATGGCATGTAGAACTCCCACCTGTCAGTTTTTGCAAGTCTTGTCTCCAGGCTAAAGATTGGGAAACTATATATATTCTTTTTTTCCTTAGCATTAAAATGAGTAGGTTTCAAACTATTGGAAAAAGAAGTCAATCGCAGAAAACTTCAGCTTAGCCAGTGATTAATGTAACAGCAGGTAGATTACTTTCCTACTTTGTCAATCAGTCTCTATAGCATGAAAATAATGTTATTTGCTCCTTTACTTTTTAGAGAGATGATGGGGAGATTAGAGGGGAAACACTGGTCATGGATTTCATCTCTTGTGAAGCAAAGCTGCCATGATGATTAGCTCCACGTGGAGCTATTTTAAGCTTGAAATATTTCAGCCTAGTTCTTAGCTACCTAATGCCCTTTACACTTCTGCTGCCAGTGTAGAGTGTTGGTTAGAGCTTTTACGTTTAAAATGACCACTCTCTGGGGACAGAGAATTTCTGTAGAGCCACATGAAACACTGTTGGTTCTCTACGTTCAGTAGAACCACAGATGTCACACAGAGAACCAGAAAAACCAACCATCTCGTTTTCACGTGGGTAAGGACAGCACGAGAGATTCTCATAGAGTTGGTGGTGCAGAGTCCATGGAATATGCTTGTGTTCAGGCAAAAACTGGTACAGTGATTCACTCATTCCATTTGAAGTTTCTGCTCTCACACTGTGTAGGAAAAGTGCTGGTGTTAAAGTAGAGGTCGATTACTAATTCTTTTTTGGAAGATGGCAACAGAAACCAGAAATGGCAAGAAGCGCATAGAGAGATGAAATCAGATAGAACGCAAAACTTAGAAATGCTAAGAATCTGTCAAGAATGGTGAAGAGTTAGAGATTTTACTCTAATTGAGAGTTAAAAAGTTAGCCTGCCATAACTTCATGGATGCTGGCAGAAGATACAGACTTTTGGGCTAGAGACAAGGAACTTTACAACTCACAGAAGAGCAGGTGGCCTTCAGTTTGCATTAGTTCTCTTGTCCGTCAGTCCTGAGGGAGTGATGTGTAGGGATGCTTTGAACTCAGTGGGTGTGTATCACAGCCAAGGAATCCTGAGTTTAAAGAAATCCTAATACTATGAAGTGGAACAAGCCAAGTTGCCCAACTTTTGCCCTGGGGAGAAGTACTATCTTTCTTATTCTGGTCAGGAACTAAATTGCCTTTTGCACCAGATGGAGATCCTTCACCATCCAGGGCTCTTTGCTATAAAAACATCCTTGAAAAAAACAGTCAAGAACAAAAGCTGGCAATGTCTCTGCATGAAGACACGCAGAGATATGAAAGACCAATGGACAGTTGCCTCCCCAAAGTCTCATGAGATCTTGAGCTGGATCTCTAGTGTCCTTAGTTGCCAATATTCTACCCTTTCTCGGGAGCACTGGTTATGCTTTTATACATACCTGTATCGTGGTTAAGTGCTCTGCATGATATAAAATATGTTTGATAAGTGACTTTAAACAGTTAACCAAAGGTCTCATTTTCTGATGCCTGTGTAAGTCACTATTTTCCCCTCAGGAATTCAGTTCTGCTCAGCCATCAATCACTCAATGGGAAACTTTGCAAAGGTGGCATATCAGATAAATTCATTAACCAATTTAATCCATTTTATGTATATACTAGAAATTGCAGGGGGATATTTTATTGTATTTCCAGCCAAGAGAAGCAATTTAATAATAAATTACATCTGTCATTTCATGCAGACTTCTGTATTTACCTTTTTTAGGTCACTTTTGTTAGACTATTAATTCCCAAATCTTTTTGTATATCAAAATATTTTGAGATTTTTTATCATCATCAGGTTCCTACTCAGGATGTCTGGCATGTATTCTTAGAATACCTGATTTAGAAAACTTTCTGGGTGATTTTAGCTGTAGCTTGGTGTGGGCATTTGCAGATTTTAACTATAAATTCAGTTATTAACACTTCTATTTATAACTTAAGAGGAAAACATTTAAAATATAAAATTTTCTATTTTTGGTTTCATTGCTACCCTCTCTAATCCATATATTTTCTTCTGCTTGCTTTGGATTACATTTTCTATTCTTTATCTAGTTTTTTAAGGTGGAAACTCACTTCACTGATTTGACACTTCTTTTCCAGTGTACATATTTACTATTTTAACAGCATCCCACAAATTTTAGTATATTTTGTTATCATTTTCATTCATCTGAAATACTTTCTGATTTCTCTTTTAATTTCTTCTTTAACCCATAGACTGTGATTGTTTACTTTTCAAATATGTGGATATTTCCAGAAAATTTTCTCTTATTTATTTCTATTATAATTACATTGGCCAGAGAACATACTTTATAAGAGCATGCTTTATAAGTAAATAAAGCGTGTTTATTTCCTTAAAATAAATAAGACTTGTCTCTGATTAAAAAAAAAACAAACCAAAAATATAAGGAGCTGAGGAATATTCTAATCACAATTGTGTAATTTTTACTGGGAAAATAATACATCTTCTGAAAAAGTATGGGAATAAATTATTTTACACTTTGAGCACCTTTGGTGTTTTGAGGAGGTTTCTGGTCCAATAATTATTAGAGCAAATCAAAACGTGTGAAAAAGCTGGTGACTTTAAAAGCCTGGAATTACCCACAGTTTCATTAGCACAGGGTTGTGGGTTTAGAAAGGACTGTGACAGGAGCACAGTGGCAGAGGAGTGCCATTACAGCACCTTCTGGCCTGGTGCCTGGAGGTTGTGCTCAGAGTGTTTGTGGAAGAGACTTACCATGCGAAAGAAACAAGAGGAAGACTGAACAGAAATTTAGTATTTTGGCAAACTTTTGAAGAAAAGTACTAAGTTTCAGAAGATTAAATACAGGACATTTCTAGATTCTAACTTTAAATTTGATCACTTATGGCAGCCGCTGGGTATACTACTACTATTGCTACTGCTGCTGCCACTACTACTATTTTGATTATTCTCATTCTGAGTCTCCGGCTATTTTGTTGACATGAGGCGATGATGAACCCAGTAGAGTCAGCAACAGTTACAGTCCTGGTTCTGTATCTCTAAGTAGCCTTGTGCTTCTAGCCTAAAACATGAGTTTGTTCAGTTAGATTGGATGGTTTAGAAAAGTCACTTCATAGCCTAATGCCTGGCCCCAAGAAGATTATCAATAGTCTAAAACAAAACCCAAAAATAGAAAATAATAAAATTTGAAATACATATGTAAAAGAACAATAAAGAGAAACTTTAAACTCTGATTCTTTATTCTGAGATTATGTTTTTCCTGCCTTTTTGGTAGCAGCACTTTGTTTTACATGTAATAGAAGAGAAAAATCTTTATTTATACTTTTTTAATGTCTTTACTTCTTGGCAAAATTAGGAACAACCCTATGCTGATTCTAATTTGTGTGTGTGTGAGTGTGTGTGTGTGTGTGTTTATTTATTTCCTGGTTTATTGAAATTCGAAAGTTTGCAAATGTTGTAGAACACTTTGGTAGTTTCTCAGAAGGCTAAACATAGTACCCAGGAATTCTATTTTTACATATATATATGTATATATATATGAGATATATATATAAATAAAATACATATATATATATAAAACAATGGAAAACAGGGACGCAAACAGATATTTGTATACCCATTTCATAGCAACATTCTTTAGAATAGCAAAAAGATGGAATCAATCTGCATTTCTATCAACAAATGAATGGAAAAACAAAATGTGGTGTACATATACAAGGGGATATTAATCAGTCATAAAAAATGAATGAAATTTTTATATGGATACAATATGGTTTGACTTGAAAACATATGTTTAGTGAAATGTCAGACTAACAGGGAGAAATTTTGTATGATTCCACTTACATGAGGTACCTAGAGTGGTCAAATTCATAGTGACAGGAAGTAGAATAGAGTTTACCTGAATCTAGAGGGAAGTGGATAGGGAGAGTTTTTGTTTAATGGGTATACAGGTTTTGTTGGGGATCATGAAAAAGTTGTGGGTATAAATATTAGTGAAAGTTGCACAGCATTGTGAATATATTTAATGCTATTGAATTTTATACTTACAAATAATTAAAATGACAAATGTGATCTTATGGGTGTTTCACCACAGTAAAAAAAGGCTTGAAACTACCAAACCACACGGTCTTGCAATTTTTATTGTCCTTCTAGTATTTCATTGTTAACCTGCCTTTATATGATAATATGCCAAGGATTTTTGCCTATAGCAGATTATATTTAAAGATCAAGATGAACTAGTATTCAATTATGATAAAGTTTGTGGTTAATATTACATTTTATAGTACAGTCCCAACTCCCTAAAAAGTAATAAGGAATATTAGAAGTGTTTTCTGTGAATTTGGAATTTTGTGAGCTTTCTTTGTTTCCTAAATCTTAAGTAGACATTGATTTTTAAGTAAAATAAGAGCAATTAATACAAATTTTATAAATAAGGACTTTTGAATTGGGCTAATGTGGTAGGCAGACTTCTGAGATAGCCTTCTATTATACCTGTCTCCTGGTATTCATAGGTTTGTATATTCTCTTCCCTTTGAGCATGGGTTGGACCTAGTGACTGCTTCTAACCAGTAGAATATGGCAAAATTTCTGCAATTAGATGATGAAAACTCTTAATCCCAATTTTCCAGCAGATTATTTATTGACTTGGTTTTCAGGGTTTGGTGAAGGAAATGTTATGATGGAAATTGTGGTTAATTTTATGTGTCAACTTGGCTAGGCTGTGGTTCTCAGTTGTTAGGCTTAACATCAGTCTAGATATTGCTCTGAAGATTTTTTTTTTTTTTTGGATGTGATTAACATTTTAATTAGTAGTCTTTGAGTAAAGCAGATTAAGTAAAGTAGATAAGGTGGGTGGGCCCTGACCAATCATTTGAAGGCCTTAAGAGGAAAGACTGAGGTCTCCTGTGGGAAAGGAATTCTACTGGCAGTCTTCAGAGTAGAGCTGAAACCTCAACTCTTTTAGATCTCAATTCTGCCTAGTCTGCCCTGCAGATTTTGGGTTGGCCAGTCTCCACAATGACATAAGCCAATTCCTTAAACTAAAACTCTGTTTTTATATCAATCTTGTGTGTTCTGTTTTTCTGGAGAACCCTAATACAGAGAAGTCTACATGGCAAGGAACTGAAGACAGTCTCAGTCCAATAATCACCGAGGAACTGAATCTCTCAGTTCAACCAACTGAGAAGTACTGGATCCTCCCAATAACCATTAAGTCAGCTTGAAAGCAGACCTTACTTGGTGGAATTGTGACTGCAGCCTTCTGAGCAACCTTTAAACAGAGGACCTGCTGAACTGCAGTCCGGATTTCCTATTTATTGGAAATAGGTGTGTGCTGTTTTAAGCTGCTAAATTTTGGGATAATTTATTATGCAATAATAGATAACTGATGCAGTTTTTTTTTTTTTAAAGAAAATACTTGCTAGCAAAACATCTGGGAAAGAGCTTGACTTTCTTGTATTTTCTAAAAAAAATGTTTGCTCATAATTTGTTTGCCTGCCACTAGTGACCTATCTTCTTTCCACCAATCTGCTCTAAAACAGGACATTGATAACTAGAATTTTAGCATTAATATTATAGAAGTTGTAAATTGTGAGGGTTTAAAAATTATTAAAAAAATAAAATAAAAACTTTTTGTGAGAGAGAGAAGGTGCAAGATTTGGTTCCTAGACTTGATGTCATTTATTTTGGCACCTAGGTGCCATTTTATTTTCTTGAAGTTTCTTCACTGTGTTTCTGGAAAAGAAGTATCCCAGGGGATCATTGGAGTTTTTTTTTTCTTTCTCTTTTATTAAAAAACTCAAAATGCAAGAGAGAGATCGAGACAGAAAGAGAGAGAAATAACAAGTGAGTTTCCCACATAAATTGGGAAAAAATGCTCACACTTTGGATCTGAGAATGAGTGAACACTTAAGTAGTATTTTGAGCATCCTTAAATAGTTGCAGTATTTTTTTTTTTTTTAGCCTTCAGCTTTAGTATTTCATTTTCACATATTTTCTATCTATGAGGTTATATTGTCTCCTAATATTTGAAGAACCAGTGTTTCAAAATGAGGGCAGAGATGTCAAATCATGTTTTGAGCAGAGCACAGGCAGCAGAAGGTCTTGGGATTTATTTCTGCGTCCACAAGTGACTTGCAGTGCAGTAGGGCACACTTCTGCTAAATCTCTCCAAAGATTGCCGGTCAACAACATCGGCAGATCACAGAGTTTTGGAGGGGTAATTCATGTTTGTAAATTTTCCAAGACCCTTAACCTAAAGATGCTGTTGAGGCACAAAGTATTATTTTCAAGTGACTGAACATCTGGAACCTATGAACTCTACAGAATAAAATGTTTTGAGTAGTTTACTTAACACTTCTTGTATTTGGCTTTACTGATTGCTGGGCATGAGAAAAATAGAGTAGATCCAAAACAAATGAGCAAAGGGAAAGACAGAAGAGAGAGGGAGGCAAATCAAGAAACAGACTCTAACTGGAGAGAACAAACTGATGGTTCCAAGAGGGGAGGTTGGGGCCAGGTGTGGGTTAAATAGGTGATGGGGATTAAGGAGGGCGCCAGTCGTGATGAGCACCTGAAAATGTATGGAAGTGCTGAATCACTGTATTGTATACCTGAAACCAATACTAACTGTATGTTAACTAACTAGACTTTAATTGAAAACTTAAAAAAAATAGGGGTGCCTGAGTGGCTCAGTGGGTTAAAGCCTCTGCCTTAGGCTCAGGTCATTGAGCCTCGCATGGGGCTCTCTGCTCGGCAGGGTCCTGGGATTGAGCCTCGCATGGGGCTCTCTGCTCGGCGGGGAGCCTGCTTCCTCCTCTCTCTCTCTGCCTGCTTCTCTGCCTACTTGTGATCTCTGTCTGTCAAATAAATAAAATCTTAAAAAAAAAATAAAAATAAAAACTTCAAAAAAAAAAAAGCAAAAAAAAGGAGAAGATCCAAATAAAGTTGTGTCATTCTCTTGTTTTAAGAAACATGGCGCCATATAGGAGATTTCACACTTAATTTGAGGATATTTCTCTTGGTATTCTTCAGTGTTTCTTAATCTGTTTAGTTTTATGAATCTCTAGGTATAGCCACAATTAAAAAAAAAAAGGCAAAGTTCGATGCCCTAAGGATATCCTCAAAATAACTTATTTCACTGTGTGAGGCCACTAGGAGGTTCCTGTGTCAACCTGTCTTTGTCCTTCATTTGAAACATGCTGAAGAGAAGGGAGGTGCTGGGGGAAAAAGCATCTTCAGTGGTATCACAAACTGCTGTCTTCCAGGTTCCCCTTGAATATGACTCTTTCAAAGATATCCACATCCCTTCAACTTTGCAAAATGTGAGAAAGTGTGGCCAAGTGGCTTTCACCGAGCAGTGGGAACGGAGGAAGGACATGTGTTGAACTTGTCACTGATTTAAGCTCACTTTTGCTGTAGAATGTCTCACACGTGGCCACAAGACAGAAGGGGTTTTGGCACATGCACTTCAGTAGGTGTTGAATTGCCTGCATAATTACCTTTCTCCGTATCTCATTGTTGAGAAACACCTTACTTGTTGGCTTTTTAGCATAGACTGTGAGTGTATTTTATGATTTTCTTCCCCACTAGTTTCAGGTACTATCGTTAGTTATTTGCTATACCTCACAGCCATTTGATTAGCCTGTATAAATGTCAGTCTGAGTGAATGGTTTCACTTTATATAGTGTCTGGAAGTCTAACTAATGGTACCATTATAAAGTGAGGAAAGGAAACAACTATAAGAATCACAGTCCTTCGTGGAAATTGTCTTGTTCCTTCTGATTTGTGAAGTCTACCAAGTGTTAAGAGCTCCTTGATTGAGCCTAACAGTCCTTGAACATAGGGATGGAGTTGAGTTTTAATGCAATTGAATCACAAACTATATAGTATTTTGTAGACTCACATCGATTGGCAGGCTAGAAAATGAGGACTGGCAAAAAAACTCACCCGCATAAAACGTCTCTTAGGCTCATCTACCTCAAATGCTTTTTCTATCAGTGTTAGCATATTTGTCCCAGCTCCCTGGACTCAAGTCCTTGTGAGGAACGACAATTAAATTTTTCAAGATCACCTCGAATCACATCAGTCACTACTTTTTTTTTTGTATCTTGTGCACAAGGTTTCTCTTTGCTAGTCTTCTGGTGGTTCTCTACTCCTCTGACTTCTATTTTATCACTTCCGATCAGTTTTCATCTTACAGTTTTGCTGGTTTCTTCTGTGCCTTTTTTCACATTTCTTTTCATTTATCTCAACTGTTCTGTTGCTTCTTCCCTCTGCTCTCTTCAGGCAACATTCCTTTTCTTAGAAATCTCATTCTCACTCATAATTTTTTTTTTAAGATTTTATTTATTTATTTGACAGAGATCACAGGTAGGCAGAGAGGCAGGCAGAGAGAGAGGAAGGGAAGCAGGCTCCCCGCTGAGCAGAGAGCCCAACACAGGGCTCGATCCCAGGACCCTGGGATCATGACCTGAGCCAAAGGCAGAGGCTTTAGCCCACTGAGCCACCCAGGCACCCCCTCACTCATAATTTTATAACTGCTTAAATGCTAATGATTCCCAAATATATCGATCTTATCTTTACCACTCCACTGATGTTCAGATTTATTACAGCCTGCTCTGTCTATCCATTTAAGTTGTGTAGGTACCTCAGTTGAGACATGTTAAAGACTGAATCCACTGTCCTTCTCTCCTTTGAATCATCCTTTTGAATTTTGAGTAATATCGGACACACCACCCACTGAGCCAGCTGACAGAGACAGAAGCAATCATCTTAGATGTTTCCTTCTTTACTTTTCTTATAAACCCCACAATCCTTTCCATTTGATCTCATTTTGAGTCTTTCCGTAGTTTTTCATCACTGTTATTCTGCACAGGTTAATGCTCTTTCATATCAGGATTATGCTAACAGTATCCCAACTAGGTTTCTCCTTTCCAGCCTCACCTTGTCCTAATTTATGCCTTAGATGGAAACTTCTAAAAGGCAAATCTGACCGTAATACTCTAAAAATTCAGTGGTATTTTTTCATCTATAAAATCAATACCAAACCCCATACGATGACCCAAAAGACTGCTTTTGTTCTTCATATTATATTATGGTCTTCCTCTTCCAGACTAATTCCTCCCTTCAGCCATTGTAATTCTCCCTCAACCTTCATGACTTAAGTTCAAGTATAACCTACTCAAGAGACCTTCCTTTTTCTCACTTAAGGTGGGCTAAATGCCTCTTTTCTTACCTCCACAGCAGCATATCCACAACATTCTCATTGCCACTTGTGAAGTTGCAGGAGAATTGTGTTCATTATTCAATGAAGTCCTCAATACTGCCATGCTTCCACTCCCAGAGCTTAGTGCAGTGCCTAGACCAAACTTGGTGAACTGACTCATTCCAGGTTCTTATGGTGTCAAACAAATGCTACAGTAGCTTTATAACCAGTATCCTTGCCTCCAGCTCATTCTTGCTACAATCCACCTTGCACAGTTGATGGGTGAATATGAATAAAGCACTGCTCTTATAATTTTCCTTCCTACTTAAGATCTACAAAAGCTTTCTAATGTTTTATGAAGACTTATGATGAAATTTGTCTTTCCTCATGTGACTGGTCCTACTTTATCCACTCAAATATAGCAACTGCTGCTTCTCAACTATCTCTTCTTACCTCACACTGCTCTCCTTCGCTATCACCACTCAATTCAATCCTTGTAAACTTTCTACTTTAAGTAAACTCTTGGCATTTAGAAAGAACTTTCATAATGCATGCTCGTTCCCTCATTTTCTCTCTTTCCTAATGTTTAAAGCTGCATATTGTATCTTTCAAACTAGCATCAGAGTTTCTCAAAGGTAAAGACTAAAACTTCTCTCTCGATATATATTTTCATACATGGTCCTTGGAACAGAATAGATTTCCTCTGTGGGTGGCATTTACTAAGATTTTCTTCTCCTGTGAAATAAATTTATTTTCTTATCATACTTAAATTCATTCCTGGAAGATAGTTGATGTACCCTTAAGTTTCTCTTCTTATAGTTTTCTTGTAGTATTTTTGGACAGTCCTTCAAATAATCCGCAAAAGTGATTTTTGCTGTGTCATGACATTGATCTTGACCCAGCCCCCAAAATGAGATTTTGCTTTATAATCAGTGAAACCGCTGTTCCATGCACAAATAGAAATCTGTAACATAATACACTATATCAGTATGACAACAGGCTAATAAACTAGACCTGAAATAAAGGATAAGATGAGTTGTTTTGTTTTTTGAGCCAGTTCAGAGAGGTGATAGAAACATATTTGGTTTACAGGTTTACTTTCTTTGGTGCCTACCATGGCTTTCTTTTTATTTTCACACACATCAGCAGTATTATGTAGAAATAATGAGTACTTATATCATGGAGACTAGGTCTTTGCCTTAAAAAAATAAAGCAAGTTTTAAATCGAACACAGTTGGGGAAAACAATGATAGTAATACAAAGATAAAGTACTATGTTCTGTGTAATGAGATCTACTGTTTAGCTAACAACCACTTTTTCACATGTTATAATTGGGTAGGATTTATGTTTCAGGTTAAGGCTTCACAAGCAAGCAGATTCTAGGTATTTTTAAAATGTAAATTTAGTGATAACAGTAAGTCCCCCCAGGGAGTCCAGCATTATTTGCAAAGTCAATTGGGCTATGACAGTGATCCTTCTTTTTATCTCTTATATAGCTCCAACTCCATTTTCCAGCTTTTTCTCTGAGCTCTACAACCTATAACTTAAACAGCATATATCAGGCTTACTAAAGTCTGCTCTTCTCATCAGGGGACTTGTGCAATTGACTTGCTGTCCTGGTGAGAAGAAAGGCAAATTGGTATGGGGCAAAAGGTCAATCTGCATTCATGGTGTGCTAATGTCTTTGTAGATGAAAAAATTATAATAACCCTTCTGGATATACCACACTGTATGCATATCTCTCTCTCTTTTTAAATAAAACACTTGTGCAAACTCTTTGACGATATTTTAAGTGAAATTGAACTGGCAATTTTATCAGGGTACTACTTACCGATGGCCTTCCGCCTCTAATTTGAGAGGTACTTCCATGGGAAAGAATGTTGTTCTGGAACTCTACATTCAGGCAGGACCCTTTTCAGAAGAGGGCACGCAGCTGCCTTCATCCCTTTTATATTAATCTCATATCCAATGGGTAATAACTTAATAAGAAGCTATTTAATTTTTCACTGTTATTTAATTTTTAATGAGCATAGCACATCTGAATTTCAAAACATTAAATCTTAGTGTATGTTTCAGTGTTCCATGTCCTGCCATATTGAGGGGATGTTTCTGGTAAAATCACTTAATTAACAACCAATCACGACGAGGGACCTGTCATTCCAAGTTGAGCCAACATGCACCATATAAACATGATTAATAAAAGAATACCCTGGAGTAAAAAGAGGTCAATGTCTGCATCATAACATTAAAAATTGGACTGTGGCATGTCAACAACTTTAATTGAGTTAAGTGTTCCATGAAAAGAATTGGAAAAGTCAGAATGAAAAACAGGGGCTTTCATTATTTCCAAAATTGTTGATGCAGGATTTTTTTTTTTTTTCAAATGAGGGAATCTTCCTTCTTTAGAAGAAATATCAAAGTGTTAGTTAATCTCTCTGAAAAAGAATATTAAATATCTCCAGCCAATAGAAATTAAATACCTCTAGCCTATAGAAAGGCTAAAACATGATGTGATATTTATTGGATATTCAGTAATTCTTGTTCTTTTTCATTTTAAAAGGAGAATAATAATACATAAGAAAATTTCAAAAGTTATAGTTATTTACAAATTCTAAAGAGGACTTTTAATAAGTATACCACTTTGCCTTTTATCAGTCTATCCCAAACATTCTTTTTAGGTTACTAAAAAGGTAACTTTTGATTGCTTTAAAAAACTAAGAATAATTTATACACAATGAAATGTGTAGATTTTAAGTGTTCCAATTTGTTGATTTTAGATAATTGTATATATTTGCATAAAAGGTAGAGAATGTTACAACATTGCAAGAAGTTTTCTCATGATCTTTCTATTAATCCTATAGTATGGTGCAACCATTTATTTCTATCATCACTGATTCGCTTTACCTGACTTAGAACTTTATAAAGATGGAATCACACCATATGTACTCTCCCAGTGTTCTTGAGATTCATCCGTATAGCAGTAGAAATATGGTCTCTATCGGCAATTTGCTTCTTTTTATTGCTGATTACTATTCCACTGTGTGGATATAATACAATTTGTTTTTCTGTTTTCCTATTGCTTACAGTTGTCTTACACTTTCAGAAATTGCTCTATTATTTTTCTTTGCAGAAATATCCAGCCTCTCTGTTTTACTGTTACTGCCTGGGTAGCTAAAGCTTGCTTCTTGATTATTCTGAAGGTGAGGAGGTGTAATTTTAAATCAGTGTTGGAAGAAATATGTTTGTAATTGATTAAGAATTTAGTTATGACTGTTAATGCCCTAGAACAGATGTACTTTCCTAAAAAGAAACATAATTCATTAGGATTGTTATTTAGAATGTAAATACAGCCATATTTGAAAAACTGTAAAGATAATTTATAAGATGTTGTAGTTTATACAAATGATGGGTATTTGGATAATACTTTAAAAAATACCTATTCCATGCAATAAAATGTCTCTATTCTACTTAATGGAATTAATTTTTTTTTCATTTACTGATGTGCTTTCATCTTTCTTTTTTCTAGAAGTTTAAGTAAATCAGGGTATGCAAAGATACAGATTTGTGTGCAAGTATTTTTAGCTATCAAGAAAATGCATGTTCTAAAATCCCATAATTATGTATAGAGCAATACCTCTGTCCAAAAGACTGTAATTATTTAGAATACAGTGGGCACACTGTTAGCATAATTTACCTCATTGTTCAAAATAGCCATAGAAATGATCTTAGTTCAGATGACTGACAACTGCTTTAAAAGTCTCAAGGGATGGGTCCAAATATCAAATTAAAGGCATGCCATAACATATTTTTTAGCTTGTCATTTGCTGCACCCAGTTTTACATTATATTCTGATATGAAATTAAATTTCTCATAATGGATGTTTTTTCCCCCCCTCCAAATGGTTAGCTCTTTTGAGCAAGGTTTGCTTTTTGTTCACGTCTGTGTCTTTGGATCCTAATATCCACTCCAATCTCCAGAACATGGTAAGTAATAAATATAATTATCCTTATTCATCTACCCCAGTGAATGGAAACTATTTACCCTTTTATTCAAACTAGATTCCTATAAGTCATTATGGACTCCTCTTTCCTCCTATTCTTTTAACTTGTCAGAAACTCCTGTGAATTCTACTTTTACAATATACCTTGAAATCATCTAATTCTTTCCATTTTCCATCTGTTTCCATCTTGTTGGGGCCATAGTCATCAAGTGGGGGCCATTTTCCCCACTTGGCCTCTTTTCCTTCCCTTTCCCCTTTAAATCTGTTTTCCACACAGCAGAATGAAGAATGAGATTTTTAAGGCATTAATTATAAAACTATGACATAGCATTTAGAATCTCCCAATGAGTTGGCTGGGGGGAATGCATGAAATAGGTGAAGGGGATTAAAAGCATACTTATCTTAATGAGCACTGAGTAATATATGGAGCTGTTGAATCACTATATAGTATACCCGAAACTAATATAACACTATATGTTAACTACATTGGAATTAAAAATATATAAATAAAATCCTCCAATGGTGCCCCAGTATACTTAGAAAAAGTCTAAATTTGTTGCCCAGTTTGTAAGCTCATCCAAAATCTGGTCTCAATTTATTTGTCTAGTTTTAGGTTTTTGACTCTATTCCCCCTATACAGATCATCAGGATTTCTTAAAACACTTTAGCTTCTTTCCAGTATCATGGTCTCTTTGCCATAGAGGGAATATAGTGTGATGCTTATAAGCCCGTACTTCGCAGCCAGGATTTGCCTTCTGATCATACCACTTGCCAGCTGAGTAGCTTTGGGCAAATCACTTAAGCTCTCTGTGATTACAGTCATTTCCTCATCCATATGGAAAATGAGGAAAATAATAGTGTCAGTGTCAGAGAGTTGTCCTGAAAATTGGATGTAAAGTATTTAGAAGAGCACCCAGAAAATCCCAAGTATTCTATAAGACTTTGTTGTTAGTATCAGGTACTGTCGTGTTGCCCAGGACTCACTTCCGTGTCTTCTTATTCTTCAGCTCTCACATTTAAACATCATCTGTCTCAAAGAGGTTTTGAACACCTCAGCTGAAACTAGCTCTTTTCAAAATATTTCCATATTTCATTTTTTTAATTCATGTCTTTTATAGGACTTATAACACTGTGTATTTATTTTATTTCCTTGGTTGCTCTCTTTGTCTCTATCTTCCTTCTTTTTGGTTGCTAGAATGCAAGCTCCTGGAAGACAGGGGTCATGCAGCAACTCAGTGCCTGGCACATGATGGGTGTTTAATCAGTATTTTTCTTAATGAATCAGTGAATGAAATTCTAGCAGCTGATAATTCATATCCACTTCCCAGTCATAATGGTAGTGACCCGTATATATTTTTCACTTTCTCTTAGTGACAAATGGAACACCAGGGCAGAGATGAGAAAAGAGAGGCAAGTTCTCTAAGCATCCCAGTTAGAGAGAACCTGTGACTCAAGAAGCTCTTGATATCTATGTAGTTATAGTGGAGATACCTTAATGTTTCTGTCCATACAATAAGGACATTAGTTTACATACTTCTACATAAATTTATATGACTTATGTTTAGTTTTATAATTCTCCTATATATGCATGTATATTTTCATTAAATGATTAGTTCTCAGCTCCTGTTGGAGATAATTATTCCTTCTTAAACTGAAAAAATATAATTAAGCACTTTTTAAAAGTCACTGACTATCCAATGATAAACTTGTATATGGAGCAACTGAAATAAATCAAGTGAAGAAAGTCCATTTTCTGAAGATTTTCCCATTCTTTTTTTTTTTTAAACAGATGCTCTGGTTTTAGATCTCTGTATCTAGGACAAGAGAAAACATTTTCTGATTCATATACTTTCTATAGTGGTAAATAATTGACTGCCATTTTTTGTGATTCAAGTAAAAAATGATAGCCAGCCTCATATAAGACCATACCAAATATTTATTCCACTAATACAGATATTTTCATCTAAGTATGATCACTTGTAAGAACTAAATTTATTCCTGTAAATATAAACATAAAGAGAAGTTCACAAATATTAAATATACTCGTGGGTGAAGTTTCTCCAAGTGAATGCATCCACCAAACTATCATCCAGATTAATAAGTAGAATATTACAAGCATTGCAGTCTCACCTCTCTTCCCCCTTCCCAGTCATTCTCCCTGCCCCTCATTGGGTAAACACAATCTGAATTCTGAAATCATATATAAGTTTGGTCTATATTTGTGGAATCATACACTATGTGGTTGTTTTGTGTCTGGCTTCTTTTAGTCAATATTTCCTTCATGAGATTAATCCATATTGTTGAATGTGTTTATTTCCATTTTATAGATATTTTATACATTAGAGATTATTTCAGAAATTTTATAAAGATACCATAATTTATCTATTTTAGTGTTGATGGGAAGTTTCTTTCGGTTTTTGGTTACGATGAACAATGATGCTACAAGCATCCATGTTCATGTTTTTAGGGCTTGTTTAGGGCTTGTAAGTACTCTTTTCTGGGTATATACCAGGAATAGAAACGTTGTCTCATAGGATACAATTTAGAAAACTTTGCCAAAGAGATTTTCAAAGTCATATTAATTTGAACTTCTATCAGCAACGTTGAAGTGTGCATTGGTATTTAAGTTGGGAGTTCTTCACCAATACTCAGTATCATAAGTGTTTTTAATTTTGTCCATTCAAGTGGAACTATACTGAAATGTCATTGTGTTTTTATTTCATCTTATGTTTTATTTTTTAAAGTTTTAATTTTAATTCTAGTTAGTTAACATACAGTATTATATTAGTTTTAGCTGTACAATACAGTGATTCAACACTTCCATACAACACCCAGTGCTCATCGTGACACAGGCAGTCCTTAATCCCCATCATCTAATTCACCCATCCCCTTACCCACCTCCCCTCTGTTAACCATCAGTTTATTTTCTATAGTTAAGAGTCTGTTTCTTGCTTTGTCTCACTCTCTCTTTCCCTCTCGACTTGCTCTTTTGTTTTGTTTCTTAAATTTCACATCTGAGTGAAATCATATGGCATTTGTCTTTCTGTGATTGACTTATTTCACTTACAGTGTATTCTCTAGCTCCATCCCTGTTGTTGAAAATGGCAAGATTTCATTCTCTTTTTATGTCTGAATACTATGCCATTGTATATATACACCTCAATTTCTTTATCCACTCATCAGTCAGTGAACACTTGGGCTACTTCCATATCTTGGCTATAACAATAATACTGCTATAAGCATGGGGGTGTATATATCTCTTTGAATTAGGGTTTTTGTATTCTTTGGTTAAATACCCAGTAGTGAGATTACTGCATGGTAGGGTAGTTCTATTTTTCACTTTTTGAGGAAACTCCGTACTATTTTCCACAGCCAGTGACTGCACCAGTTTGCATTCCCACCAATAGTGCAAGAGTGTTTCCCTTTCTCCATATTCTTGCCAACACCTGTTGTTTCTTCTTTTGTTGATTTTAGCTATTATGGCAGGTATGAGGTGATACCTCAATGAAATTTTGATTTGCATTTCCTTGATGATAATTTATGTTAAGTATCTTTTCATATATCTTTTGACCATCTATATGTCTTCCTTGGAAAATGTCTATTTATGTCTCCCGTCCATTTTTTAACTGAATTGTTTGCTTTTGAGGTCTTGAGTTTTGTCAGTTCTTAATATATTTTGGATACTAACCCTTTATCTGATATGTCATTTGCAAATATCTAGATTGTCTTTTAATTTTATTGATTTGTTTCCATCCCTATGCGGACCCTTTATCTGATATGTCATTTGCAAATATCTAGATTGTCTTAGTTTTATTGATTTGTTTCCATCCCTCCTATTTTTTTTTAAGATTTTATTTTTATTTATTTATTTGTTAGAGAGAGAGAGTGCGAGCACAGGCAGACAGAGAGGCAGGCAGAGGCAGAGGGAGAAGCAGGCTCCCTGCTGAGCAAGGAGCCGGATATGGAACTCGATTCCAGGACGCTGGGATCATGACCTGAGCCGAAGGCAGCCGCTTAACCAACTGAGCCACCCAGGTGTCCCTCCATCCCTCCTATTTTTATTTTGATATTGTCCCAGTAGTTTATTTTTGCTTTTCTTTCCCTTGGGTCAGGAGATATATCTATAAAGAAGTTGCTGTGGTAATGTCAAAGAAGTTATTCCCTGTGTTCTCACCTAGGATTTTTATGGTTCCAGGTCTCACTTTTAGGATTTTAATCCATTACAAATTTATTGTTGTGTATGGTATCAGAAAGTTGTCCAGTTTCATTCTTTTGCATTTTGCTGTCTAATTTTTCCAGCACCATTTATTGAAGAGACAGTCTTTTTCCCATTGGATATTCTTTCCTGATTTGTCAAAGATTAATTAGTCATTAGTCATATAATCATAGGTTCATTTCAGGGCTTTCTGTTCTGTTTTGTTGATCTATGTGTGTCTGTTTTGGGCCAGTACCATACTGTTTTGATTAATACAGCTTTGCAATATAACTTGAAGTCCAGAATTATGATGCCTCCAGCTTTCCTCTTCTTTTTCAAGATTCCTTTGGCTATTCACGGTCTTTTGTGGTTTTCTATGAATGTTGAGATTGTTTGTTCTAGCTATGTGAAAAATGTTGGTAGTATTTTGATAGGGATTGCATTAAATGTGTAGAGTTTGGGATGTAGTATAGACATTTTAACAATATTAGTTCTTCTAATCCATGAGCATAGAATATCTTTCCGTATCTTTGTGTCATCTTCAATTTCTTTCATCAGTGTTTTATATTTTTCAGAATACAAGTCTTTCACCTCATTTGTTAGGTTTATTCCTGGGTATGTTACAACCTCAGGATTATGAAATCAAGCCCTATGTCAAGCTCCATGCTCTGTGAGGAGTCTGAGATTCTCTGTCCCCCTCCAATTGTCCCTCCCCCTGCTCTCTCTTTCTCTCTCATAAATAAATAAATAAATAAATAAATAAATAAATAAATCTTTAAAAGTGGTGAGAGTGGGTACTCCTGGCTTTTTTCTGAATTTAGGGGAAGAGCTCTCAGTTTTTCCCCATTAAGGATGGAGTTAGTTGTGAGGTTTTCATATATCGCCTTTATTATGTTGAGGTCTGTTCCCTCTAAACCTACTTTGTTGAAGGTTTTATCATGAATGGATCCTGCAGTCAAATGCTTTTTCTGCATCTATTAAAATGATCATACGGTTCTTATTCTTTCTTACTGAAGTGATTTATCACATTGGTTGACTTGTGAATATTGAACCACTCTTTCAACCTAAGAATAAAGGCCGTTTGATCATGGTGAATGATTCTTTTTAATGTATTGTTGGATTTGGTTTGCTAGTATTTTGTTGAGGATTTTTATGTCTATGTTCATCAGAGATATTGGCTTGTAGTTCTCTTGTTTTTGCAGTGTCTTTATCTGGTTTTGGTATCAAGGTAATGCTGTCCTCATAGGATGAATTTTCCTTCCTTTTCTATTTCTTGGAATAGTTTGAGTAGGATAGGTATTAACTCTTCTTTAAATGTTTGGTAGAATTCACCTGTGAAGCCCTTTGGTCCTGAACTTTTTTCTGTGGGAGTTTTTTGATTACTAAGTGAATTTCTTTCCTGGTAGTCAGTCTGTTCAAATTTTCTATTTCTTCCTGTTTCAGTTTTGGTAGGTTATATATACTTTATGCATTTCTTCTAGTTTGTCCAATTTATTGGCATCGGTTTTTCATAACATTCTTTTATAATTATATTTCTGTGATGATGGTTGTTATTTCTCCTCTCTCATTGCAATTTAATTTTTTTGAGTCCTTTCTCTTTCCTTATTGTTAAGTCTGGTTGGAGGTTCATCAATTTTACATAGTGTTTCAAAGAGCCAGCTCCAGGGTATCACTGATCTGTTTTTTTTGTTTTGTTTTTGATTTCTGTGTTATTTATTTCTGCTCTAATCATTATTATTTCCTTCCCTCTGCTGATTTTAGGGTTTCTTTTTTTTGTTGTTGTTCTTCTTTTTCTTGTTCCTGTAGGTTTAAGGTTAGCTTGTTTATTGGAGATTTTTCTTGCTTCTTGAAGTAGGCCTCTGTTGCTATAAACTTCCCTCTTAGAGTTGCTTTTGCTGCATCCTAAAGATTTTGAACCATTGTGTTTTCATTTTCCTTTGTTTCATGTACTTTTTAATTTTTTTTTAAATTTCCTGGTTGACCTTTTCATTGTTTACTGGCATGTTAATTAATCTCCAAATATTTGTGGCCTTTCTGGATTTTTTCCTGTGGTTGTGAAACTTCATTGTGATTTTCTGAACATTTCTCTGATGGCTAATGAGGTTGAGTGTCTTTGCATGTATTCATTGATCATTTGGATATCCTCTTTTGTGAAGTGCTTTTGTGAAGTCTTTTGTTCATTTTTCTAATGGGGGTTTCTGCCTTTTTCTTGTTCACATTTTAGAAGTTCTTTGTATATTCTCCATATAAATTCTTTGTGAGCTAAATGTATTATACATATTTCTCACTCTCTAGTTTGTTTTTTGGCTCTTTTGGTAAAAGGAAGTTCTTACTTTCAATGTAGTCTGATTTATCAATCTTTCTATTTTTGTTTAATACTTTTTATGTTGTATTTAAAATTTTTTGATTATCTCAAAGTTTCAAAGATATTCTTCTATGCTTATCATGTAGAATTTTGCTATCTTTTAAATTCAGATTTATAATTCACCTGAGTTGATTTTTAGATATGGTTAAGATTTACTTTTGACTTTTTATGATACACACACACACACACACACACACAGACAATATACATAATATCTTATTTACTTACATCATTTGCTTAACAGACCATCTTATTCTGCTAATTTGTGGTGCCCCCTTTTAATAAACTGTTTATATTTTTCAAATAATGCCAGGAACATATTTTAAAGAGACAATATCTATTATTAACATCATTAGCCACATTTAGTACTCTTGCAACAGTAAATGTTAAAATGTTCAACGGTAAATATTAAAAAGTTAAGCACTGCTAACTTTTTTTAAAACCTTTCTTATATCAAGATGGCAATCTGATGAAAACTTTGAACTCTATTTACAGGAAAATGCGCATTATACAAAAATTCTTAATATAATTCTAAAATTGTTTGTTAACACCCACAGCCTGTGTATTCTGATTTTTGAACCCCTGAGTTATAATATCCCATGGATAGATGATGCCAGTCAGCTATGTAACATGAAAATTAAAGTGGAATCTTTAGGGAGAAAAAGTATGAATGGAGTTTTTGAGCTTACATTTGTATTTTTTCACAAAAATATTTAACTTTGTGATATATGTATGTTACACCTGTATTACATACATTTGTATTTTCTAACAAATCATTATTGATATGTACCGTGCAACTAGAATGTGCAGAGTTTGGCATCTACTGTGAGAAAACAAGTTTCAGTCAAATAGTAATTTATCTTTTGTAATAAAATGATATGAAAAAAGCAGAAGTTGTTTTAAGAACATGTTATTAGTAACCTAAGCTAATTTGCAGGTATTAGGGGTGAGTGATAGGCAAGAGTCATGGAAACCTTGCACAAGAAAAGGACATTTTAGTTGAGTGTGGATCATGGATATGAATCACAAGTTAAAGGGTTGGGTGGAGAAGAGCAAGCATCAAGAGAAGCAGCATCATATACAATGTCCATATGGTAGGAGATAGCATGGTCAGTTCAAGAAGGAAAAAACCCAACCTGAGTCATTGGTGCCCAAAAAGCGAGGAAGTGTGGCACCTGGCAAGGTTGGAGAGGTAGACAGGATTGTGGCCTTTCTCTAAGAGCCCTGGGAAGCTAGAGTGGACTAGGGAAACCAGCATAGTCAAGAGAGATGATGGTGCTTGGGTAGTGTCATATGAAACAATGGGAAGGGATGGAATATGAAACAGATTGATCTTGAGAGGACAATTTATAGAATTTGGTGACAAAGATTTGTTATTTGGAGAGAGGAGACGAGGGAAATCCCAAGGACTGTTTCTAGGTGTTTGGTTTATATAACCAAATAAATGGATAATATATTTATTGAGATGGGAGCAACTGTAAGACATGCCAAATGGATAATATCTTTTTTCCTTTTGGATAGGCAGTAATAGAGTACAGAGACCATGCATTTAGCTTTGGATTGAAGGTGAGGTTGAGTTGACAATATGTTGGTGGTTTTGGAGGTCAGGGAAATGACCTGGCCAGAGGGTTTACATTTGGGAGTTGGAGGAATTTGGATGGCACTGAAGGCTAAGTGTTGAAGAGGTTGTCAAGGAAAAACCTGCAGGATGTATATTCAGAGAGTGGTCTTTATTTTTCTTGGTTCAGGTTGTCCTTCTCTGAAATCAGCTAATGAAATATACTTTCATTTGAGAGCAAATATGTAACAGCTCTCTTGGTCATTAACAATTTATCAAGATTGTTTAGTAGGCTAAAAGGCCTAAAAAGAGTTGTTGGGATTTCCATTAAGAAATTAAAAAATAGCAACTTTGGGAGTATATTTTATTTAAACCAATAGAAAGAGAAAAATCTTATTTTTCCCCTTATAGTCAGAATTTGATACCCTTACAAGATTATGATAAGTATGGATTATTTGTGTAGAAAGATGTGGATGTGTGTGTGTGTGTGTGTGTGTGTGAATTAAACTGTGTATTAAACATCTGAAAATATATCTGTACTACCTTGTCTTTAGTTTTTATCAAAATCTCACAATTTTATAAACACAGTTTAATACAATGGTATAAATGTACTTACAAATTAGAGTGTCTAGCTGTCTCCAGACCTAGAAAAATGAGTCTGGAGAAAATGAGCCGTAGGATAAAATATGCTATTTCGTGGGTTATTGTGGAAGAAGTTCAGAACAATGTTGGTTGGGTATCTGTGGAATGAGTTTACTGCATGACCCTGCAGTTGCTAAAAATATTAACATGGGACAGCTCCACAGTTTTGTCCAAGGTTAATCCTAAACTTTCTAGTACCTGGCACAGATGATTACACATAACTGGGCAAGCTTTACTGCAAGTGTTTCTCAACCCTGGCACTATTGACATATTGGCTGGGTAATTCTTAATTGTGTGCTATTCTGTGCATTGTAGGATGTTTATCGGCATCATTAACTCATAAGCCATTAGATACCCGTGACATCCCTACCCTAGTCATGACAACTCCAGATATTGCTAAATGTCTTCTTGGGAGAGGGTAATTGGGGGAGGAGCAAAAACACCTTTAGTTGAGAACTGTTGATTTATTTAATGAGAAAACTTTTCTTTCTGACAGAGCTATTCTGGGTCCTTGTCTTTTTCACCTATATCTGGGAGGGTGGAATGGTCTTAATCTCTGGACAGTATGAGAGGAAGAGCCTGTTGGTCACCCTGTTGTCAGAGGCAGAGGTCACAGGTCAAGTCAGGTGCTGACAGGAACATTTAGTGAGGGTCCTGAGGCAGGGTTCAAGGCTGTGGATTGTCTGTTGGGAAGCCAGGGTTCAGCAGGGGTGGGGGGGCACACGCATGCCTATTTTATTTCCTCTGTGCTTTATGAAAGAAGGTTTTCACAAGATTACAGTGGGACCCTTGTGAAATATCTTAGCATATAGGTCGGAGGCCGACTCTAGAGGTTAAAAGTTGCCATTTAATTGACTCCTTTCTGTTTAGGTCAAATTGCTTACAAAGAACAGTCTGAGGAATAAGGGAGTGGAACTGCCATTTCGTGAGCATGAAGTTTCCTTTGAAAACATGCAACTTAATGACCAAATAAAAAGTAGTTATGAGCCTTCAGTTCGAATTTGCCTATGTGTGTGACTAGTAATATTATCTGATATATTTCTATTCAGGCTAGTCTTAAATGCAGAGTGTATCAGCAAACATCTCTGTACAGCATTCGGGGTTACACAGTACTGGATTGGGGGTGCAGTCTTTATCATTCCTCTGCTTTATATGTACATATTCTTTCTGTAAGGGTTATATCGAAGGAGACAATGTATAGGCCTAAAAGTGAAGGATGGTTTCTTAGAATATCTCTGTCTGGAGGAAGAAAACAATATGTTCTTACCAGCACTTTTTGGGGTATCTTTGACCATAGCTAATATCAGACTTCTTTGTATAATTCTAGAAAACACAGCTGAGCTGGCTCCTGGTGTGACATGCCTTGATATAGGATAGCAGCCAAGTGGAAACCTGTTTTGTTATGACAATAGAGAGATACAAAATCGCTCTGGCTGCCAGCAGGAGTGGAAACCCAGTAACCTAAATGAACTCAACTAGAAATCCATTAAAAGATTTAATTTTTGATCCATTCATCTATTGATTATATTTATAGTGGTGGAGCAGCGGCAGTAGCAATATCAAAAGCAGCAGTGAAAGCCTGAGTAGAATTATTAAGAGGAATTAACTACTGTATAAAGTGAGCTGGCTATGAAGGGGTTAGAACAACTAGAACAATAATTTTCTTAAAGGGCTGATTTATTCCCTGTGCAATGAAGAAAATAGATTTCTACAGATTGCTCATGTCAAAACATCAGAATATAACAGGTGTCTCAACATCTGAATATGCACTGTGATATTCAACAATTTTTGCCTTTCAAGAAAAATGAAAAACAAATGAACAATAGGTTCAGGTACAGTAGACCATGAGATCTTTCATGCTGGAGAGGCTGGGTAAGGTACAAATACTGCTTGAAATGGGAGTGACAATATGTAGGTATTGCAGGGCTCAAATACATTCAGAATATTACATGTAGTAGAACCTGTTCCTGGTAAACTCAGCTGTGTCATATTATTTGTAAAGTAACAGAGAAACATGTCTTTCTTTTTTCTTTCACTTTTTTCTGTCCTATTTTTTTGTCCTATTTGCAAGCTGTTAACTAGTTTTAAAACAAAATCCATAGACAAGCAACCAAAGTTCAGCCCCTTTATTTCAGGTAATGGAAGAATAGAATTATCAAAGAGTCTCACTATAATTTGAGGTATTGCAAATAGAGAAGCATGGGTAGAATTCCATAAAAATCCTTTTCCAGATTTATGGAAGAAGTCTTAAAACATTCATGGAACTTATTTTTACATTTCTTTTATTTTCAGTAAGAAGAAAACACAGAGAGAACCCAACTCTTTGGGCTTTGTGAGGACCATACTCTCATTAGTGTTGTAAAGAAAGAAGGATAGAAAAAAGGCTCGTGTGATTGTGATATTTTATTTTCAACGACTCTTAGGGAAAGTTTTGTCTTTGTCTTTCACTAGCTATAATTGGAGAGAAAGCAGAAACACCCAATCTACAAGCCACTGAACTATGACAAAGAATTTATTTTTTTGTAAGCATGAGGTTGATCAATCTTTGATCCAAATATAGGATGCATTTTTATAATCAACTATATCCCTTTTTCCATTTCAAATAAATGTTTTTAGACATGAGATATAAAGAAAAATTAGTTCTGAGGTTCAGCTCAAACTGTTGGCCTTCCACAATGCTTGCCTTGGTTCTGGAAGCAGAATGATCCTGTTCTCTGGTAATACATTCTGGTGCAGATCTTTCTGTCGGCCTTGGTTATATTCTAATGGTATAAGTAACAGCTATAGTCTTAGTCACAGGGGGAATGTTTTCTTTTACAGAGAGTACAGATTTTCACATCATTAATTATTCTTCCAAATAAAATCAGGACATGTATAGAAACAATGAATGAAAACTTTTCAGTCAAAGAAGTAAGGAGTGAAACTGGCTATGTGTAGTGATTAAGGATTGTAATGATTAAAGTTGAAGAGTCACATTTTCTGGATTCAAATAATGACTTTGCTGCTTATAAGTCCTAATATCATGGGATATTTTTTTTCTCTTTTCTGTCTCCTTTTTGTCCTTATCTGTAAAATTAAGATAATGCTTCACTCAGCTTTTGGGGTTATTGTGAGCATTTAATAAATGTTTTCCCCCTCCTGGCACATAGTAAATGCTCAATAGGCACTAAGTATTATTATTTGTCATTATTATGTTATTTGTCACAATTTTAAAGAGAGCTAGATTTTAAATTCTTGGGTGGAAACATAATGGAAAGTTGTGACTCCTCCTGACTTTGGGACCAAGATGAAAATAAGAGAGAAAACTAAGATGTATCGAGGGTCTGCAATTCACCATATATTTTGACATTTATTATTTCATTTAATCCTTACAGAAGGGGTCTAAGGAAGATTTGATGACCCATGTATAGATGAGAAGACTCAAAGTGAGAAAAGTTTTAAATTATTAAAACTCACACACAGTAGCAGAAGGGGTTGAATCCAAATATACTGAGCCAAGGTTTTTCCACTTCATTACCAGTGCACACTTTCCATAGTGCACTGTGGTCTTGAAATGTCAAGTCTCTCTGGAAGTATTCTTTAAGTCACTGAGCCACTGCAGTAGGGATAGACCCCGGCTACTGTAGTCCATCCATACCCCAGGGATGAAATTGATAGGTGTGACTTAAACAGAGCTATGTCCTTCCCTGTCTTTCTCCCTTTTAAGGTCCCAGACCTTACCAGAATTCTTGGCAAAACCAAGACAACAGCTCTACAGTCTATCTTGTATCTGACAGTAGTTCTGGTGACTACTTCAGAGTCTTCCAGACTTCAGAGCTCAGGGGCTAGAGTTTCCAAGTTTCATTATTTATTTTAAAGTTCTTAGAACTAAATAAGTCTTAGGTGGCTCTATATAGTATGTTTTACCAAAGATAGGACGGTGTGACTTGGGAAGTTTGAGAAAAATGCAGATAGTGCTATACTAGATGGGACTGGTGAAGAGGTTCCAAGTGTGCTCAGATCTGATTGCTTGGAGGTGGCTACTTGCAATGCCATGATGAGAAAGTTCTGAGGCCGCATTTGAACATAGGAAGACTACTGTCATCAATTAGAATGTCTGCCAGGGACCATGAAAATGGGAATTGGTATCATGCAAATCACTTCTTAGCCATCTCTGGGCTAGAAGCAGAAATAGAATATGCAGTCAGTTTGAATATGACTTTTATCATCTGTGAATTAATTTTACAAATTCTCTTTAGTGTTCAGGTGAGCCTTCTTTCCTCACTAATCTTTATGTACTCCTCCTGAAGGTTATGCTCTCTTGAAGTGATAACTATCCTTTGCTCAAGTAGCTGCATTATTCTGCCAAAGGCAACAAAAACTGGCTTCTTAGGAGAAAGACCCATACACCAGTGTATCTATTTTAATCTGTTTTTGAGAGTGCTGGGACTTTCTCTTAGTATCTACAATGTATTACCAGTATAAATATCACATACTTAAGTAATGGCAGTAAATTATGAAAACATAACAACAAGGAATACTTTAATACTTTAGACCATGGACTTGAAGAATGAGCCAATATTTCCACATTCTACAAGGCAGAATCATCCTTTGGTTATAAAATTGTATAAAACTAATTTTTGCAATCAGGGTCTCTCAAATATGTGTGTTTTATTTTGATTTTACTGTTCATGGATCATTTCCCAGGAATATATTAAATGATGGAAAGATTAAGGCTGTGGAGAATTTTTGAGGATTTTATTTCTACATTGACTGATATGCTCTTAATCTTGAATGATATTGATCCATATTTAATAGCAAAGTGAGTATATTCTTTCTCAGAATCATCAAGTTGAGTATTAGCAATTGAAGAAAGCAAACGTACAGATAATGTCCTTTACATCAACTGCAAGTGTATTGTTTCAGGTGTTAAGTGATGGATTAAAGAAAGAAATCAGCAAAAGCAGGTGTGCATGCACCCTCTTTTTCAGGAGCTAAGATGGCATTTCAATTTAGAGACTTATTGAACATGTGAGGAAATACACGTGCCTTTTTTATGCTCTTTTTTAAAAAAGTAATAGCATCTTGGATTTGCTTACATAAGCACTAAGTAAGTCCAAGGGAAATAACCAACAATTTTTATTTCCAAATGTTGCATTGAGTTATATGTGTGCACATCCCATAGAATTGTCTTTTAACATATGAAGATTTTAAATTGATTTGAAGTGAATTGCTGTTTCAAACTACATTTATTATGGTCAAGCGGATTCAATGCTTCTAAATCATAAAGCTTTCTTTTACATTTGGATCATCACATCTGCAGATAGAGAACTGCTCTGAAATAAATAAAGTTGGCTTCTTGTGCAAACGTGGCTGCAAAAGTCAGCATTTTCACTGTTCTCCTGCAGATCATAAACAGGGCAATAAGAATGGAAAACAAAGACAACAGCCCTGCAAATTTCATCTTCAATTAAACCAGGAGATAGAAATAACACACATACTCCAGGATATACAGAGGAACTGCCACAAGCACCTGAGATGTGATGGGAACCACAGATGAGGAATGAAAGGGAAGAAGCTATGCACCCCATCCCTAACTCCCTGGAATGGGGAGAGGACCAGGGAAAGCAGGTTTCAGAAAATGGAAGAAGATACAAACTTCCTGAAGTAGGGAAAACTTTATCTTCTGTTTTATCAATGTTACTGAACCTAGGGTGAGCAGGGCTGGAGGCAGAAGTCTTTTTGGGCTCAGTCTGTCCCAGAGGAGAGAGGTGGTCCTATGCAGAGAGCAGCAATGCTTGCAGGAAGCAAGGATCTGTCTGGGACAAAAGAGGAGGGAAGAGCTGAAGAATTGTTTGGCCGGTCAGTCGAGTCATCTGGGGCAATTTCAGCAAAAAGACTGGAAGTGATCACTGAATATATTTGGCTCTAGAACAAAGATTATAATAAATGTAGGGATGAGAAGGATGGTATAGAATCTAAATCTCATTTGTTATCACAGAGGAAGAATGATTTCACTTAGAAGCATTGGGAGAGGAAGGGTGAAGACAGTAGGGAAACTGTGTTTGATAATGGCTTCATTTGTAATAACTGAGAGTCAAACTTTTATTGAAAGCTGGAAAGTATATTAGGTTGAACTATATGGAATTAGCATTTTATAATCCCCAAACAATTGAATATCAGAAATCTCATATAGTTCATATCATATCTAAGGCATTCTTAATTGTGAAATGCTCTATTTTGAGATCTACCGCTGAGTAAGAAAAAAAATACACCTCCAATTATAGTTGTAGCTTATCCTTGATTGTAAGGTGCATTTCAACTTTAGACACATTAACATGCAAAAAAATGGGCTTTTTCTGTTTCTAGAAAATGAGATATGAAAAGAGTAAAGCATATATAATAGCTAAAGGAAAATACATTGTACTATTGAAAATTACATGATAGAAGAGAAAAAAGAAAGAAAATGTTAATTTCTTCATTGTCCATAATACAAATGCTGTGTGCAAAAATAGAGCACTTGGGTATGTATGCACAAATTGTAAATAATTACAATGATAACCACTCCATCATTTCTAAATATCAGAAGAGCTAAACATACTATATGTTACTATAGTAACATACACAAAATGTAAAATGAATTAAATAACTACAAAGTTTATTTCTTCCTTGTGTAATAGACCAACGTACCAATTGCTGGTCATGAAGGGCTCTCCTAAATGTAGTAATTCAGACACCCTGATTCCTTTAATTTTGTGGTTCTTTCATCTTGTTGAGCTCCATGATCACTGGACAGGAGCCAGCAAATAGAGAAGGACTGCGTAGGAAATGCAAACTCTTCTTCAGTGCATAACCGAGGAAGATCCCATGTACTTCCATATTCTGTTGGCTCGAAGCCCCACCACTGGGCATTCCTACCTGCATGGGAGCCTGGAGAGTGTATAGAATTGAACTAGGCACTCAGGAAGAAGAGGAAGCAGCATTTGGGGAACATTTTATACTCTCTGTCACAGTCTTCAACTCAAAAAGTAAGGAAGGGGATAGCAAAGTAATCTGAGGAAAATTAAAAGGAGAGAATAGAGAAGTAAAAAATATCAGCAATTCACAGATTTAAAGAGAAAACAATTATAGAATTAATAAACCTTGGAAGCAAGGAAAGTTGTTTGTTCTGTTATGATTTAGATTCAAAAAAGGGTAAATAATGGAGGATATATGTTTGCATTCCTTGCATAAAAATACAGCAGTGCTAGAAGGATAAATTTAAAACTAATGACACTAGTTGCTATATTTATTTGAAAGGATAGGGATTGGGTGAGGGGACAAGGTGGCAGGGGATCTTCTTACTATGTTTTTATATTATTTCCATTTTTAAGCCATACTAACATACCACTTATTTCTTTTTTTCATTAATTATCTTTATTGGCATATAATGTATTTTTTGCCCCAGGGGTACAGGTCTGTGAATCGTCAGGCTTACACATTTCACAGCACTCACCATAGCACATTCCCTTTCCAATGTCCATAACACACCACCCTTTCCACACACCCCATCCCTCCAGGAACCCAGACTTTCATTGATAAGATTAAGGGTCTCTTATGGTTTGTTCCCTCCTGATCCCATGGTGTTTCATTTTTTCCTTCCCTAGCCCCCAAGTCCCCAACTCTGCCTCTCCAATTCCTCATATCATTGAGATCATATGATAATGGTCTTTCTCTGATTTAGACTTATTTCTCTCAGCATAATACCCTCTAGTTCCATCCATGTCGTTGCAAATGGCAAGATTTCATTTCTTTTGGTGGTTGCATAGTATTCCATTGTATATATATACCACATCTTCTTTATCCATTCATCTGTTGATGGGCATTTAGGTTCTTTCTATAGTTTGGCTATTGTGGACATTGCTGCTATAAACATTCAGGTGCATGTGCCCCTTTGGATCACTATATCTGTATCTTTAGGGTAAATACCCAGTAGTGTGATTACTGGGTTGTAGGGTAGCTCTATTTTCAACTCTTTTTTTTTTTTAAAGATGTTATTTATTTATTTGACAGAGATCACAAGTAGGCAGAGAGGGACAGGAGGAAGCAGGCTCCCTGCTGAGCAGAGAATCAGATGCTGGGCCGAAGGCAGAGGCTTTAATCAACTGAGCCACCCAGGCACCCCTATTTTCAACTTTTTTTTTT
>ML106002.1:52401-88174 GCA_003697995.1 Taxidea taxus jeffersonii | reverse complement strand
CCGCTGTGGATTTCTTCACAAACACGTGACTTCTGGGTGTTTGGAGTGAGAGAGAAGCTCTTCGGGGAGGGAGGGATGAGGGAGACCTGGAACTGAGCCAAGCCTGGCTACTTGCTAGTGGCTTCTGGGCAGGTCTCGCTGGGAGGGATGGTGAACAGAGCGAGTGCGAGCTGGGGATAAGGTGTGGAGCCTCGTGCCAGGCTGTGCTCTTCGTCCTCCCTCCTCGGTCCCAGGGGGCGTGCAACCCTGTCTCTGGAGCCCACAACTGAAAGAGAAGTCACTAAGGACAGAAATAAAGTCAATCACCACCTACGGGTTGTTTTTCATGAATCAAAAGAACACCTGCGATGTTCTTTCTCAGTTACGGTTGATCATCTTTGAATCAAATTACAACAGACTAAAAGGAAAGCGGCTTCACAGGCTCCTGGCTGTAACTGGGATCCTGCCTGGGACTCAGGGCTTGAAGAAGGGAAAATCGGATGAGGATGGCATAAAGTGGTTCTCAAATCATCTCCGACCTCAGCTCTGGGATCTGACAGTCCCCTTGGTGGCAGCTGTGGCAGTGAGGACGGGTCCCCAGGGAGGCAGGCGTGCACACTTAGAAAGAGCCCCCCTCACCGCTTCGCCACTCTCCCCGCCAAGACTGAACATGCCCCTGGGGGATCCCAGTGACAGAAGGATAGACTACACGTGGCGACAAGCTAATGAGACAGTGTTCCCTGAAGAGAAAGGAAAGATCAGGCCTTCTCGCTTAGAGGAATGATCGTGAAGAACCCCTGAGTGACAGAGGCTGGGGTGCACATTCTGGCTGTCCTACTTTCTATGTGTGCCCCTCGGGGTCTCGAGGTCTAAGTACAGAGTGAGGCAAGAGCCGTTTCTTCCCGCACTGGAGGGTGAAGGCCCCAGCCCGGTGTCCTTTAGCTGACAGCTAGTAAGTTGCTGGTTTGGCTCCTGTAGTGTGGCACAAAGGACAGAGGTGAAGAATCAGGTGAAGATACAAACAATCTGGGCTGCTGAGGATGCCAAAACTCATTAACAAAGGACCGAAGTTTATATGGGATATTTAAACAATGCTTTCAAATTTGTGACTTTTTTGTCTGTCAGAAGCACCCTCAGGGGTAACCCTAGCCCAGAAGGTTCCATCATTTGCCTGACATTACACATCTAGCCAAAAACGAGACCAGAACAGGACGTGTGTGCAGATCTCTTGCATTAAATCATACAGCGTCAGAGTCTGGCAACCTGACCACCCCGCATATTTTCTTCTCATAACACGAATTTGCTCACTTAGCAAACATTTACTGAGTGCCCATTAGATGCCACTTGGCCCCATCGGTGACCAGCACAGCAGAGAACTCTGTCCTCAGAGAGGGACGTGGGGAGGGAAGGCCAACAGTGCGCAGGAAACGTAATAATAATGAAGGGGCGCAGCACCAGGGTAACGGGCGCACAGGGTCGGGGCAGGGAAGGGTGCGTGGGCTGCCGCTGTGGACAAGGCAATAGGAAGAGATTTTGTGAAGACGGTGACTACTGAGCAAAGCCTCGGAGAGGTGAGAGTCAGCAGATGGTGGGACGAGAATGCTCCAGACGGAGGGAACGGCCAGTGTGAGGACGCGGAGTCGGGGCGAGTCTTGCGCGCGAGAGGAAGAGTTAGGGGGTCCCGGCCAGAGTGCACTGGGACGGGGAGGCGAGTCTGCCTGCAGTTCAGACAGCGCACCAGAGGCTTGCGGGTCAGGAGGACGCTGTAGTCCTTCCTTGCGAGGCCTGGCACCGGCAAGACCCTCGCGATCCGAGGGCGCCACTGTCTGTGTACGCGGACATCGCACCCAGATACCTGGGCCTAGGGCAACGTCACCCACCCTTGGTCTCCTAGAAGAGAAGCCTGAATTTTAAAAAATCGTACTTAGTAACATGGATTCTGCCACCTTGGCTTTTTTTTTTTTTTTAATTTATTTGACAGATTGAGAGAGAGCACAAAGCAGGGGGAGCAGCAGACAGAGGGAGAGGGAGAAGCAGGCTCTCTGCTGAGCAGGGAGCCTGAGCAGGACTCGATCCCAGGACCCTGGGGTGTGACGTGAGCCAAAGGCAGACGCTTAACCAACTGAGCCACCAGGTGCCCCTACCTTGGCTTTAATCTTGAAACTAAGTAACTTTTCCAGGAAGCCTGGGCTTCCAGCTATGAGACAGGTTTTAGCCTTCTCCCCAGTCATTTACGTGGCATCAGCCTACAAATGTCTGATATCCTAAGAATTAGTGCCGAGCCACACTGACCAGAATGAGTAATGAGTGGCAGCACACGCGGTGGATTCATTTCAAATTCTCTCTTGCTGTCACCCTGATGGAAGCAAATGATAGTGGTCACGCATCTCCGGATCACAGCCGCAGTAACGCGCACCACAAATCAACCTCACCTGCTTGCTGGGCCCAAAATAGAGCAGCTCAGAGCTTTCTGCGCACCAGAGAAAGCAGCGGTCTCAGGCACTGACAAAGACACGGCTCTGATGCAGAGCTTGTTCAAGAGTAATAGGCATCTGCAACCCTCGGACAAGTCCCTAAGAGGATGCAGAGGTTTCTGAGACTATTACCTAAGCATACGCTATTATTGCTATCCTCTACGTAATATGTGAACGCCACGCTCGGCTGCACTAGAACACATGCCTTTACTATGTTAGCAATCAGGATCAAGCTGGAATGACGGTTCAAAACAGATAGTGCAGACCATCAAGGAACAAGCCAGAATTACTAATCTACGTTTGTTTGTTTTTATAAAGATTTTATTCATTTATTTGACAGAGGGAAACAAAGTGAGAGAGGGAACACAAGCAGGGGAGCAGCAGAGGGAGAGGGAGAAGCAGGGGAAGAGGGAGAAGCAAGGGGAGAGGGAGAAGCAGGCTTCCCACCAAGCAGGGAGCCCAATGTGGGGCTCAATCCCAGGACTCTGGGATCATGACCTGAGCGGAAGGCAGATGCTTAACGACTGAGCCACCCAGGCGCCCCTCCATGTTTGTTTTTAAGTGATTATAACATTTTACATGTCGTTTTGATGCAACTGGGTAAGAAATTTCTGTTCTCTGCAAAAGCTCTCCTAGCCACACTTACCTGCCTAATGCTTAATGAGTTAACATCAGCAACAGATAGACGCAAGATTCTGTCCCCTACACGAACCTGTGGCAACTGCAGTGGCTATCACAATCCATTAGCTCCAAATCTGCCTGTCATGAGGCAACTTCCAGCCTTGGGTAACCTCCCATTGTTCATCTTGTGCTTTGCAAATGCAAGCATCCACTGTGCCCTAGCCAGACTTTGTGTCCAACACTTTAAGTTAGAATCTCATTTTTTTAGAGATTTATTCAGGAAGATTCCCCACTGAGCTTGGGGCCCAACACAGGGCTTGATCTCATGACCCTGAGATGGTGACCTGAGCTGAAATCCATAGTTGGACACTCAACTGACTGCGCCACCCAGGTGCCCCGGTATCCCATCTTTAATTAAGATGAGGTAACACTGCGTTTAACACATGGAGGCAGTTTCCTCGTTTCTAGTAACTACTCAAGGGCCTAGAGACCTTCCCTGAGCTGGCTCTAAGCTGCCTCCGGTTTTCTGTCAGAAAGAGCCTGCTGAAGCACTTGTCATACTGCACATTTACCCGACCTAAGCAGGTGACCAGCCGGCCTTCGCCTGGGTAATTCACAAAGCGTAGCTCCTTTCTTTTTGGTTCCTCTGGAACAACCTGTCTCTGTAGTTTGAAGCTCCCGAAAGCACTGGCTTTGGTGCACCGCTTGGCCAAAGCGCAGCCGTCGGAGACATCCAGTCACAAACAAAACACGTTGAACAGCAGTTCAGTTTTTTGGTCTCCCACGCGGCTTAGGCACTTCTCAGAGGGTTTGCTTAAGGGACCTGCTTAAATATGGCAAAGATGGCGCCAAGTGCAGGTCTGAGGACTTGCTGTGGCGAGGCACCGTGCTCAGACCATCACAAGGTCTTGCTCGTTCAACTCTGACAGCAATCCTCTAAAAGGCCACCCAGGGGCGCCGGGGTGGCTCAGTGGGTTAAGCCGCTGCCTTCGGCTCAGGTCCTGATCTCAGGGTCCTGGGATCAAGCCCCACATCGGGCTCTCTGCTCAGCGGGGAGCCTGCTTCCCCTTCTCTCTCTCTCTGCCTGCCTCTCTGCCTACTTGTGATCTCTGTCAAATAAATAAATAAAATCTTTAAAAATAAAATAAAATAACCGGCCACGACTATCACCCTCATTGCAAAGATAAGCAAGTGGAGGCCTCTGAAAGGGTGAGTGCCTGGCCCAAGTCGCAGGGTCAGGACATGGGTGTCCTCCAGCCCCAGACCCTGTACTCGGCTTGATGTCTATATGACTAAAATTTACTCCATTCATCTCTCAAATTTTTCCCTGTCCTGAGAGTCTATTTTATGAAAGCACATTTCAGCATGCAATTTGTAAAGGATATCCTTACCTTCTCCCCAACCTGGTTCTATGCATTTATGTAGAGAAATTAAACTTTCCAAAATGCAAATATATATGCATTCCCTGGTGGCTAAATTTAGCAAATATGCCCTGTCCTAATTTCTTAAAAAATTAGGTATATACCCACCAAATGACCCAAACACTTTACTCCCAATGAAGTTTGCCCAGGAGAAACCCAAACATATGTCCACACTGACACTTGTGCACAAAGGTCTATGGCTGTTTTATTCCCAATCATCAGTAACTGGTAACAGTCCAGCAGGAGAGTGGATAAATAAAACGGGTTGTATCCACAGAATGAATACTATTTGACGCTGTAAAGGAATGAGCTCTACAGATACACACAACACCATGGATGGATCGCAAGGTAATCACAGCAGTGAAAGAAGCCAGGCACAGAAGAGCGTATGCTACAAGATACCATTTGTTTAAAATTCTAGAAAATGTAAACTAATCTGCAGTGAGAAAATCCAGATCAGTGGTTGCCTACATCCCCCACTGAGTAAAGAATGGATCACCAAGGGGCCCCAGGGAAACTTTTGGGCATGGTGAGAGCGCTCTCTGTATCTTGTTTGGCCCAATGATGCCATGAGTGTATACAGCTTGGGTTCTCTCTTTAAAAAGGATAGACCTTATTATTATGTATAGAATATACCTCAATAAATCTGAATAAAAGTACACAGGTTTATAAAAGGAACCATTTATATATCGAACTCCAGTTGATGAAATCTTTTTTAAAACCACACTCAGAAGTGTTTGAGAGTGCCCAAGTCCTTATCTGGTACAACACTCAGTTTCAGCTAGCTACACTGTTTATTTTAGATTCTAAAGCTCCCGGTAGTCAAGAACCAGTGATCATTTTTAGCTTGAGTTCTATGCAGTTCCCAACACAGCATTAGGCATTGCAACTGTTCAGAACATTGAATCTAAACATATCTCCATTCTATTTTTCCTTGCTTTCCAAAGAGATCCTGGGAGCAGAATCTGCAGTGAGCCTGCTAGCCTGGTCATCAGATCCTGAAAGCATGTCACCAAGGAAATGTTTGTATCTGTCCCTAAACATACAAAGCCTGCCAGCGACTCAAGATTTGGGGTGAAGCATTGCCCTTAAGTAACCCTCAGAACTTCTCCAAAACCCTCTTTATGTTCAGAGATGTGTTAGGTGGTATGAGCCATACAGGTAGTGTTGCCTCTGAGAGCTATGTGCAATCCGGAGCTTGAACTCTAGGTTTTCTGTAGGACGAGGGATAAGGGGAAGGAAGGTGATGAGACAGGGTATAGCCTCCAAGAGGTTAGAGACTCATGGTACCTCAGCCCTAAATGTGCTCCCACCCCTTCCTGTCTCAAGAAAACTAAAGCCTATTAGACTACTTGGGCCAGGTCACAAACGAAGTGCTACTGACCCTCAAGGAGACGGGTACAGAAATTACAGAGATTGAGACGGTTTAGAAGCTCACGTGGCAGTTGGACATTACTGTGTTCTGTCAATTCTCATTGAACAGGGTTTACACCGGGTCTGATATTATCAAAAACTTCGGGTGAAACCAGTCATGGACAGTTTCATGTACAGTGGCTTAAAATATAAGAAAAGCAAACACCTGGTCTTCCCCGACACATGGCTCGAGAAGCCGAGTTTTATGGCATGGCTTACTCAGTGAAGGTTAATTTTTCCCCCAAGTGACAATGGGAGCCAGAAAAAAGGCCACTCCATCATCCGATCAAATCCAAGTCACCCCAGCCTGTCTGTAGGTGTTTGGACTGAGACTGTAAAGTGAAATTAAATAAGCTTT
Source organism: Taxidea taxus jeffersonii (assembly GCA_003697995.1). Classification (NCBI taxonomy): domain Eukaryota; kingdom Metazoa; phylum Chordata; class Mammalia; order Carnivora; family Mustelidae; genus Taxidea; species Taxidea taxus. The sequence continues at coordinate 81,908 of ML106002.1, read as the reverse complement.
CTCAGAAAGGAAGTTTATCAGAAGTGCTAGGTTTCCATTCTGATTAGCATCGTGGCTGTACCAGATGCAAATATAGTTGTCATCACGTCAAGAATCAAAGTGAAGGTCATGGTAATGGTTGTGCGGATAGAATTAATTCTTTTTCTTTCCTTTTCCCCCTTTTATTCTCCCTTGTTGTCTCTCTTCTTCCTCTTCCGTCCCTCTTAGGGGAACACACTTAACTTCTGAATCAGCCCCATCTGTGGTTGGAGCAGCAGAGAGAGGTAGCTAATGCAGATAGGGTTGCTCCTTGTGGCCACTGCTCACACTGAATTAGGCTAGAATTCTGGCTCCTCATTTCTAATGTTTTTCACAAAGATTAGTTGGTGGGGAACTCGGAGAGTCTGATGGACAAGCTGCCGCCCACGACACCGAGAGTGTCTGAGAGGAGGCGTGCCCCTTGCAACTGCCACTGAAACTGCACAGAAAGAAATGAGCAAGAATAGAGGCCACGTTCTCCAGTCAAGAGGCAAGATTTTCTTAATGTTTATTCTCCCTTCCTATCTCAGCGCAGTGATCAGTTTCCCAGACAGCCATCCCAACTTTCCCGATTAGACTGTTTCCTCCTGTTTGTTACGCATCCCACACGTTCAGTCCTGCGAACCCCTGGCTGCTGCCCATCTCCTCTCATGCTCGGTGAGTTCCATACGGCAATGGCCATGCCTGTTCTGTCCTGTCAAGCACTAGTCCCCAGCACTTAGTTAAGCACAGTGAGAGCAAGAGAACACACTCAACCAACGTCTGCTGGAAGAAGAGATGACGGAATAAATAAATAACAACAGGAATGAAGAAATGAAGTCTCCACATAGGAGGTATGAGCATCTGTACACAATGTGTTTCTAGGTAAAAAGATGAGATTAATCATGAGTTTCACATAATTGCTGCAATTTTTAAGAAGAATGGGTAGCCCGTGGAAGCCTTATTACCAACTTGAAAGGAAATAAAGATTCCTAAGAATTCAGGAGTGAGAGATACACTGAAGCATATAAATCATGATTCTTGTGCACAGGGGGTTTTAGAGATGGAAGAGCTCTTTTTGGGAAAAAAAGTCAATAGAGAAAAAGACTTGGGTTATTCTGTATTTCAGTTAGGATAAAATGTTGCAAATAATTTCTGGAAACAAGTCATAGCAGAGAAGAATGAATTTTATAATGTACCTTTATTTCTGTTTTGGGTCAAATCATGATCCCAAGAACATTGACTACAGCTTTTAAAAAGCTGAGAGAATATGGTTAACCAATGCTGCAGACTGATGTGTCCTCCCAAAGTTCGTAGAGGGAAAGCTAATCCCCAGTAGGACAGTTTTTGGAAGTGGGGCTCCTGGGAAGGGATCAGGTCATCCCAGCAAAGCCTTCAGGAATGGGATCAGTGCCCTACTCGGAGACCCCAGAGAGTTCCCTTGCCCCTTCTGCTGCATGAGGACATAGCAAGACAAGTACTGTCTATGAGCCAACAATCAGGCTCTCATCAAACACCAAATCTTGACCAGACTTCCCAGCCTCCAGAAGAATGAGGAGTAAATTTCTATTGTTTCTACACTACCCAGCCTGTGGCATTTTTCTATAGCAGCCCAACTGCTCAAGACAACCTACAAAGGCTTTATTCCAACATCAACATTATAGGACAATAGCACTTCACCAAATGGGCCCTCAACATCCCTAGAGCTGGGAGAGAGTGGGGTTTACCCAGATAGTATTTTCGAAAAGAGAAACAGTAAGCCACTCAATTATCAAGCTCCCTAAACATGGGTCAATTGTTATTATCATTATTAATATTTTGCTGGCAAATGCACAATTACTGTTATTGTTTTCTATCTGAAAATGATGTTTTTTGTTAACACGAAGCAACAATGATAGTCAGTTTTATTAATATGCATTTAAGTATGAAGCTCAATGAAAGTATCAAATGGATATATTTTAAATTTCTTCATTGCCTTCCATTTTCCAAAGAAAATGTTTGGAAAGGTGGCCCCCCAAAAGTACACACACATATACACACACTGAGAGAAAAAAATCATCTATATATCCAATGTTGTTCAACTAAAATAATACAATAATACAAATCATTTTTTAATGAATAATATACTTCCAAACCTAAGAGCCATCCCCCCCAACTAGGAGATATTTTAACATCTATTTTCTCTAAGCATACTTGTAAGACCTTATTTTAAATATACATTAAAGACCCTTTTACCAATATTATTTCATCCATTTAAATTAGCAGGTGAAAATAAATAAATAAATAAATAAACAAACCCTAATATACATATGGTCACACATGCCAGAAGTAGACACAGGGCTTGGTAACACGGACCTCAGTGCCTGTGGCAGGCTCAAGGGAAGCCTTGCTTTACATAATATGTAATAACATACTTTACATAATATGTAACATAATATGTAAAGCCTTGCTTTACATAATATTTCATTTGAAATATGTTTTATTTTTCTTTCTTCACTTAAAAAAATTTTACAAATATTTACTGTAAATAACTTAAATGCTCACTTAAAGAATTAATGAAGAGTATTAGGCTAAAGAAAAAAAAATTAGAAGGTGAGACAGAAGTAACATTTATTGATCAGGTACTATAAGCAGTATCTTATTTAATTCTTGTAATGTCCCCTGGACATAGATAGGTCTTGGCACTCTCTAACTGATGAGCAGAGAGAAGCAGAGAAGGGGTGAAAGTCACACAGCTGATAAAAAGTGGGGCCAGATTTACAACCAGGTCTGACTCCAAGTTTCACGGGTTTCTAGGCTCTGAGGACACCTGCTAGGGTGTGCACCCTCCCCCCACCCCCAGGTACCTGCAAGGCAGGAGGAGGGGTCAGCCCGGACGTTCCTTCCAGTCTATAGCCTGCCCCATCTTTCAACAATAACAAGGGCTAAACCTTTGGACACAAACACAGCCTGAATCTGCTACACTGTAATTAGTTCTGTGGCTAGGGTAGTTAACAATCCACCAGAATACAGTTTTTCGTATAACAGGGACACATCTATTTAACTGAACAAGCCTTAGTCCTTTCAGAGTAGCTAAAATGATTTTAGAAGACTTTGAAAGATCTATCCAAACAGGTCTCTAAGCCACAAGAAAACAAGGTAATTCAGCAGTGGTTCACAGCACGAGCTTTGCTCAAATAGTTCACAAACGGACACACTAGAATGCCTTGCCCATTCCCACAGCTGGTAAAGAACAACCAGTTCATTCAAGGATTGAAACCTTTTCAAATTGCACTGGAAAATCAAACATATTCCTCTCTCTCTCTCGCTCCTTCCTCTAAATGTGAGGCTCTTTCTTGTCTTTCGAATCTATTGTTCAGTTAATCTGTGTACGCCAGAATATTCTAATTTAAATCTGAGCCTGGGACATGCTATATTTTGTTTCTAGCTGCAAGAGTGTGAATGCCATAAATAACATGCACTGTGCTTGTTCTCTGTTCCTAAACAGTCTGATAAGCTCGCATTGAAACCATCTCAGCAACCACATTTGACAGCTCACTAGGAACCTGTTCAATCCAGCCTCCCAACCAGTCCGACGCTGCTGCCAGTTTCCGGGCGGACGAGGCATTCAGACACCAGGCTCTACATGAGAACAGCCCTGGCAGAACCCTCGGAGGAGAGGTGTGCTCCGGCTAGCAGGCCGTCAATCTGTTGGTGGCTCTTAAGATTCCTCGGCCTTCTCCTGCAGAAGGCCAGCTCGGTGCGGGGAGGAAGGGGGGACACAGCACAGGTAGGGGGCCTGTCAGCTCCATTTTCAGGGACCCATCTGCAAACCTGGTCTGGTCTGCCAGACCAAACCAGCACACACCAGAACGCTGGTGTGGCTGCAGAGCACTTTCCTTCCCCGAAGTAACTCATTCATCCGTTAAATAAATAGTAATCCAACATCAACTAGGTAACAAAGACACCGTGTTCCCAGAGACCCTTGAAACCAGTGCTCTGCAGGGCCAGTCCCTGAGTTTGTCCCACACACAGCAATACAAGCTTCTCTACATTTCTGAACATTTTCTGGGCCTCAGTTTCTCCATTTATAAGATGGGGATACGTTAATACATCATTTCACAGCACTGCTGACAAGACCAGATGAGGTAAGTACACAATGTAATATGATGCTTGACTTCAGGGGAAATACTCAACCAAAAAATCTATCCCGTTCCTTCTCCTTTCGCTGGAACTGAAGATTTTCCCCATTAGCTCAAATCACGCAGCCTTTGTCTTAAAATCAAGAACATATAAGACATGGAGGAAAAAGCAGGCTTTTTCCTTCTTTTTATTTTTCAGTAAAGTGTTTACTGAAGTGTAACATACCAAAGAGTGTAAGTCATCAGGTTCTGGCTCCCTGAACATTCACGGTGACACACCCGTGCACTATGCCCGGATCAAGGAACAACCAGGCCTCTAGGAGCCACTTCATGCCCACTTCCAGCCTCTTCTCCCCCAACGACACCCTCTTTCCTGAGTCCCAGTCCCATAGGCTACTTTTGTCTGATTTTGAATTAACATCTTAATCATATTGACACACACAAATTGCAAATGGAAATGCAGGGTATTTTCTGGATTTGCAGCCGATGAGCCTCGCTAAAGGGACAGCATGTTATAAAAGGAAAGAAATACATTGACAGCAATGAAATTACCCTAAAAAAGGTAACATGTTGTTAAGGTGCTGGGCTCGCCTCTCTGTTTCTTATTTTTATCCAAACACTATAGAACAAAAATAAGAAAATCTTACCCATTACCAGTAGTAGGACTCACTCTACCTGCTATCTGGCATGGTACTAGCTTGAGAAGACATAACACTATAAAGCAACGGAGAAGAAGGAAATCTATTTTGTAGAGAAGAATTATCTAATTCTGACAGTAACTGCCATCAGCCAAACTTAAAATAATGTAAGTAATTTACCCAAAACACATCTGAAACTTAAACCTCAATGATCTCCTCCTTAATACCTTTAAAAAACTACCTTTGAGGGTGCGTGGGTGGCTCAGTTGTTGGGCGTCTGCCTTCGGCTCAGGTAATGATCCCAGGGTCCTGGGATCAAGCCCCACATCGGGCTCTCTGCTTGGCAGGAAGCCTGCTTCTACCTCTCCTACTCCCCCTGCTTGCATTCCCTCTCTCCCTGTGTCTCTCTCTGTCAAATAAATAAAATCTTTGAAAAATAATAATAAAAAAATTTTAAAAACTACCTTTGAAACCCTTGGAATCCTTGGAAAATAAATTTTAAAAATTATCTTCTAGTCAACTATAACACTCTTTGCCCCTTGGGATTAGAAATTAGTAATGACCAACAACTCTTTTCTTCCCATTAGACCAAAACAGGTGCCCCCTGCCATTCTTTTTTTTTTTTTTTTTAAGATTTTATTTATTTACTTGAGAGAGTGAGTATGAGCAGAGGGAGGAGCAGAGAGGGAGATGGTGAGAGACAATCTCAAGCAGACTCTGTGCTGAGCATCGAGCCTGACATGGGGCTCAATCTCACAACTCTTGAGATCATGACCTGAATCAAAACCAAGAGTCAGACACTGGGGGCGCCTGGGTGGCTCAGTGGGTTAAAGCCGCTGCCTTAGGCTGGGGTCATGATCCCAGGGTCGTGGGATCGAGCCCCACATCGGGCTCTCTGCTCTGCGGACAGCGTGCTTCCTCCTCTCTCTCTGCCTCTCTGCCTACTTGTGATCTCTGTCTATCAAATAAATAAATAAAATCTTAAAGAAAAAAAAAAAGAGTCAGACACTGAAGCGACTGAGCCACCCAGGCTCCCCCTCCCCCCCTCCCACTCTGGACAGCACGACAGTGACAGTCTGCAAAGCTCACAATCACCCAGAGGTCAGCAGTGCTCACAGGAGGCTACGACGAGGTGAGGCAAGCCAAGCCGCCTGTTTCATTCCAATACCCACTACAAAACGCGCCTTAGGCCCAGATGGCATAGCATCATGTGCTGACTTGCCAAGACACTGGTCACAAAGGGGTGTGACATCGCGTAAGGAAATGCAAATCAAAACCCTGAGACACCACGTCAGACCCACTAGGATGGCTACAAACCAGCGAGAACCCACAGGCACTGGAGAGGATGCGGGGCCACTGGAACACCCGTGCATCGCTGCCCGGCGACTGCTAGGGAAGACGGTTCCTCAGAAAGTTAAACTAAGAATTACCAAGTGCCCCAGCAATGCAGTTCCTAGGTTTATGCTCGAAAGAACTGAATACAGGAACTCCAGCACACACTCATAGACACGAACTCACGACAGCCCTGCCAGAACGGCCGGAAGGTGGGAGAGACCCAAATGCCCATCGACAGCTGAGTGGCTAAACAAAGTGCATACGTACAAAATGGAATATTCCTTAGCCATAAAAAGGAACGCAGTACAGAGGCAGGCTAAGTGTGGGCAGACCTCAAATGCATGCTAGGTGAAGGACACTAGGAACAGCAGACCCCATGTTGTAGGATTTCATTGATAGGAAATGCTCAGGACAGCTAAATGTACTGCAGGTCACTGAATGATTAATGTCGCATTATATGAATTTCACATCAATTTTTTTAAATGTGGAGAAAAAGAAGAGAGAGAAAATAAAGGAAAAAAGGAGGGAGGTTTGGGGGTGATGGGGAGAAACTGCTCATTGGCACCGAAGAAAGAAAGAGCCCCAGCGGTATAAAGGTGATGAGGTAACAACTGGGAGATGAGGCAGAAACCACTCCAGCCGGTCCGGTCCCTTTCTCTCTGACAATGCCATAAAGGCTTGAAATCCTTTTTAAGCCCTATTTTTCCTTCCAGCATATTGGTGGAAAGGCACTTAGACTGCGGCTGGCCAAGAAAGTCCTGGCCAACAATGAGAATCCAGACAGCAAGAAGGTTCGGTTCAGCAAAAATCCAAAGAACGCTGTAGGCCGTCTGAGCTGTGGCAGGAGGGGCAGGTGTCCAGCAGGCAGGACAGGGGCAGCACAGCGGCGCTGAGATCAAGAACAGCCTGGGAGAGAGTCCCATCCCGAGGGCCTTCCAGCCTACTGACACTGCCTGTTTTTGGGGCGTGAGGGCCCCAAAGCCCTGCGTTCAGAAGAGGGTTTCAACAGTTCAGGTGAGCGTTCAGGATGGAGCAAGAGGCGCAGGGTTCATGAGGGCCATGCAGGCCTGTCACGGAGGGTCAGCCCTTCAGTTGGAGTCCTGCATCCCAGCTGGGAAATGCGGTCCCCGCCAGCCTAACCACCAAGAACCAGCTTGCAGTGAAATCTACCAAAACTATAAAATGTAAAAAGCATATCTTTTCTTTCTCAAGAATACTTTTTAAAATTTTACATTAACCATTACAGGTTTCTATTTTTTTTAAGATTTTATTTATTTATTTGACAGACAGAGATCACAAGTAGGCAGAGAGGCAGACAGAGAGAGAGGAGGAAGCAGACTCCCTGCTGAGCAGAGAGCCCATTGCAGGGCTCCATCCCAGGACCCTGGGATCATGACCTGAGCCGAAGGCAGAGGCTTAACCCACTGAGCCACCCAGGGGCCCCAACCGTTATAGGTTTCTTAAAAAATCCTATTTATTTTTATTTTTTTAAAGATTATATTTATTTGCGTGAAAGAGAGAGAGCAAGAGAGAGCACGGGGGGGGGGGGGGGGGGGGGGGGGGGGGAAAGGGGGAAGCAGGCTTCCCGCTGAGCAGGGAGCCCGATGTGGGGGCTCAATTCAGGACTCCAGGATCAAGACCTGAACCAAAGGCAGACACTTCAATGAATGAGCCACCCAAGTGCCCTAAATTCTTACTCTCAAAAGAACTCCTCAGTGATTAATACATTGAAAGATGGCAGAATGGCCCATAAAACAAACCACAGGTGTAGAACTGTGAACCATGTAGCAGCCTAACAAATCTGAGTAACTATAATGCGCATCAAGGAAAATAAATATATGAAAAATATCAAATGATGAAGGGATAGATGATCTCACCCTCTTCCACTCATCTTCCATGAGACATACCCCAACATTTATAGGACAGGGGCAAGAGGATGAATGGAGAGCCATATAGATCATAGGCCATGAGGCACCTGCTCACCCAACTCAAGTCCAAATAGGCAACTTCTGCCCATGAGATGCCCCGTCTCTATTGACAGTGGCATCTACCTTTTAAGTTCCTCAAAGACTCTGAGGCTGGAATCCACGCTAAATCTTGTATTCTCAAATTTCCCAGCATTCTACACCAGAATGGAGCAGTGTTGGGAGAGCTGTCCATACCTCGAGTTGGCTCCTTTTCTCCATCTCAGTTCTATCTTATACCACCATGGGCCTCTAACACACACCACAACAGCTGTCCCTTAGCCACCCTATAGACCTGGAGTATACCACCTCAAGTGAATGAACCAGAGGAAGATTCCAGAGAAGACCCTAGAAGAAGGCTCGAGGCCGTTTGAATAGGAAACTCTTGTCCTAGAGTTCTAGAAGTTGTTGTAGTCTCCACCTACAAAAGGCTCTAGGAGGAGGGGGCACAGACTGTGGGTCAGCACATACTCTTGGTCCTATAGATTCTTTGCCCCACAGGGAAGGAAGAAGATGGGGGGGGCCCAAGTGGGGCCCATCAGAGCTGGGCTCCTCAAACTGTGTTCCATCAACAAGAGTGTGGACACCACCTAGGAGCCTACTAGAAATGGGGAATCCCAGGACCCACCCTGGGCCTCCTCAATCCAAATCTCTTGGCAATTCCTATGCATGTTCAAGTTCAAGCATGGGTGCTGGCTGGGGACCCCTTTGTCCCAACCGAAGCATGGTGCTGTACCTGGCGACTGTCAATTCCATGAATGTGCTACCTGACCAACTATGACAATGAAAGCCAGCTATGCAGATGAAATGACATTCCCTTCATGTGCATGACAACACAAGGGTCTCTTTTATTCCCTGACAATGCAGGCAAAGATTCCAAGAAAACTGGAATGCTGTGGGTCCTATCTTCCTTTCTGAGTTCAGAATGAGTCACGGAGTTGAAAAAAAAATCATAATACATCCCAGAAACTTTATTAATTCTGTCAGGGCATAATACATCAGAAAGTAAGTAGACCTGGAGAAAAATCTGGCTCTATAATTAAGAGTAGGATTCCACAACCTAATTATTGTATTTTCAATTAAAGCTGAGCTTTCAGTGTGTTTTTCCACTGTTTCTTGAATTAGCAGAGACCTGGGAGCACATTCAGAGCAAAGATATGTTAATTAGGGAGAGAATTTCCCAATAAGAAGCTGGGCCCATGATGCCTGGTGATTAGGAATATTCTAACAATCCCCTGACCCTTCAGAGACCCTTTCCTACTGTTAGCTCCCCTCGGGGACTCACAGAAGCCCAGTAGCAATTTCAACTTCTTGTCACTTTGGCTGCTGTCTTTGCAGACTATCACCTTTCCAGGTCTTCAAGGACTCGTTTGGGAAGCCCAGTGGCACTGCACTCTCTGGTACTCCCTCTTTCAATATTGTCTGCACTTCTGTCCTCAGGGAACCGTGAACTTGAACCTGAAGTTCACGTTGGGGAGTTCAACTCCCTTCTTGGTTGGGGAGTCGAGCAGTGAAGTTCCTCACACCCAGAGTTCTGAATCTTGTCTTCAGAACTCAAATGTCACTTGGCACCCAAGAGCGTCCCTCTTCACCTAGTGGTGACGGGGACAAAACAAAAATGTGGGGGTGGGTTGGGGGCCTTCATTACTTCAGATACTCTGGGAGCAGCAAGACAGTGCCTGACTTCCCTATGGAGCTGTGGGTACAAGGACTGGTGGGCGAGCCAGGGCGCTGAGGCTCTGGAGACGTGTGGCAGCTGTGCCTCTCCTACAGAACAGTAGATGAGACAATAAAGCAAAAGCACAAAGCGAAGAAGGAACAGGGCCAGCCTACAAGTACCAGGAGCAGAAATAATCCCAGTGAGACTGCTTCCTAGGACTTCAAAGTGCGCAAAACACTTTGCAAAGGTGCACATTCTCCTTCAATCTTTACCATAACCATTCATGGTTGATATGATCCCCATTTTACAGATGGAAAGTGAGGCTTGGACTGTTTGTCGAAGATCACATAGCTAGCGAATCAGGGTTCCATTCGAATTTAGGCAACATTAGTCAAAGTTCTTGACCAGTCTTTGACTGCAGCAAAACCAGAAAAGAACCTAGAAGGTCCAGTCAGATCCTCCTGAATTGGAAAACCTCGGGATATCCCAAACCTACCTCCTGATGTCCTCCTGTTCCACTTCCTATCTGTCTCCTGGTTAAACCTCCACATCTGGCCAAATCTTTTTACATTTATCTCCCATAGACTCTCTACTTTCTACTTTTCATCTCCAGTGCCACCGGCCTAGCAGGGGGCCTGGGCACTTCTCTGTTATTGCAAGCGTGCCCTAACCGACGTCCCTCCATCAGCCCCGCACTTCTGTCACACCGCGGCCAGCGGGTGACAGAATGGGCCTCCTCAAGCAAGGTCAGGACACAGTCCTTCTTCAGAAGTCACTTCCCAAAAGGCACAGCATCCTCCTGATCTCCCTTCCTGTCTTGCCTTCCACATCTGTCTCCTCCTACATCAGTCTCCTCCAAGTGACTAACTCTACCCCCCCTCAGTCCCCCTACCCAGGCCACCCATACACAAGCCCTCTAACTTGACCACAGCTCTTCACACTGCCTGGGACCGGGATGCCCATCTCTTCATTTTTCTCCAATGGGAATCAACCCCTTCCAAGGCTCACTTGGGTGGGGTTTCCTGTGGAGTTCCCAAACCCCTGGGTCAGAGTTAATCTTCCATTGATGCAAAGGTAGGGGGTACAGGGTGGGGGGGCCTTACCCTTGAGCTTCTTTATCTGTAGGTTTTGGTTTGCTTGCCTCACCTGCTAGATGGAAAGAGCCCAGCACCTTTATTACCACAGTGCCTATAACCCTTTTCGTGGGGAATTAGCATCTGAAAGGAACCTCAAGTGAGAATTTTCCTTTAAAGGCTATTTTTCTCCTCCTCCTCCTCAACAAGAATTTGGAATTAACTGCATTTTGCATTTGTTTTTGTTTGTTTCTGGCTGGGAAGCTGGAAGTCAAATCTCTTTATCCTCAGGCCTTGCCCTATTCTAATTTCTATCTTCTCTCACCCTTATTTTCTACTTGAGTTTACTGTTCTATGTTCCCCTTCATTTACCTCAACCTCTGTGGGACAAGATGAAATATAAACAAATAGGTATAGACATAAAGATCAGGTTTTTGAGAAATGACTGACACCTTGACCTGAAAGTAAGGTTAGCCTTGGGAAAGAAGTGGAGAAATCAGCCCAAATTCATTTCAGTTTCTGTCAGTAGTCAGTGGAGGCCCCAAACAAGCAAGCAGTTTGCTCCCTGAGGCACGAAGGGTACTAAGGTGAAAAGGGGAGTGGCTGCTGCTTTGCAGACCCGCAGCTTGAGACACTGAAGTCCAGACAGTAAACAGGTACCCAGTAAAGAGAGCAGCACCCGGAAATGTGTCCCTTCCCCGGGACTTCCCAGATCCACCCCACCACACTAAGTGGTTGCTAACTGTTCATGGGGCAGGGCTTGGAGGAAAACTAGGGTGATGCACAGGAGGAATGACAGAAAGGCTGGTGTTTGGAAGAACCTCCTTGATGCAAACATCCCTCCAGCCTCCTACATGTGAGTTAACTTCCAACTCAGGACAAGGGGAAGCCAGAAGGAAAAGGAGCAGGCTGAAGTAGATTCCCGTACCCCACCACAGTGAAGGCAGAAGGAAAGCAATAGCCCAAGCCAGGGGGCTTCCAAGTTCCCACCTTTTGTCTCCATAACTCCCAAGCCAGGGGACTTTGGGAAAATCATCCACCTGAGCCCCAATTTTATCCACCCTAAAATGGAAAAAGCTATGGTTTCCATACTGGTAGGGGGATCACATGAAATGGCATGGGAATTTGCTTTACAAACTCTTCATAGATAAGACTTATTTTCATTTCCACAAAGATTTATTGAGAGAAACCACACAGGAGCGCAGATCACAGACCCCCAAATCATAAGGCCTGGGGTTTAAATTCCAGTCTGTCATTCCTAGTTTTGTGACCTCGGACAAGTTACTAACCTCTCCAACCTTCAATTTTCTTATTTGCAAAATGGGATAAAAGTACCTGCCTATCTGACAGGGTTACGTGAGGATTAAGTGGTTCATTTTTCATCGAAAAAAGTAGCTGGCATCTAACATAAGTTACACACGTGTTTCATGAATGCCTCCTAAGCCAGGTACCAGGTCAGGTGCTGCAGGCAAACACACACCCACACAGAGTAACAGTGGACCCTGGTAGAGCTTTCCAGGCCCAGGCATTACCTTTACCTATGACTCAAGCAATAGGAGACAAATAATAAACTTCTCTGGAACAGAAAAAGAGAGGAAGGACCACCTTGACCGGGATCAGAGCTGGAATTCTCTTGAATTTCTAATTTCAGATTTTCATCCTGCCCTGTGGTCACTTGATTAATCTGCAATATCTTTCTGAGAGTTGCTGTGATTCATTTATGTGCATGAAATATTCAAGCTGTTCGGGAAAAAAAAAACCCCATTTATTTAATGAACTATTATTATGACAGCTGTAGAGAAATTTCACTTTGGTGTTCGGGAATATTTTATACACAACTTTAAGCTGCCCACATTCAAGGAAGACACAAACCCCAGGAAGAGCAAAATAAAAATCACTTCGCTGGATAAAACTTTTATAAGATATCCCACCCATCGTTCGGAGCTCTGTAGCTTTTTGGTTTTGTTTGTGCGTTTGTTTTAAGTGGCACATTAATGAAGGAGAACATCGTTTCACTCTTCCTGCTCACCTGGCCTTGAGGAGGTGACCTGGTAGAACTTCAATGAGGCCCAAGTAAATTTTGTCACTCTTGGATAATTCATTCTGTAATTAATCAAGGGTTTTATTTGAGGAAGATTAGCAGCCAGCCATATTCCAGTTCTGACATTCTAAAAATATTATCCCATGATTGACTACTTCTTTTGAAGTGTGGCAGAAAAGTTGTCCAACTTGTTACCAAGTTCCAAAAATCCTCTCTGTTGACACAGAAGGAAACCTCTAATTACATGAGTCACTGTAGTTTTGCAACCGAATAAACTGTTAACTAAATTGGAAAAATTGTCATCAAGATGATAAAGGCCATTCTGGAACTCCACACCAAAGCGCTCCTGACTCGTACCTTTCAGAGAATGACCCCTTGTAAAAGAGATTGATGTGTGGGAGATTAAAGGTGAAATCCAATACACTTGTCCAGGTCTCAATAGGCTGCTTTAACCTGATTAAAAGGAAAAAGAATTTCCTGGGCATGTTCCTTTAACATTTTTATCTTAGGAGTGGGCACTGGAATCCACTCTGTAAAGCACTGCTATGGGCATGTTACAAGATAACCGGCCCTCTCTGGCTTGTGCCAGAGTTTAGCCACACATATTCAACTCCCTAGGGCCCTTTTGTTCATTCTTTTTCTTCAAAGTCTACATTTGCACAGATTCCTTAGTCCTTATTTTTTAAAGGCGTAGGCCCAGCCTTTGCCTGCATTAAACGTGATGCAGACCCTTGTCCCAGCTCTAGAAACATCAGAAAGATGACACCCTGGGCTCCCTCTTAGCTCTGCTCACCTGCTTGCCCGCCCATGACCTCCAGGGAAGCCTCCTGCACAGCTGATGATCTGCCCGATAACGCCCCCGTCTTCTCTTGTTGTGAGCCGCTGGGTAAAGCCGGACAGCCCACCACACATCAGGGGCCATGACTCTCCCACAAATTCGGGTAAGACAGAAAAAGGAAAAGCAGTTTCACTTGGACTGGGCACCAGACCTGACTCTCATCCTGCCTTTTTTGGGGGGGGGGCGGGGATTTTAAGGAAAAACACCCAGTTGCTTCCACACACTACCTGCTTAATATGGAATTTGACCGGCCACCTAGTTCTCCCTGTGGGACCGTGCAGCACACTCACGCAGCAAGCCGCATTTGCATATATAAAAACTGGCTGTGAGGGACAGCATTTGAGGGCTTGACTGAAAGAGGAGGATGTTTTCCTAGCTGCCCACTGCAGTATTATTTCGTTGCTGAAGGGCAAAACAGATGTCCAGACACTCTCTGCTCTCACTCGGAACGTCTGTCTTTCCCTCCTCCAAGCAATGTATTACCCTGACTTACTAACTACGTGCTCCTTTCACTTCAACAGCTAGCCTCCCACAGGTCTGTCGCCTACAGAATACAACACTTCTCAGAGTCACAGGACAGCGACACTAGAGGGAGGCTTACAAACTGTGGGGTTTAACTCCCCCAAACCAGAGAGATGAAGGCAGAGTAAGCGCAGTGACCTGCCCAAGGTCCCACCACCAGGTTGTGCCGCAGCCTGGACAAGAGCCCACTTTTGGCTTCCCAGTCCGATGGCCAATCCCACTATTTCTCCCAAGACATATCTGTTTTCTTCCAAAATCTGTCCGAACCGCTTCTGCCAGGCTCATAGGAATGTCTGTGAGAAGCTGACCTGCAAAGCCTATGGGCAGACAGCAAATGCAGGGACAGCCCACCTCAAACTGGGAAGACCTGTATGTCAAGAGGTAAGACAAGGGTAGGAAGCCCTGCTTTAAAGGGACAAGGATGCTGGGGGAGTACCTCTGGGTCTGTCATGGCTGCTGCTCCCAGGAGCCACTGCTCCCAGGTAAGACACTGAGGGGAGGGTCATTAACAAGGGCTCTCAAAGGAGCTCCATGGTCCAGGGGCATCAGCCCCACGTGGGAACTTGTGAGACAGGCAAACCTCAGGCCCCAAGCCAGCCCTCATGAGACAAAAAGATGTCTTAGTGTCTAGCCCTCCAGGTGATTCTGCTGTGTGCTGAGGTCTGAAAACTGCTGGTCTAGTCAGCTCTGCGGCATGAATGACAGCAAGAAGCTGTTCGGGGACCGGGGGTATCTGCCAGCCAGGCCATTTGGCCACGTCCTACTAGAGACTGTGCTTTAAAGCACGGCTTCTCAAATGTGGGCGCATGCTGGAATCCCTGGGAAGCTTTAAAAGACCCTGATGGTGTGGGTTTCCCCCTCCCCAAAGCTCTGACTTAATTGACATTGGGGTGTGGCCAGGGCATCCGGATTTTTAAAAGCTCCCAGATGATTGTTCTACGTAACATTTGGAAACCCACGTCTGAAAGAGCTTCAATCACATTCTGCACCCAATTTAAAAAGACTTCTTCTAGATTCTCTCCTCATGGGTCCATGACTCAACTTCTGCTTCAAAACCCTGGTTATTGTTGGGAAACCCAGACCAGTTGGGATCTATTTCCCATAGGCCAGTAACTCTCAACTGCGGGCAAACCCCCCCAACCCCCCACCCCGGGGGGAGGTTTGGCAATGCCTGGGGCCATTTTTGGTTGTCAAAAGATGGGTAGATGAATTTCCCTACTGGAATCTGGTGAGGAGAGGCCAGAAAGACTGCCTGACATCGTATACTGGACAGAACAGCCCCACAGCAGAGAACGGCCTGGCCCAAAATGTCACTAGTGCTGCTTTTGAAGAGTCCCAGCGTAGACAAATAACGGTTCTTCTCAATCAGCTTCCGCTCATGCACCTCCTGCTGGGGGGAAGGAAGGATGGGTCTGTTCCACAGGCACATCCCTGCTGACTCACTGCGGCCCCACCAACGCCCCCTTTCCTGTGTCGGAACCTGTGTGAAGTTATCAGGTGCCTGCTCGATGGCTAGTTCAACCGTTCTGCATTTTCTACTTGAATACGGTTCCTTTTGTATATGCGCTGTTGGTCAAGGTCCCTAGAGGAAAGACAGGACAAGTGGGAGGATGCGAGTCCCGAAAACGTACCTTATACCCTAGCAGTTCCCACGACCAGCCTTGGCTCCCCGTTTGCAATTATCCGAGCTTTAAAACGTACCAAGCCCAAGGGCAGGCAGGATAGAGACGAGATGGAAGCAGGGCCAAATGCAGCCCAAACCCTGGCTAGCTATGTGCAGACAGACACGAGGAGCCCCTGCGGGTTACCCTCTGAGTCCGTGACACGCCTGCTGCAGGCAAGGAACTCGGGAAGGAGCCCACCACTCGCTCATCTGCTTTTATTTTGCCGAAAAAAACGGAGTAGAGCACAAAACCTCTCACCATTGACTCTCTGTTTTATCCCCAAATCTTCAGCATCCACTGTTCCAAGCTTTCCGCACTAATTCAGAGCCTTTTACGTCGGCCCAGGTGTTTAGAGCTCCAGGTTGAAACATTTGGCTAATTAACATCGTGCCGCAAACACTCAGAATCACTTCAGCTGCCGCTAGAACAGAACAAAACTACCAAAGACAAAAACTGTAGGGAAAATACAAACAAATGGTGGTATTCTGTGAAAAACAATATATGATGTTAGCGACAATAAAAGCTGCGAGGGCTTTCTTGAATTAATACGGTGTTTGTAAAAAAAATGCTTCTCGGGGCACCTGGGTGGCTCAGTGGGTTAAAGCCTCTGCCTTCGGCTCAGGTCATGATCCCAGGGTCCTGGGATCGAGCCCCACATCGGGCTCTCTGCTTGCTGGGGAGCCTGCTTCCTCCTCTCTCTCTCTGCCTGCCTCTCTGCCTATTCGTGATCTTTGTCTGTCAAATAAAAAAAAAAAAAGCTTCTCTAAAAGACATTCTCTGGACTTTCAGTAAAGACTCGAAAGTCCGCATTTGGAAAGAGGATGCAGCTATGAGCCCGGATGCCGAATCATTGGCACCTTCTTGAAAAGAAAAATGGTGCATGGAAAAGCATTGCAAACCCCAAGAGTGGCAATTTTGGAACTCTCAAAAGAAATGGCCATTCTTCTCTCGAGAACCAAAAGTCGTTTTTCTCCCCCAGTTTGGGGGGGGGGGCACGACGCTCTCAGCTGCAGTTCTCCACGCCTACAGCCCACCAAGCCCCCCCCAACCCCCGCCCCACGCCAGGCCCAGGTTAACTCTTGCATCTTAATTCTTGTAAACACCCATTTGTGCCTTTCTTTCCAATCACTTTCAGTAAAACATCACTTCTTTGGAAAGGGGCCTGAGGTGGTTCTGTCAGAATTCATTTTTTTTAAAGTATGAACTGTGGACAGTTGGGAAAGAAAGGCAGCTTTCTTCATTTTGAGGCAGGGGTCAGGGTGAGGCACACTGAGTTTTCCCTGTCTTCTCTTCTCTTCCAAGTATGAGGAGGGTGGGGAGGGTGGGGAGCAGGTCTGGCTCACGCCTTGGGTCAACTCCCAGGTGGCATCCCGGTGTGGCTGGTCCGGGGCCAGCAGCAGGCTGAGGCTCCGCAAGTCAGTCTGCAGGAAGGGCTGGGGAGGGCTAGCACATCACAACTCAAGGAAAGAGACTGGCAGGCCCACAGGTTGGTCCCGGGAACAATGCCTTAGTCAGTGGAGGGCTGGGAAGGTGTGGTTTTGAGCACTGTGTTTTGTTACTCAGACTGCTCCCAGGAAAACCTCCTCACCCTCCGTCCGCCCATGTCCTGGCCACTGCTACAGAATTGTGCATGAAGCCCAAACGAATTATCAGAGAGATGCTTTCCCTCTGTGTCTGAGCTACTGGGAAGCCACACAGTGCCTCTTTAGGACAACGTAACCGACTCACACTAAAGGGAGAGAAGAACCTCATTTAAGACAAGAAAAAGATGCGGTTCCAACTCATCTGTGGTTCCAGAAACACAATACAAAACTGGTGGGCTGAAGGCTGACAAAGACTCTCCTCGAGCAAACTTCACACGGGCTCCTCCAAGCTCTCTTCCCAGCAAGGCCTCCTGCTGGGCTCCATCCTTGGCTTCTCTAGTCCACCACAGCAAGAATCCCTCCATCCTCGATGCCTCCTCTTGGTAATTTTCCAACTACGGACCCCCGCATGCTGCTCCCTGGCCATGAATCCCCACACGTCCTTATATCTGGAATTGAGCCTATCTTATACTGGCATCTCTTTTCCTCAGTTGCGGTAGTTACTGACTCGAATCCAACTCTGGTGCTCCCCCAGGTGCAGCAGCTGCAGGAGCATGGAACCTAGCACCTGGAGCCCCAGCCAGCACCCGCTGCCAGCTAGGGTCCCCAACACTGGGGGGTGGTCTGCAGGGGACGGCTGAGAGCACAGGTAAGGGCCAAGAGGTGGAGCTGGCCAGCATCACTAACAGGGGCCACCCCAGAAGACAATGGCAACACCCTTCCAGATCCCAGAGAAGCTGGGACACTGCCAGGGGATGCCCAGCAGCAAGGATGGGAGGGAGAGGTCTCCTCTAGAGGGAAACAGTGTTCCTACAGTAGAAGAAAGAGCAAAGTCTTTGAAACCATGTGTAGCTCCCAATGTTCCTGCAAAATGTCCCATTTGAGGAGGCATCCCCTTGTGCCAAGTACTATGAAACAGGCATATAGTATTTATGCATACGGATCCGTCCAGAGACTGTGAGAGACAATGCCATAAACCCTGCTCCTTTCCCTTAGGAAAACAGCACCTAGTCTTTCCCTGGTCTTTCAGAGCTTCCGAGTTTTTATCTCCTGCTCCTGTTTGCCTGGCTGGCCCTAGTCCCATTTTCCGTTAAGATCCTTCAGTGAGAAAGAATCTAATTTTGAATCTGATGGAGAGCAGTTATCCTCAGAAAGAAACTGTGGGCATGGTTTTTATGCTGTGATTGCTCACAACACTGTCAAAGAGTTAGAGACATTAGCAAGTTTTCCCATGTCCCTTTGAAAAGAAGAGCATTACCCTGAAAAAATGTTCAGTTCTAGGACAAATACAGGTGATTTAACTTCTCAAAGACTTGGGGCAGATCCCTCCCTAAATTATTGCAGACACCATCTTAAAAGCACCCCCTCCACCCCCCGACAAGAGAATGGGTCAGAAACAGACCACAAAATGCCATAGGTGAGGCAGAGTTCCGGCTGAGTCAGAAAGATGAGGAAATGAGAATGCTGAAGGAGAAAAGACTGACTACATTGTTCAGTATCACAGCACCAAGAGTCAACGCAAAGAAGGGACCTGAACAGAATTAATTAATTAATTAAGCCTGAGGTTGACTCCAGGGGCAGGGGGGTGGGGGAGAAGGGAAAAGAAAGGAGGGGGTTCTGTTCTTGGCATAGAGCAGCTACCATAGTAGCCAAAAGCCCAGTGCCCAGAGTTGCCATAGATTTTCCAATTCCAAGTCCTGGCCATTTTTTTATTTAGTTTTTTATTTTTTTAAAAGATTTTTATTTATTTATTCAACAGAGACAGAGACAGTGAGAGAGGGAATACAAGCAGGGGGAATTAAAGGGGGAGAAGCAGGCTTCCTGCTGGGCAGGAAGCCTGATGCAGGGCTCAATCCCAGGACCCTGAGATCATGACCTGAGCCAAAGGCAGACGCTTAACAACTGAGCCACCCAGGCGCCCCAGTCCTGGCCATTTCTTGATTCGGTTCTGTGTTTTCGAGGAACGATTTTTGCTAGCCTTGCCCCCACATCCTTATAAGAAGCTCTATTACTTGAAGAAACAAACTTTTTGCTATAAAACTGATTTTTTTTCTTCTGCACATGCAATATAACAACTTAGAAAAAGAAGTAAGTTCTGGTCCCAATAGGCAAGGCCTGGAAGACAATCAGACAGCAGGCTTAAGGGGAACCTAAACATAGACCCAGACTCACCGCCTAGAGATGCAAGTCCTAGCCACAGAGATCACTAGTGCCCCAGTGCCGTCAGACACTTTTGAGTAATCATGGAAAACCGAAGATGTGTCAAAGGCTGGGGGATGGGCAAATGTCATTCATGTTTCCAAAATGAAGAAGGTAGATTCAAAATTTGTACAGAGGTCACCGT
Organism: Taxidea taxus jeffersonii; assembly: GCA_003697995.1. Classification (NCBI taxonomy): domain Eukaryota; kingdom Metazoa; phylum Chordata; class Mammalia; order Carnivora; family Mustelidae; genus Taxidea; species Taxidea taxus. The sequence goes on along the minus strand of ML106002.1, from coordinate 62,128 downwards.
GGGAGATGTTGGGAAAAATCGTAAATGGTTTATTAAAAGGATTTTTCACAGGAAGCCAGAAAAACCAGCTGCAATCACTGAGAGGCAGCAAAGCTGGACTCAGAACTGGCCATATCAGCCTAAGCTCATTTTCCCCTTTGATTACACCCAAGTACAGATTTCAACAACGCATTTTACAAGGTTTCTTACGATAGTCTTAGAAACTACGGGGTAGGGATGTAAAACTTGTCATAAACCATTCTCAAAGTTGCTGTCCACCTCAAGGGAGGTTACTAGCAGCATGCCAAAGGACTCTGTCCTTGGCCTGCCCAGCTCAACATTTTCTGATGAACTTGGGTAAAGACAGTAACAGTAAGGTGCATCCTTATCAAATCTCTAAAGGTAACAGCGCTGAGAAAGGTAACAAATACACAGAATGGCATGGTATGGAGCCAGAGAAGTTTCGCAGACGTGAGGGAGGAGTCTGGTCTAGTGGGATATGGTGTTCTCTGCTTGGGTCCAAAGGAGCAAGTACACCAGTAGAGGCTGGCCAATCCCTGGCTTAAGCTGCAGTATAGGAAAATACTACGTTTTCATCAACAGGAAGTTACATATGATTCCGAGATGGGTCAAGGTCATCAAACAGAGCTAATAAGGGAAGTTGCACTTAACATGCATATGGATTCTGGAATTAGAGAGGTAATAAACCCTTTCTATGCTGGGCCATTCCTGGAACATCCCTTTCAATTCTAGTGATGTATTTTTTTGAGGAATGTGCATTCACCTGAACGTACTCAGAGGACAGCTCCCGGAGTTGGGCAGGAACTCTAAATCGTGAATACGCAGAATGGCTGAATGAACTAGGTATGTTCACGTGGTAAGTGTGAGTGGAGAGATGTGGCCATTTTTCTGGAAATTAATGGAAGGTTGTGATGTGGAAAAGAAGCAATACTCTGTCTAGGTATCTCCAAGGGACAACATTAGGGATTAATCTTAATAAGCTTAGGGATTGGGGCACCTGGGTGGCTCAGTGGGTTAAGCCTCTGCCTTCGGCTCGGGTCATGATCTCAGGGTCCTGGGATCGAGCCCCACATGGGGCTCTCTGCTCAGCGGGGAGCCTGCTTCCGCTCTCTCTCTCTCTCTCTGCCTACTTGTGATCTCTCTCTCTCAAATAAATAAATAAAATCTTAAAAAAAAAAAAGCTTAGGGATTAATAAAACAGGCTGCCTGGGCAGGTGTTCAAAGGCCCAGTAACAACTACTAGGGAAGCTAGAGAAGAGGGTCAGCCATAGAATGGGTAGATGGATCGAGTAATCATTTAAAGTCCTTTTAAATCTCAGAAGTCTATGCCTTTCTGAAACAGTACTTTTTTTAGTCTTCTATTCCAGTTCTGGTCATGTCATTCCCCAAGAGCCCGCTGCGGCTCCCAACCACAAGCAGCCTCAACTCCACACCCTCCAGCCTGCCACGTCAAGCCCTCTGGTGGCCGGCTTCCTTTCCCTTCTTTTTAATTTCACACATATTTACTGAAGCCCAGCTCTATGTTCAGCATGATGCTGGGAGACAGAGGTAGAAAACTGACGAACACGTGGCCCCTGGCTTCAAGGAGCTCACAGTCCAGGGGAGAAAGAACTCGAACAGAATGCGGTCAGCACAAAGTGGAGCTGGCTCCGTGGTCTACACCGCAGGAGCAAAGGGCGGGCCCCAGCTCAGCCCGGGAAGGCCTTGGGAACAGTTCAAACCTGGCAGTCTGGCTCCAGGCAGGTCCTGGTCTGCTCTGCACGCTCTTGCTCTTACGTGGCCCCAATAACCCCGCGTTCTTGAGACAAGGCAAGTGGACTCTTTTGAGATGAATTCTGCTGGGACAGAGAGGGTACAAGCAGAACCCCACTTTCCCACGCTCATACATTCAAGAAGGGATTCCCAAGGCCCTCCGAAGGACAGAGCTTTTCCGTGGAAGCCTCCTGGGCCTCCTGGCCATTCCTTGGGGAAGAAGAGGGGCTGATACTGAGGACCAGTGATGGCCACTCAAGCTGGATGCACCGGGAGTCAGGCACACCCTCCACAAGCAGAGCCAGGAAGGTCTCTATTCTCTACTCCCAGCTTTTCTATCCATCTCCAGAAGCTCGAGACGACTGATGAGAAAGCCTGGCACAAAATGGGTTGTCCAGGACCCCGCTCCAGCAACATAGCTGGCATTCCGACCGGCCAGTGCTCAGGCCAACTCCTCAAGACTGTGACAGCCACCAGGACTCAGAGCCCAGGGACACCCATCATCTATCTGTTCAAGATTCGGTCATTGAGGGAAGGGGCCCCACTGTGCTCTCCAGTCTCACCTAGGACCGTGGAACCCTCAGGAAAACTGATGCTTTGTCCCATTTACCGCAGGTCTGTGTGCCCACTGAATTCAGCCAAACCCTGAAAATGCAGGGTGAGCAGTAACACTGGAACTTCCAACCCTACTCTGACCCTTTTACAAATTCTATCATGAAGGGCACGTCAGAGTTAAACCCAATGCAACATTTAAGCTAGCCACAGAAAGCAAACACTTTTTTTTTTTTTTTTGCAAACACTATTTTTTAGTTCAGAATGACATTCATGAGGATCAAGAGAAGAAAATTTATTTAGAAGAAGATGCCAAGGTACAAGTCCAGCTGTGAGACGGCTCCTGCCCTGTGAGGGATCCTGCTGAAAACCTGTTTCCCTGCGGATCCACTTAACAGTCCACCTTAAACGTTGATATTACGTGGGGCTGTCCCACAGTCACGCTGAGCCCCAGTATGTGCATGAGATAATGCGGGCCACGCTCACAAACAGAAGAAAGGTTAGCCTGCACCGTCAGAAACAGCTCGCTTAACCACATTATGCTATTCAACCGGGTGCTTATTTTTAAATTCTATTAAGTCGCTCTGAAGGCAATGACCTGATAGAAGGAGAAGCATCTCTTCATGGAGCCCATGAAAGCTTCCTTTAACGAGAATCGAAAGGTGGCAGCATCTCCTCCAGCTCTGAGGTCCTGACCTTAAGATGGAGACCAGACGTCCCGACCCCCGCACACACATCTCATCAACAACTTTTTTTGCTACTTCCAACACTTTTGCCCTTTCTAGAAATATCCTAACAAACCAACTTTGGTTTGTTTGCTTTTTTAAAGATGTTATTTATTTAACAGAGAGAGACACCGTGAGTGAGGGAACACAATCAGGGGGAACAGGAGAGGGAGAAGCAGGCACTCCCGCGCAGCAGGGAGCCCGATACGGGGCTCGATCCCAGTACCCTGGGATCATGACCTGAGGAGAGCGCAGATGCTTAACTGACTGAGCCACCCAGTGCCCCCAACAAACCAACTTTGGGATGCTAGTGACTTTACTGCGTTCTTGCACTCTGGAGTAGTCACCAACACATGGTAAGATGTGTTTAGAGCATGGGAGGACTCAAATAGTTTTGGGTTCCTGGTGCGGTCAGTTGGCCTCTAGCCGTACTGAATGTCACAGGCACAGAGACTATTCCTGAGGAGAAATGGCAGGTGCTAACCAGTTCAGATGAACACCAAGAATGCGCAAATTCCCACGCGGGCATATCAGTCAAGAGAAAACATCCAACCACCACCACCAGCTGCCCTAGGTACCACTAGGCTCCATCTAGATAGGAACTGCTTCAGAAGTCTGGGGTGCAGAGATTCCCAGAGCCATAGCTCACATACTGGTGGTCGAAATCTTCACGTGCCCCCCGCCCACTGGTTGGTAAACAGCCACTGTTCCGATACCGCAAAGTTCCCCCGTACTAGCCCAGCCTGCTCCTGTGGGACCCAGCCACCACTCTCTCCACAAGACGACTGCTAAACAATGAAAGCCTGGCACGAAATGGGTTGTCCAGGACCCCATCCAGCAATGTAGCTGGCATTCTGACCGGCCAGTGCTCAGGCCAGCTCCTCAAGACTGTGACTGCCACCAGGGCTCAGAGCCCAGGGACGCCCAAAGCAGTGTCCTATGCTGAGCCCGTTTTCATAATGATTCTTTCCTTCATTTTCATACACATCTCTCCACTTCAAACACACACATGCACACTTAGGAAGAGGCTCTCTGCACAGTGCACCCTCTGGGGAAAGTCTTCAGATCACAGGGTGAATGTCTCTATCTAGAAAAAGCTGTGCTGGGCCAGGCACCTCTCTTATTTTCAAACTTTCTTGAGGGATGCAAATGGTGACTTTAGTGGAGATTCTTTTCAATCTTCAAATACTGCTGTCCACAGAAAGTCACCAACATCCCTTTTATTAGGCTGGTGAGGCTCTTGCCCCCACACCCAATCAGAGACGGGCTTCCTTGTAAGACAGGATAAAGAGAATAAGCCTTCACACCTGCAGATGAAACCCTAAACCTGCCATCGGGGTCCTTGGAGCTGGGGGAAGCTGAAAGTTTCACAATAAACTACAAAGATTTATTTTTCCTCCTGTTTGAGAACAATAAACTCCTTCTGGTGAATGCAGGGTCCTGGGCGAGTAATTACTACTCCGGCACACGTTTCAGAGAGCTGCCTGAAAGCATCCATTGATAATCTCTGGTGAGGCCTGCTCCCTATTCTCTACTCCCACTCCCAAAAGAAACTGGGTCAAAATGGAAACAGACAATGGGCCTCAAACACACAGAACAGACTCACTCCTCTCACGCGTTTATGAGGGAAATCAAACATTACTTAAGCAATACACAGCACTGCTCATTTCTAATGTTGTGTGTGGTAGGAGAAGCAGATAAGGAAAAGAAAAAGTGTCTGCAAGAAAGGTGAACATAGGCAGCTCACACAAGTGGTTGGGTAGCGAGAACATATATGGAACATTCTAGATTGTTGGAGGCTATGAGAGTCCCAACATTTTCTAACCCAGTCTCATGGAGAACTTATACCTAAGCCAAAATATATCAAAACCCAGCTCTTCAAAGGTATAACTAGAAATACATTCACTTCCTAATAACTGTAGATCAGAGGAATTCACAGAAGAAACAAAGAAGCCTGGCAAACATTTATTTTTCATGTCACTCAAAGAAAGAATAGAGTCATATTGACTCGAGACACTAAATAAATACTACTTGAGAAATAACTTAAAAAAAAAAAAAAAAGAGCACAGCAATCATTCTTACCAGAGGCTTGAAAACCCTTCAGACGTCATCAGTAATATTTCTGGGCTACAGATATTTCTCCCATGTTGAGAAATGTCAGATGGATGACACACCAGACTCAATGAAGAAATATGGGACTATTGCAGTGCTAATATTTTAAAGTTTGATCAAAGGAGTTTCTTCTCCCCCATGTGTATTTACTTTAGGTAACAGGCCTGCTGAAGGTGCTATTTAGATAACACATATATGTGAGATGAAATCACATGCTAGGGCCACAGATTAGCACTAAAACCTGACCTTCTGAATGCCAGCCTAGTGTTCTCACCCTGACCCTGTGCCACTTCTAGCTGTTGGCACATCTTCAACGTCATCTTGTGGGACCTGTCCAAACCCTCTCCGCCTATCTTGTTTTTTAAGTAGGCTCCACACCCAGCATGGATGGAGCCCAACAAGGGGCTTGAACTAACCATCCTGAGATCAAGACCTGAGCTGAGATTAAGAGGTGGAGGCTTAACCGACTGAACCACCAGGCACCCCATCTCCACCTGTTTTAATTCCAAGGTGGGAGCTCTGGATAAGGAATCCCACCCTCTACCCACTCATCCCCAGAGTCTTCACTAAGACCCCAGAAACAGTCAACAAGTTCACAGGACAGAAGGTTCCTCATATAAAAACATTCAGAGATGAGAGGCGGGGGGGGGGGGGGGGCGGGGGGAGGCCCATGTATAAAACACATCCTGTTCACTCCCAAATAATTTAGAGCTTTAAAGAATGGATTCATTGGAGAGATGTGCACACCTGTATATTTGCACACCTGTATTTGTATTCAGTTCTATTTTGATAAGTCCCTGAAAGCCCCATTTCAGAGGGCGCGGGCCTAAATAAATACCAAATAAAACCTTTCCTCCCTGAAGTAAGGGCTAAGCTAGACAGTATACAATTAGTTTTCAGGATACTTTTCAAGTGTATATAAATGTCTCTCCGTCTGGACTGATGACAAACACCACACTTGGGTTTAATTTTTTTTTCACTGTGGCAAAATGCTCATAACATTTTAACCATTTTAAAGTGTACAATTCACTGGTATTAAGTACATTCACTGTGTTGTGCAACCATTTCTGCTCTCTAGTTCTGGAACATTTTCATATGCCTGAAAAGAAACCCCACAGCCATTAGCAGGCACTCCCATCCCCCACTCTCCTCAGCCTCTAGTCACCCGCTAATCTGCTATCTGCCGCGGTGGACTGACCTTTTCTGGACATACCAGATAAGCTGAATCAGACAATGACTTAAAAGATTTAAAGATTTTAAAATCCTAAGAATAATATTCCAGTTTGGTTTATTATCACATTTGGTTTATCTACTCATCCACTGATAGACATTTGGGTATTGCTTTCTTTTCAAGATTTTATTTATTTGTTTGAAAGAGACAGAGAGAGAGAGAGAGCGTGAGAGGTGGGGAAGGGCTGAGGGAGAGAGAGAAGCAGACTCCCTTCTGAGCAGGGAGCCTGACGTGAGACTTGATCCCAGGACACTGGGATCACGACCTGAGCCGGAGGCAGATGTTTAACCGACTGAGCCACCCAGGCGCCCAGGCACCCCACATTTGGATTTTTTCCACCCTTTGGCTATTGTGGGTAGTGCTGCTAATGAACATTCATATAAAAGCTTTTGTTTGAACATCTGTTTCCAATTCTTTGGGGTATATACCTAGGAATGGAACTGCTGGGTCATAGGATAATTCTGTGTTTAACTTATTGAGAAACCACCCAACTGTATTTCTCAAGGGCTACTCCATCTTACGCTCATGTTTATTTTGTAACTATTATTACATACCATGAGTGGCCAGTGCAGGAACAAGCAGTCTCGGCCGGTTCCTCGGTACCATCCAGGTTTGGCTCCCTGGACGACCCTCAGACAGAACCATGTGGCCGCCCAAGCTGAAACAGCTCCTCCCAACCCCCCCAACCCCAAGAATTTCTGGGCCATCATCCTGTTTCACTCTCCTTCACTGCACTTTCAGATTCCCTGAAATGATTAATCTCTTCATTTGCTTGTTAACTCCTACCTCTCTTTTCTAGAATATAAATTCCATGAGAGCAGGAGGCTTCTTGTTCACCATTCTATGCCCAGTGCCTAAAACAGTGCCCAGGCACAGAATACACATTTCTTGAGAGGGTGAATGTCTGGACAGTGCTCAAAGCTAAAAAGAATTCCTACAACAGAGCCAGATTCCGCGCCCATTAATTTTCTTTCTTCATAAAGAAGACAAAAGTCTGGATGACAACAAGCTCTAAAGCCCAAAGAAGAGAAAGGAATATGGCCCCAAAGGGCACCAGTTAACAACAACAGTGACCAACTGTGGTCTGCTTAAATTTTAACTGTGCTAAGCGTAAGGCTCTGCCTTTCTTTCACAGACCAGTCAACACTGCACTTGGGTGGTTTTGTTCCTGAGGTAAAGCAAAAGGAGCTTACTAAAGGTCCTTAAGGTAAATTTGCTTCAGGCTTTCATTTTGTTTTGTTCTTTCTGTTTATCAGATAGAAGCTTCCAAGCACTTTTAAGGTCAAAGCAAAAAGTCAAGTTATCTACAGGATCCTTCAACTTGTACATGTTCACTCTTAGCCAGCTTGGGTCTTTTTTACAATGACCAGATTCTTGCCTCTTGAATGAGAGAGAGAAAGAGGAACAAAGAAAATGTTTGATTTGAGCACAGTTTTCCAAAAATCTGAGTCTTGCCTCGAGGAGATGAAAATACCATGGCTCAGAGAGGTTAAACTGCTTACCCCCAGTCACAGAGCTCCCCGGGTGGCAGAGTAAGGAGCCTGTCTACACTGGCTAGCAGAACATCAGTTCCACGGGGGCAGAGCCCATGCCTTCTGTGGTCACTGCTCAATTTCAGAACAGACCAGTGGTGGCAGGGGACGCAGGAGGTGTCCCCCCAACTCCACAGCACTGCCACGTTTCTGAGCTCTCAAAGGCACAGAACAAATAAACCTATTTTCCCATCCTCTGAGGAACCACCTGAGTTTAAGGATTGACAAGAAACACCTTGGTTGGAGTGACCTGAGGATGTGCTTCGGAGGGAAGTCAACAGTCAGAGCCCATGGGTTTTGCAGGTGCAGAAATGGCCATACGGAAGGAGGCAAGTACAGGCCTCGTCCAGAGCTCAGGTGAATCGGATCACACGGCATGTTGGCCATAGAACTGAGTCTACGGCAGTTCAAGGTCTGAAGACGGAATCTTCTCTGTTCCTGGACCCTGGCTCCTTTAGTCATTTGCTCTACAGACCTGTACTGCTTCTCAGTGAGAGTAAATAAATAAATAGCACCCCACAGAAAGCCAAACTAGGACATTCTGAAACCAGAGTAAATTTTTTTTTAATTATGTTTTGTGTGTGTGTGTATGTGTGTGTGTGTGTGTTTTCTTGACCAAATCACCTGAAAAACCAGCAGTTCTCGACACCTAGCTCCTGGCACACCTGACCACTATGGGCTTTCAGGACTTAGAAGATTCCATTTTTAAAATGAAGATACATATTGGTCCAAATGATGGGCTCCCAAGGCTTTTTCCATAGTAGCTACTAATTAACCTTTCTGGGATTTATAAAGGATTATTGATATCTAGGGCATTTTTTTGCTTAAGATTTTATTCACCTATTTAGAGAGAGAGTGCACACGGACAAGCAGGGGGAAGGGCAGAGTGAGAGGGCGAGAGAGAATCCCAAGCAGACTCCACACCCAGCTCAGAGCCCGACTCGGGGCCTGATCCCAGGACCCCAAGACCACAACCTGAGCCGAAGTCAACAGACGCTCAACCAACTGAGCTACCTTGATATCTAGGGCTTTTAGAAAAGTATTATGACACTACCTTGATTTTGTAACATTCTGTTTTCCTTTCTCCCTGGTCTGGAGGGGAAGGGGGAAAAAGAAGGTGATGTCAGATAGACTTCGGCTCTCTCCCTCCATTATTTCTGTGTCCCAAACCAAGAACGAACAGTACAACTGGGGCTTCCTACTTCTCAGCATATGGAGTTGTCAGCCTTGACATCAACAGACTTGGCAGGAGTCTCCGTGTTCTCTTTGCTGGGCTATTCTGAGAAATGTAGCTACAGATGTCGCGTCTGACTAAGCAGAATTTGGCCTCCCATTATTCTAAGTTCCAGGTAAAACTTAACTCAGGCGCCTCTGTGCACCCCTGTTCCTGACCTGAGAGCTGAACGTCTTAACGTCACCAATAAGCTTCTGTCCTGGGCACCTTCCACCTACCAAATTCGGGGGCAGACAGTGGGGGTTTCAACACGATCAAGACAGGAGCTGCCTCTCTGAGCTTACAATCTTGAGCTACACAAATATTTAAAATATGTCATTACAAGACCAGGACTATGCATTGCTAAGCCTTACAGGAAGCCTTGCAGAACCCTCCCACGAAGTTCATGGAATTGCAAGCAGGCAGGTTGCTGTGAGGAGGTCTGGAGGCCTGCTGAAGACACTGGGAAGGGCAGTGCTGTCATTTCCATGGGCAGGCCCTAGGGATCAGGTGGGAAGCAGAATGCAGGGAAGTTTTCGTTTTCCCTGGAGCCACAACAGTAACCCAGCTCATGTTCAAGCACAGAGTGATTTCAAACAGCAGCCAGCCA
>ML106002.1:0-52001 GCA_003697995.1 Taxidea taxus jeffersonii | reverse complement strand
GCTTGGTTGGGGGGAAGTAAAACCGGCCCCGCAGATGGTCTGGGTTTCATCACTGGACTCCTCTTCCTTCTTGAGAACATTTCTTTTGCAGGTAAAATTGGGCAAAAGTGAACATCAAGGGCAGCTCCAAGGAAGAGAAGAAGTCTACAATCTGGAGAGAGTGAGTAGGCAAAGGAAACCCTCCTTCCCCTGGTGTCAGGGAGAACGGGATGACTGAGGACCAGGTGCAGCAGCTACGTCCGCCCCTGTCACAGTCCCCGTCCAGCCCCTGGGTCAGCCCTGATTTTCTGGACCCCAGACTGGTTCAGGAGGGAGACCTGGAGCACTGGATGGGCTGCCAGGGAGGTTGACGGCAGCAGCGCTAACAGCACGGGGCCCTGCAAAGTCAAATCTCTGTCTCCAAGACCCCATCCAGCTCAGAGAACCTGTGCTGGAGCTCTAACCTTGAAGGCCTGGGAATCAGACCGTCCTCCGGGGCCTTTATTCCTCTTTCGTTGGCATAGACTAAACTCCCCAGAGATGCAGCTTCAAATACATCAGTCCTTTTTCAGCTACTAACTCTAAGGGCGGCTGAGATGGGTACCATCTGCTCACAGGATTTTGTTTAAATGCTGAAAGATCCCCCCCTTCCCATTTAAAATTGAGGATTTGAGAAAGGACAAACAATAAAATTCAACCCAAGATTCAAATGTAGTGTCTCAGGAGACTTTCTATAAATCCGGGTTTCTGGGAGCAAAAATAAAGGCTGGAGAGAAAAAGGGGTGGGGAGGGGGAGGAATAAAATAGAGGAAAGAGAAGAGACAAAGGGGAAAAAGACAGAGAGATAGAGGTCTGTGAGGTCAAGTGGGCACTTACACACACAAAAACAAATTAGATCTATGTAGGAATGAGAAAATCTTAATGGATAGTTTGGAAAGGGAAACTGGTGAAAGCAGCTACTGCTTGCCCAAATAGCATCTTGAGCAGAAGAAAGCCATTCTTCTTCCTTGAGATGCTTTTTTGCCACGTGCCAGGAAAAAAAAAAAAGAAAGAAAAAAAGAAATGCCACAATAATCCTCTGTATCTATAATGACTCAGAATGTGAATGTTTCTCCTTGAATTGTGCGGTGTACAACCTGCACAGTCTCTCATCCTGGCCATACATGGTTCATTAACAACTAGCCTCCTAAATTTTGGAAGAATATCCAGATGAGCAGTTTTAGGAAAGATCAACGATGTCCTAAGGAACGGAAGCTGAGATCATCCTAATTGTAGGGCTGGCTTCACGGGCATATGCAAGCTGTGTGGTCACCCAAGGCCCACCTTAGAAGGTTCCACACTTGGTTTCACCTTCTGCTGTTACCATCTTAATATTCTTAAATCATTTTTAAACAAGGGACCCCATACTTTCATTCTGCACTGGGCCTTGTGAACAACAGAGCTGGCCCTAATTTCAAACTGAATTTTCTCAGGTTGGGTCTACCCCCAAGAAAAACATCTAAAGATAACATGTTTTTATTCTAAAGCACTGAACAGGAAAGCACAAAAATGGGTGACAAAGACCAATTTTAAACCGGATGATCCCAGATAAATGAGGAGAAGCACTTTTTCCATCTCCCAGAAAAGGCTCAAGTTCAGCAGGCATTTGGAGTCTGTTTCAGACTCACTATTTGTCCTTCACTGAAAGGCACAACGTAAAGTCACATCTTGTGTGAACCAGTTCACTCCTCTTCAAATGAAAGGAAATTGAAAAAGAAATAAAAAAAGAAAGAAAGGTCAAACTGACTTCCTAGGGAAGAGAAGAATGCAGCTTGGGAAAAAATAGTTTACTCAACTTTTTCAATGATACCAAAAGGACCCTTGACACTGCTTGGCAAAGACATGACAGTCCTTCTAATGCTATAAAAAAAAAAAGCGGGGGGTCTTCATTGAGAAAACTTCAGAAAAGAGGCCCAGATGATGGACTTATGCAAAAAGCACATGCCCCTGGCTATGAACCTTAATCTCTGTTACATGTTTGGGAAAAAAAAAAACTGTAAAGAAAAAATAATATTCCCAAAATATCTATAGATGTTTATCTCTATTCTGGGCTTTGGAACTCAGACATTCCCTTGTGGTGCATCTGCCCTTTTGAATGAATGACTTCTCTAAAGCTGAGGGGAAAAAAACAACAACAACATAGACTATCACCTGATGTGTGGATCGCCCAGAATCACAGACGTACCTACTCCTGGGGCAAAGGAAGTGAATCCAGGATTTTGCTATGAACCTAGCTTCTTGGACCACTGATTTCTCCAGCCCAGAAATTGTTTTGCTTTCTTTTCCTTTGGTGTTTTTTATTTCTGTGTTTTCATAATTGACAAGGAGGAATCCCACATTACAACTGGGGGCATAAAATCATGGCACAGAGTAAGTAGACTCTGCTCTCAGGTTAAGAAATCACACGCCAAAAATAGTGTCTGTCTTTTCCTGTTGACCTTTGACTTTCTAGACTCTTCTGCCCCAACATGAAAAAAAAAAATTCCCATCTCTGCTAAATTTCCATACCTGTTCCCCCATGTCATCCACTGATCCTTGAATATGTTTAGCATAATCACTTAAATACTGCCTGATAAATTCCAAAATTGGACCCCTTCTGTGCCTACTTCTGTCATCGACTATTTCCTGTCATGGGCAAGAATCACATTCTCTTGTTTCTTCATACATCTTACAACTTGTTTTGTGGTGGACATTTTGGATCAAACAAAAACAGAGGCTGAGTTAATAATATTTAGGCACAGAAAAGGCATTGCCCCTTCTTGATAAGGTCACTGTTGAGGGGGGGGGCATGGATTCAGTTCCCCACAACTGATCTGGGCATGGATTTACAGCAGCTTTAATTAGATTCAAATTCACCACTGGCTTCAACAGTTTAAGGGTGGGGTTGGGCCTCTCTTTTAGCAGGACTTGAGATCTGAGCACTGATGAGATTCCAGAGATCTCTTTGCTTTACATCTAAACCATCAGTTTTCAAAACTGGGGTATGTCTATCTCCACTTTAAAGCCCTCTGAGCATCTTTCTGGGTCATTAAGAAATTCTCTTCTTGGGACACTTGGGTGGCACAGTCATTAAGCATCTGCCTTTGGCTCAGGTATGATCCCAGGGTCCTGAGATCAAGCCGTGCCTTGGGCTCACTGCTCGTCAGGAAGCCTGCTTCTCCCTCTCCCACTTCCCCTGGTTGTGTTCCTGGTCTTGCTGTCTCTCTCTGACAAATAAATAAATGAAATCAAGGAAGGAAGGAAGGAAGGAAGGAAGGAAGGAAGGAAGGAAGGAAGGAAGGAAGGAAAGAAAGAAAAAAAAGAAAGGAATTCTCTTCTTATTCCATGACAGCTCCTGGCTTTCTGCACCCCTGTAAATCTTCCTGCCCCACTCTGGATGCCCTCAACCTTTGGATGGTGACTCTGGAATGTCATGACTGGATTTCTGTCCACTCTCCCGCCCGGTTCCCAGTGAACCTTCACCAGGCATCGCCTTACTCTGGGAAAGGCCACACAAGCCTTAAAAGGAAACTCTACGAGCTTCTCTGCCTTCCTCTCAACCTTCTGCCTACATCTCCCTTTGCTTGTGAAAAGGCCCATGGGCAAGACCCAGAGACTGGTGCAGGCTTGCTCTGTGTCTGGGATCCTTGGCTTTCTAAACACAGCAAATGCAGCCTCCAAAGAAAGTTAAAAGTTGGGCTCATTTCTTCTCACTCTGCTTATGACGGATTCCTCCTCTTCTTACCAATCTGCCAGGGATGAAAGCAGCCCTGAGTTCTTATCTCCTAGGAAGGGCCTGTCATTTTCTGAAATTTAATTTATGTATATTTCTTTGTGTCCTTGGCTCTCTCTCTGGTTTAAAAACATCTGTGATTGTGTTGCTTGTTCTCATTGTTAGAGGAGGTGTGAAGGCCTCTTGCAATTTTCTACATATGAACCAGAACCTTCTTCTTACTTTTAAGGTCATGTTGAATTCTAGATGCATCCTTCCTCCTGGGCACTCAGGCACCTGGCCAACATGGCCAGCTCCTCTGGGCCCATTTGCCAGCCTTCCCCAAACTCTAACAGCACACACCAGACACTTTGCTGAAGATATCCCAGCCAAGTCCCCAGCGTGAGAATTCCAGCCTACCCGAACCCCTCCGTTAATGCAACTTCCACACCTCACTCATTCATTCTGTTCTCAGCTCTCCAGGACTAAATGACTATACTCGGTCTCTCATTTCTGTCTTCACTTCAACTTACCAGCTTAACAAGCCTTGTCTTTTCAACTGTGAACTTGGTTCCTGATTCTCTTCCCAGCCAACCTCCTTCTTACCACCTTGGGTAATGGTCCCTCTCAGTGGGATCTAATGCATGGCCCTTCTACCTGGGGGTGCTCCCCCCAGCTCCCTGATAGGTGGCATTCGAACAGTATTCCCTTTCTCTCCTCCGTAAGTCAGCCAGCTTCTGCCCTGAAATCAAGCCTCAACCTGCCAACAGATGCCAATCGTACACCCTATCCCATCCCTGCCTACGGTCTTTCTCAACTCAGACCCTGCCTGACAGTCCCCACTTTCTGGCCTATCCCTTGTAGGTTTCTGTCTTCTGGTTCAGTTAGATGTGCACACCTCCCTCTATTGGCCTGCTTTATCATGGGGGTCGCTCAGCTGTGAGCCTCATGTTGCAATGTAAGAAGAATTTGGAAAATAAGGACAACTCTCCATTCTAGACTTGGGAACTCATATAAATTGCCGCAGAATGGTTTCATCGGACCCTTTAATGTCTTTTGTTTAATTGTAGTAAAGACTGAACTACATAGCATATACAGCTGCATAGTTTAGTGTCAAATTGAGATTCCAGCAATGCTTTTAGGAGCCTCGTCTATGCCTGACAGTAGGCAAAATAACTGAATTATCAAAAGCACGAGGAAAGCCAACATCGTGATATCCTTGAACGGTTTTCTAGAGGAAGAAAGTGACATGCTATTCTTTCTATAAAATTCTCTCTTCAATTCTATGAAGAATTATGTGCAATTCTAAGAAGAATTATACTAGAAAGCCACAAGCGAGAGCTAATTATGCTAGAAATCTGCCACCGCACATTCCACTTGGGTTTATAGGAGATGGGGGTGCCCCGAGACAGATGCCTCTGCTGGGCAGAGCTGAGCTGCTCGCATGTAGGCGGGAAGGCAAAGGACATACAAAGTAGAGAAGGCGCCGGGTCCTCCCAGTCCTTGCATCATGGGCTCCGAGGCTGTCCCAGCCTCTGTCCCTGACACGACTGCATGGCCACAACATGCAGGCTGAGTTCCTTCCCTGTCTTGCACACTAAGTAGCCAGGCTGGGGAAGTTGCTATCTACGCAGGACTATGTGCTCTCTGAGCCAAATGAGCTCAACAAATGCAGTCCCAGGAAAAGGACAGTGGCCCCATGGCTTAGAGAACACCTCAACTCAGGAGACAAAGAAAAGGCAGTTCAAAACGAAAATCTTCATGATGCTGGAGGCAGGTGCGCCTTGAGGGGGCCTTATAGGCTTCCTCATACTGGAGCCCCCACCAGAGTGGGAGAGCCGTGAGAGGACAAGGATGTGTTCCCAACTTGTTTTGCTTCTGCACCCGTTTCTGCCACAGAGAGGGCTTACTTGTCACCCTTAAAAATTCTAAGGCAGAGATGGAATGAATCCTGGCTTAAGGTTAAGAAGACTTGGGGTCTAGTCTTAACTAGTTCACTTATTTGCCGTGTGACCTTAGCTGGGCCATTTATCTAATCTGAACCTGTTGTACTCCCATAAAATAAGGTAATAACAACTCCTCTCCCTGCCCCCATCCCTGCTGGGAAGATTAATTTAGCTGGCATATGTTAAGAACGCTATGCACACAGTAAGTCAGTGTACAAGTGACACAAATTCTTATTGTTGTTATGCTAAGCACCTGGAATAAACTCATTTACATCACTTGAATCCTTATCTCACCAGATTAATAAACTGATGATTAATAAAATGAGCTACATTTCTGCAAAAAACAATACACAAAGAAAAAAATTATTTCTGAGCCTACACCATCTTGGGTCTATGAATGTGATATGTGTGTTTTACAGCATTCCCAGGAGCAAAATATATGAGCCTGGTCATTTCTTATTCTAACTTATACTTCTTTTTCATTCCCTACTTAATGAAATTCTAAATGCTTATAAAACATGTAATACAATGGATAATTCAGAGAGCATGGAAGAGACTTTTAGAAGTATGTAACAGATTATAGTAGAAAGAGGGGGGATATACTTGACCTGTTCACGCAGGAAAGCATAATATTATTGAAAACCAAATCCTACCACCACAAATGGTTTACTCCAGGAATGAACGACGATTAAACATCTGGAAATCTAGTCATGTAATTCAGTACATTAACAGAGTCAGAAATCCAACCAGATGATTGTCTCAATAGAGGTTAAAAAAGCTCTTGGTAAGATTCAACCCCAGTTCATGAGTTAAAAAAGAAAAAATTCTAAAAATGGCACTATATCGAAAGCATACTCAATGAAATCAGAAGCAAGACAAGCATATTTGCTATTACCTCACCACTAAGAACTCAGCTTATCAACTTATCAACTCACCACTAAGAACTCAACTATACCAAAGATCTTGAATAAGGCAACTAAACAAGAAAACAAAGGAGGTGTAAACATTAAAAAGGAATACCTAGGAAAATCAACTGAAAAGAAATATTAAGGCAATTAGGGCAATAGGTTGGTCAGACACCAGGTGATCACAGAAAAACTTTTCTACTCACAACCAACCAATGAGAAGGTGAAAGTATTCAGAATTTGTGGTGTGTGTGTATCTGTGTGTGTCCAATTTCCAGTAATAAACCTACTGATAGAAGTGAAGCAGGTATGTAAAAAAAAGTCATAAAAATTTAATAAAGGACATGAAGGAAGTCATAAACAGGTAAAATATCAGAAACTGGATGGTGATACTCACTATTATTCTGTGAAATGAATGTGTTTCCTAGCAAAATCACAAGATTTTTTACAGAACTTATCAAACTGGCTCCGCAGCCCATTAAAACTAAAAAAAAAAAAAAAAAAATATGTAAGATCAACAAAATTTAGAAAAAGACTGATAAGGAGAAAAAACATCTTGTCCAGATGTCAAAACATATTTGAAAGCTATAAGACACTTCTTATAAAATCTGAAATGTAGAGACTCAATAATTGACAAAAAAGCCACTGAAACAGAAGAGAAAACCAAATAATAGAATAAAGAAAAAATCAGAATACAGTTTATGCTAAAGGTAGCATATTATCTCAGTAGGAAAAGAACAGACTTTATTTAATGATGCCAAGTCAACTGACATTTATTGAAGAAAAAAATAGATCTGTACCTTGCATGATACATAGAAATAAATTCTACAAAAAATAAAGAGATAGAACTGAGGAGAAAAATTAAACAAGTATTAGAAGAACACACCACAGAATTCTTTTAATATTAGGATAAGGAAGGCCTTCTTAAATAAGATAAAAGTCCACAAATAGTATAAGTGATTGAAGGATATGACTATCAAACATTTAAAGCTTTTATTCAACAAAGCATAGAGATATTATTTACA
This sequence comes from Taxidea taxus jeffersonii, assembly GCA_003697995.1. Taxonomy (NCBI): domain Eukaryota; kingdom Metazoa; phylum Chordata; class Mammalia; order Carnivora; family Mustelidae; genus Taxidea; species Taxidea taxus. The sequence continues at coordinate 44,416 of ML106002.1, read as the reverse complement.
TAAAATTTATACATTAGTTCAAGGTTTTCCTTGACTGTCACATTTTCTGCACTACTAATTTTTATTTCAGAAAATATATCTATTGTATTTATAATGTGGGTGATGCAAAATACACATCCATCTAGCTCACCCCATTCCCATCAGTCCTCAGTTCTAGACCCTCCGATCAGAGATGTATAAGAATTAACCCGAAGTCAGAAAGGCAACTACTTAATTACCATTCATTTCCATTTCATCATAGAGGGAAATGGGCTTCAAACTATGAAACTTAAGACTAATTTAGAACATGAGGAAAAAAAAAAAGGTAGCAAGAGAGCATGCAGTCCCATTAACGGGGTCCCAGTATCCCGGTGTGGATGGGTTCTAATACCCCTGGAAGCTGTATTTGTGGAAGTGGCTAGTGGTGCACCCTAACCATTGTCTGGGAGCAGAGAAGGGACATCTGAGGATTAACACTGGTATGATGCCTAATTTTTTTAGTAAAGGAAAACATTTGATTCTGGGAATTACAAAAAGGCAATGGATTTAATCTCAACAAAACATAGAGCTGGCTCTTCTGCCTTCTGTAGGTTTGGATTTCTGTTTTCTCCCAGAAGTCCCCAGCCTTGGAGTCTGCAAACCAGCCTTTCCCCGAGACAAAGGTTTTTTTTCTGACCCAGCCATCCCTGCACAGGGTCCAGCCGGACCAGCAACACAGCCCAGACACAAAATGAAACTTCGGGAGATACGGGACAAACGATGGGTCAAGGGCAAGTGGAATGGCTTATTTTTTTAAAGTATCATAGTGTTATTTTATTTCCAAATGCTATATAAAGACCTTCACTTCTTACTTACTGCTTTTGAATCTTTTCATACCAATACTGTATAACAGCCAAAGTGAGAAATTTTCTGTCATTTTTCAAAATTTAATATCAAATTTGTTTGTTTTATACAAATTCCCAACTCCTCTGCTTTAATGTATTAAGTAACACAAATGTCATGTTCTACCAATTAGCAAATGGGCTTACTAAAATAGAAAACTCTCTGTATTAACCTTATACATTTCCTGCAGGCCAGAAAAAGATGAAGCAGTAGAATCCAAATGTTTCTAAATCCACAAGTCAGTGTGATGCTAATTAACTAAACTGACAAGCACAGAATATTCCAGGTGAAGAGTTCTATTTAAAATGCTAGATTGGCTACACTATCTGTATAGATGGTACTCATAAAAATTAAACAGTTAAAGCATGCAGTTTATTTTTAGCCCTGAGATGGCATCAAACAGTTCTAAATTCGGTTGTAAAGGGCACGGAAAATACAGACTAAGGAGACTGGACTTTTTAATATAAAGTTAAAACAAGTATAGGAAAAGAGAATTGTGGTACATTTAGAAAGGAGACTTGCTGGTGTATTAAGTACTCATGTCTAACTCTGCCTCCTTCCATAATCTCATTGAAGTAACCCGAAGAATATAAAAAACAGGAAAAGTTAAATCCTTTAAGGAAGTCAGAAGGGGTAACATTCATATACTCGAACTCTCAAGACCTTTCTATTTAATGAAAGAGCAAATAGTACCTGTCCGTGGGGAAGGCTGACCGTACAGGCGGATTCCAGGTACAGGAGAACAAGGGGCTCCAGCAGGAGCTCATTAACACCCAGAACTGTGGGGCACCCCCCAGCAGGGTTTCTAGAAGCATCCAAGCAGGGAGGCCCCCCTGGCTGGGAAACCCTCTAGTGTGTGCTCCCAGTGCGCCCTTGATGCTGACTGTCTGTGCCACTTGCAGAGCATGGGCCCCTGTCCCAGGCACCCCGGGGTAGTCAGGCAAGAATGAAAAGGTAACTCATCAGCACAAAGCTGAGGCTCCTTGCCACCAATGCTATGGCTCTCACTCTCTCCCTGCTACTCCAAGCTGCCGGACTTCTGAGCAGGTGATAGAAGACAAGACTAAAACAATGCCTTCCTTCTTTTATCTGATCCTCAGAGAGCTCACCTGTGTCAGTAATCAATTTATTGATTTATTGACTCCAAACCTACCTTTCTCTGTTCTGCTCTGTGATACCTGGACCCTGTAAATATCTCCTTTGCCAGCTGGTGTAATATTAGGCTTTGCCAACAGAAAAGGCTAGGGGGAAGCAGAGTGGAAGGAAGGGCTTCCCTTCCTAGTTCCGGTGTGCTGTTCCAGCTTCTAGTGCACCGCTGCCACATGTGGGAAGCCCAGTGGTACAGATTTTCCAGGGAGTTTCTCCAGGACTCCAGCACATATCAGCCCTATGGACCAGCCCCCGGCCCTCTGGCACCATGGCAGGGGACTTCCTGTTCAACAGCTGGGACCCACAGGCTTTCCAGCAGGGAGTTCATGCGGAACAGGTCTGGTCAGCCAGCAACCCAGGGAGCTCGTCCACTGCAGGCAGCAGCAAGCCCAGCCTTCCCCATGATGTCTGATTCTCAACCTCCGTGGGGCAAGAGGGGATCCCTCTTCTGAATTCTTAGTTCCAAACTCACCTAGCCCCTCAGCCCTGGATGAGAAGACCACTCCCTGCATTTGCCATTCACCTGTTCCTCAGAATCCTGCTTTGCCCTTTTTAGTACTTAACACTTTCACCCAGTTAATAATACTTTACATTAAATTGTCTCCATTCAACTTCCCAGGGAGGTCTGTCTCCCGGTGAACCCTGTCTGATGCACTGTCCCAGCACTTTATTTTGCATAAACACTGTAGCAGCTCCTTTCTAGAACTGAACAATGAGGGAAAGACCAGAGAACACAGGAAAAGATGGTTTTTTAAAAAAGGCTTTTAAGAAGATGTTGTCAAAAGAAGGAAGTAGCCATAGCCATGAAGAGTCAAAGCATGCCTATGAAATAGTTTTACTTCAAGAGCCAGGAGAATATTTTTGAGAATTTGTAATGTGTCTTTTCAACAAGATTTAAGTAGGCACTTTACATATGAAACTGTAGAGCAAAGGCTCATGAAGAGAGCAGCTAAGAACAGTACAGGGATGGAGGGGCGCCTGGGTGGCTCAGTTGGTTGAATGTCTGACTTTGGCTCAGGTCATGATCTCAGGGTTCTGAGATCGAGCCCTGTGTTGGGCGCCCCACTCAGTGGAAAGTCTTGCCCCTCCCCCTCTTCCTCTGCCCCTCCCCCTGCTCATGCTCACTCTCTCTCAAATAAATAAATAAAATCTTTTTAAAACAGGAGAGACTAGGGACGCCTGGGTGGCTCAGCTGGGTAAGCAGCTGCCTTCGGCTCAGGTCATGATCCCAGCGTCCTGGGATCGAGTCCCACATCGGGTTCCTTGCTTGACAGGGAGCCTGCTTCTCCCTCTGCCTCTGCCTGCCACTCTGTCTGCCTGTGCTCGCTCTCTCTCTCTCTCTAACAAATAAATAAATAAAATCTTTAAAAACAAAAACAAAAACAGGAGAGACTAGTACAGAGATGGAAAACAGACTTACCAAACTTAAAGACACAAGTAAGACAAAGAATAGCAGACTGGATTCCAGGAGAGAACACATACTAATAATGTCTCATTTTGAGGGAAAAACAACCCCAACAACATAAGCATCAAAGCAAGAAAAAAAAAAAGTACTTGCAAAGATAGTTTGATCCCAGACTTCTCCTCCACAATACTAATAACTGGAAATAAGATAAAGCAACAACCACTGAGCTTTGAAAGGAAAAGATTATGATGTATCATTCAATATCCTATAACGTCATCACTCCTGAGTAAAGGTAACAGGAAAAATCCTCAGAGTGATTGAAGTCTGAAAGCACTATGCTACATACTCTTCCTCAAAACAGTTCTCAAAATACCACCAGCTGGTAAAGAAAGGACTGGAAACAAAAAGCTCAAAAACGGAGAAGTCTTATTAGCATAAAAGGGCTGGTTGTAAGCAAGAGCTCAGAAACTAAATGTTCCATAATTAAAATTAAATGTCATTTATAAGATTATACAAATGTAAAGCCAATTCTTAAAACTGCTTTTGAATTAAAAATACAAACTATAACAAAAACAGTAATTTCCAAATTATCATAATGGTCTCATTCTAAATTTCCAATTGCAGGGAAGTAGTTCAAAAGATGCTCTATTTCTTACCTTATACAAGTGGAGAAAATCAACAGAGTGTTTTGCTCATGGTTTTGATAACTGGAGAAAATCTGTACGGTATTTAATTATAAATTAATCTTAACCTAAAAATAGGATTTATAATTTCCAAATCACGAAAGGCAGGCAAAGAAACATGTGTGTGTGTGTGTGTGTGTGTGTGTGTGTGTATAAAATAAAAAAGACTAATATGATATCCAAAAAATGTTAAGTGTTTGAGTGGTGCATTTACAATTTTTTCCTCCTTCATATTTTTCTGTACTTTCCAATTTGTTTACAATGACCAAGTCTAATCTGAATACTCATAAACAAAATAATAAATATTGGAAAAAATCCTGGGCCTCAAAAAGCAAAACTTTCAAAAGAGACACTCCCGTCTGTCATGAATTGCACAGTCAAGCTACGCGCTCCACAGCTGCTGCCATGAGACCCAGAAGGAGACAGAGCGGTCACGTGGAGTCTTGAAAGAGAGTGCTGTCAAAGGAGTGTTTTCTTCCTTGACTTCAGGGTTTCAGATTTTTTTTCTGCTGTGTGTATGTGCATGTGGGTGTGTGAGATAGTCTGTTCTGCTTCTCTCCTCCATGCAGATTTGACCAACAAATCAGGTCTGACATTGATTAAAGAATATCAGAATAAGGGATTTTAGAAATCACCTACAATCTGACCCCCTCCGTCTCACTCAGAGAGAACGAAGGCCCAGAAAAATAAATGGCTTGTTCAGGTCCAGCAATGAGTTAGTTCCAATAAATGTATGGGATTAGCAGAAATACTATAAAACTCATAGTTTTATGAAGCCTTGAGGGCCTCGGATAAGGCTCAATAAAAATGCCCTGTTGAATATGCAGGAACTTGCTGAGCAGAAGAGATCTCTAAGATACCAGCCAGCTCTAAAACTTTATGATGGAGGAATTAATTGGCTACTTTGTCTTCCAGATTTTGAGACTTGCAGGTTGCTCCTCGGGGTCCCCTTTCAGCCTCTGGACCTAAAACCATTGGAGAGGCTCCCGGGCTGGTAGCTAAGCTTTTGGATCAGCTCCTCAGCCATTCAAAACCCCAGGCTCATAAACCTTCCAGCTACGACCCCCAGGGGAGAGCAGGGTTGCAGATAAGATATCTCCATATAAAATCATTAATAGATGGAAATGCACATGGCTCTACAAGCACACTGAAGGCCTAGTCCCTGAGCGCGAAACAGTCCATGGTGGCACTCACAGATACCTACTGTTTGAAAAACCCAGTTTCTTGCTCACCTATCTGTCAAAATACTAAGTTATTTTTCCCCCAGAAGATCAAAAGGTTTGTTTGTTTGTTTGTTTTTAACTGAATGCCTATTTGAGATTGAGACAGAAAGTACCTTGCAATAAAATCATGTGTGAGGGGTGCTTTTTGGTCTATGGTACATACTTACGGGGAAATTAAGCCATTAAATTTACTCGAGAGCCTTTTATAGCGGTTTTGCTATTTTGCCAAAGGTCTCTTATGAAAGATTTGGGAATCGTTCTAAAATACCACAGTGGATTTTAAAAGACAAGCCAACCCCAAGGACACTATGCCTTCTCCAGTGAGCAGTGGAACTCTGAACGTTTCCATCTGGGAGGGGAAGCTGGTGGGTGACAGGACATGCTCCAGCCATGTGTGACAACATCACTGTTGAATCCAGGCAGGGACCCAGGGAACATGGAACCAAGGCTCCCAGCAGCCATTTCAGCCACTATCCCACTGGTCCAGGCTATATTTATCTGTAATCAGGACTCAAAATGTTATACACACACACACCAATCCACACCATAGTACTGCGCATGTACATACAGTTTACATATTGGGCCTGAATTCTGTCCTTATTATCTCTGCCAAGTTGAGATTTCATCGCAGAGACAGCTTTAGAGAAAAGTGTTTCAGATTCTTCCGTTAGCTAACCCCCTCGTTATAAGAAGATTCTATACAGATCCATTCTGTGCTGAATTCCTCTCTCCTGAGTATAACAATTTAATGGATAATGACTCAGGATAAGTTCAGATTTGCTCCAGGGAAGAGTAATGAACAAACTGAAAAATAAGGACTATTTCTTGGGAAATTCTGTTTGTTAAATAAGATCTCTCAGATACCAAGGACTACATCCCCAGACACAAGGCTGTCTCTCTAAACCCTCTGGGACCAAAAGACCCCAGAGGTGGTGGCGGTGGTGGTGGCGTGTGTGTGTGTGTGTGTGTGTGTGTGTACACGTACTCACCCACTCAGGTGAGAGTTTGGGAGGAGTTTTTACTCTGCCACAAATACTCAGATTCTCATAACCCAAAGCAAGGAATCAGCACTCACATATTTAAACAATGAAGTAATCAACTAATTAATCTGGTGCCAGTGAGTCTCCAATTATTTACTAGGAAGCTTGTTACAGTTCCTCGTGGGCCAGCCAGAGAAGCCCTGCTAAAACAGTGAAGAGCCTCCCAACATGGCGGCAAGGTTACCCCTCCCCCGGCTTTATGGATGTGGACTTCAGCACTCAGAGATATGCACATGTACACTCACAGAAAACAGCGATCTTTGCCATTATTTTTTCTTTTCACCACTGGGATCTTTTTTCCTCCCTTAAAACTGGCTTGTGATGCTTTGGCCAATATTATGCAAAGAGATCTGTGAGGCCTTTCAATTTCAAAGCATGCTAATACACCAAAAGCTCCCACTCAGGAATTAACAATTGTCACAAAGCATTCTCTTGAATTTCAATCAGGAGACAATGCATTACAGGGAGGCAAGGGCTTCAATGCCTATGGGTACATTTCAAAGGTACAATGTGATGGGAAATATTCATGGCACATCTCTATGTAACCACTGGGCCAATGTGAATAAGGAAATGAAGTCATAAGTACTCATCTTTAATCAAAATCTTGCAGTTTTTCTTTCTTCAAGGTACAGAAGAACCCCCTTAAACAGTCTAGAAATGGTTGGAGGGAAACAGCAGCATCAGTAAACTGTCCTCAGATCAAACCACGCTAGCTTTGCCAACACCGAGTGCTGGGGTTCGATTAGAATAATGGTTTGAAATGAGCTATTCCTCATGTATCCATGACCCTTAAGTCTCTATCAGAGTTTGCTTCCTATCTTGGACCTTACATTGTCACTTTTAAGAGGAGTATACAGGATTCTGTAAAGTGTGAAGGAACAGAGGACTGTGCCAAAAGCCTAAGAGAAAGCTGCCAATAGGGTTACCTTTTAGAAGCTCTTACTACACATCTGCTCCCGGGACAGCTGGAGCCAATAAAATTCACTCTTCCCTTTGTCATACTCCTTGGAACCCAGAATTTCTAAACTGGCATTTTTACTCCTTGGCAAAATTACTAAGGTGGCTTTATAATTCCTAAAGTTCTCTCTTAAACATATCTTTTTAAAAGTCATCCTGAGAGTTTCATAAAAGCCATGTGAACTCATCCATCACAGACAAAGAGATAATACAAGATCAAGAAACACACCTGAAGAGGAAAAGCAACAGGCAGCATTCACCTGCCTTGGTAACATCCCTGTAGCCAGGGAATGAAGCCAACAGCTCTTGCAACATAAAGGATGGAGCTCAGTACATATCCACCTACTAGGTCAACCGATCATCCCAGATGCTAGAGAAGGCCAGGCAGGGCTGGGCTGAGCTGCCTTCTCTGATCATGGAAATAGTCCCCTCATCCTTTACTTCCTGTTCTGAGCCTCTCCCAGTGCTTTACTCCATGGACTGCTGTCAAGCTACTCACCTTCTCTATTAGAGCTCACCTTGATCATAATATCCAAGCTTGACTATTTTCTGAACATGGGCTCACACACAACTCAGAGCCCTCAAAGACGGACCCTCTTCTATTCACGAACACTGCAAGGTTTGGGTGGTTATGAAAAGAGCCAGGCCATGATTAGTTGGTAATCGCACAAGGACCAACATACAACGCTCCCATGTGGAGAGTGGGTACGGTTCCATGGCAGGCCCGTTCTTCCACGACGGTGCAGTCAGTGTCTTTAATCCACCAGTAAAGTTTAGGCAATAATGGGTTAACTTTCAGGCAGCAGAAAGAGTTTTCTATAAAACTTAGAGGGATATTTTAAATAGCCATTACTGAGCTATCAAGATTTAGTTCCTATGTATGAAATACATTCACTGTAAATAATACATGACATTTTTTTCTCTTTACAATTTACTGAGAAGTCTAGCCAAGCATAAACTTTTTTTTTTTTTTAATGACATCCTGCTTATTACAGAGATTTCTACACATTACAGAGAACTGGCTTTCTAGACAGGACGGTGCCCTCTTGTTGTCACATTACCGTGCATTGTTGTGATTGTTTAGTTTCTTTCTTCTAGAAAAGTGAATTCAAAGAGAGGACCTTGTGATGTATGCGAGCAGCCTAACGAAGCTACACTCATCGTCTCACAGTTCACACAGAGCCCTGAATAGAACTGAGAGGCTAAATTAGTAGTAAAATAACTTAAATAAAAGCATATGCTTTAGCCATAGAGCATGATGTGTGCGGTTACGATCCTTTCTCGCTTGGGTTTATTGCTTTGTTTTTTCAAATATCGGCCCCTTAAGGAAGTACCCCTCTCTCTCTCTTTTAAATGGCTGCCAATCTCCAGTTTGGAAACCAGATTTATAAGCTCGCAACCACTACGTTTGGGCTGCACACCTGTTCCTCTAATACCCACCACCTGACGTCTATAGCACAGCAGAGACAGAGATACATCTGTCTGCAAAGATTTACAAGAAGGATCACTAGAGTCGGCCTTGCGTGAGAGCAGTGATGGGGAACATTCATCTAAATATAGGATGCTTAAATCGGTGGTTCTGAAGCTTCGGCGCACTGTCAGATCACCTGGGGATTTGTTACACCTTCTGACTGTCAGGTCTTACCTTACGAGTTTCAGAGTCAGAAGATCTTGGAGGGGGCCCAGAATTTTGAGTAAGCACCCTGACTGGTCATTCTAAAGCATTCATGGGTGGCCATACTTCGGGGCTCACTGGGAAAAGGAGTCTGCATGTCCACTCCCCAGCTTAAAGAGCTGACAGACAGACTCTCATGGTATGACCACAAGGGCAAACTCGCTGGCTAATACAATACACAGCCACTAAGGGGAAATTCAGGGTGGTCCCTACTAGGAAACACAGCATTCTTCCCAACCATGACCAAGACAGACCAGCTACAGGGTAACGTAACATGGTGGCTGGCTGAGAGTATAAATCATGGAGCCAGACTGCCTGGGTTCAAGTCCTTGCTTCACCAAGGACTTAACTTCTCTCTGCTTCAGTTTCTTATTCTCTGATATGGGAATAATATCAAGCATCGGCCTTACAGAATTAATGGGGAGTTTCAAGAAATGAAAACAAGCAGAAGATAGAGAGCAGCACCTGACATACAGGGGTGCTTAGTGGTTAGGGACAGAAACTCCTGCTCAAAACAGTCACTGAAAAAATAATGCGTAGAGTCCCATGATACAAATTGAGAGCCAAGGTACAGGTTTCCAGTTTTATTTACTTAAATCTGCACATGGAGTGCGCTGCAGTCACTTCCCCCTGCCCTCTGGCATTTCTGTTTCCCCCTCCCCTCTAGCCAGCTGGTTCCTCCTCCGTCCTCAACCCCGGGGGTTAGAATCCTCTTGCTAGTTTAGCTGTCAGGCTACACCCAGGCAGGTGATGGTCAATGTTGTGAGCCAGGAAGTCTCCAGAGGACCCATTTCAAAGTGGATCCCCAAACCCTGCTTAGCTTTCAGAAGCCATTACTTGGTATCCTCATTATTGGGGCTTTGTCTCAGAAATTCTAGGAATTTGGTTATCTTTTCTGAACACTTATTTTCTTAGCCTTTTGCGGCTCATACACATCTGAATGCACTCATATGCTCCTCCTGATAGGGCTTTCCAGAAGGCTGATGCTGCCAAACCCTGCAAACTTGAGAGACTCAGTCACATCCCTGCTCTCCATCGTTCTTCAGTTGTCACCCCCTGAACTCTTTCCCTCCTCGGTCAGATTTGAAGGTTCTACCCAACTGGACTATATTCTCTCGTGGCTCTGTATTTTAGAAAGTGATCTCTGAACACAGCGTAGGTTTGTTGTTTTCCCCATTCCATTAATTTGGAAATGCCATCACCATGAGGAGCCGTGTTTGGGGCTCTACCCCTGTACCAAGACCTATTCCCAGATGGCATTTCTTTAAATCATCGACATAGGACCCAGTGTTGTTTTCAGGCACCTGGTCTCAGCCCCCTGTGTTACCTACAAAGCAACGATGACCTCAGTAAATGGGATTTTTGCCTCCATCTGGCTATGGCATTTTCAGCAAGCCACAGAATCTATAGCTAAAGCCAGCCTAAGAGGATCATCTACTACAACCTTCTGGATTTTCCACAGATAGAAACATAGGTTCTTGTTTAAGAGACTTGCTCAAAGTCACACAGCTAGGGGGCAACTTCTGGTTTTCTGGTTGCTCCAGCAATCTTTCCACCAACGCTGATGTCCCAGTGAAGATACAGAAGACATACTCATGAAAAAATATAGTTGACGTGCCAGGAGGATGACAGATGATACATTAGAACCATTCTCAGGAGGGTCCATTCTCAGCACTACATTAATTTTTGCCTTAGTACAAAAGGAAATATACTTTAATTGTAAAATATGTTTAAAATACAAATAAACAGAAAGAAAAAAATGGAAACAGTCCACTGTATCTCCACCTAAAAACAGCCAATCAAAAAAAAAAAAAAAGATAGCCATCATGCCCTGGACATTTAGTATATACCGTCCCAATGTTGTTTTTCTAACGTGGATGTGTGTACAACATGAAATGATGCCATGCGTGCCATTTTATGACCTGCCTCTTTTGCCTAAAAATATAACGTGCCTTTCGTATCATACTGTTAAACTTCCTTCTTCATCGTCAGCTGTATCACCTGCCAAGTCCTGCAGGGTACAACCCGTCTTCTTTGCTTGAACATTTCTGGTTTCTCCAAAATTTAAAAAAATTATCATCAACTTTGAAATTAATACCTTTCTAGCTAAATTTCTATGCAGACCATGCAGAACTCGTAAGGATAAATTCCTAAAGTTGGAACTGCTGAGACTAAATTGTGCACAGCAGTGAGGCTTTTGGTAGGTGCCGACCAAATGAGAACTATATTTAAAGGAGACGCTGACAAACTGGAAGGTGTCCTGAGGATGACAACCCAAATGTCTATTCAGCATGTCCTCGAGGCAGGCTGAAGGGTCTGGGTGTGGCTGGCAAACTCAGGCAGGAAGATAAATTCCCTCCAAAGGGAAAGGACTTTTTGTTTTCCTGTTAGCTTCTTTGTTTCTCGTTTAAAGCTGATTTAACAATGTCAGGGGACACCATGGGGGAACGAGAGCCCCTGTGTTGTACATAGGTCGCTGCATCTCCGCTTCTGTGCTGTGCTTTGTGATGCTGGGGCTGGGCCGTGCAGTCACACTCCTCCTGTGCCAGATCCTGCCAGGGGGGTCCCTGTGGGCTTCCACCCGCAGGGAGCACGAGAGGAAAGCCACAGGAGGGGCAAGGCTGGCTCCTCCCACGATCTTCTGTTCCTTTCAGCATCACCCCAGGGATGGTTCTCCATCTCGGCAGCAGCAAGTGGTCTCACTTCATTGCTCTCCCATGGCTCTCAGACCCAGCCTCGTCGGTACAGCTCCCTCCTCAGAGATCTGGTTCTTAGTTCCCTGCAACCCTTTTCTGAGCTCCTAAGTATTCATAATTCTGACCTCCTCCCCTTGTTCCCATCTCAAGGGCTGACAGCTGCCTCCTCCCCTTCTTTACCTTTCCATTTTTCTAGTATCTAGTCAACAGTTCTTTATACTGGATTCTCTCTATTAAAATGACTGGTAGGATTCTAGTGTCTTTAGTAGACCCTGACTGATATGGTTCCCTCTCACTGGAGCTGGTAAACTGAGAAGGAATAACCTCATGTCCAGGGTATTATAAAGGCAATTCCTGAACTGAGAGAAAGCTAAGCCAGATCAGTAGCCTTTTTTTAAAATTAGAGTTTATTTATTTATTTGACAGACAGAGATCACAAGTAGGCAGAGAGGCAGGGAGAGAGAGGAGGAAATAGGCTCCCTGCCGAGCAGAGAGCCCGATGTGGGGCTCGATCCCAGGACGCTGGGATCATGACCTGAGCCGAAGGCAGAGGCTTTAACCCACTGAGCCACCCAGGCGCCCCCAGATCAGTAGTCTTAAAAGCACTTTTGTCATTGCAATCCTTTTCACAAATATAATCTCATGCCCAACTCAATGTGTAATATATAACAGCAGAGGTGCTTCAGCTGAAATGGGAGTATGGAGGATCCTGCCCCTTACTTGCCTGGCCCCACTCCACCCGCAGATCTGCAGAGCCCTCTTTCCTCCTGCCTGGCCCCATCATTCCGTGGAACTCGGGTTTGGTAGAGCCCAGTCTGGCAACCACTAATCCACACAACTTGAGTCCCTTTCCAAATCTCATGACTCTGGACCTATGCAATTCTTCTTGCATGGTCCAGGGCTCTCTGGACATCTACATGGTCCCAATAACAGTTCAAGCAAAATAGAAGATCTGGGCCATGGGGTGCCTAGTAAGCACCTGGCTGCCCCATCTACAGCCCCCTCTTTCAACCACAACCAAGAGATCCCTTCCAGCCAGGCTGGGGTAACACAGTGCAGGAATCATTATTACTGAATCACTGCCATGCCTGCTGTTAACAATAGGTCAGAGTTTTTCATTATGAGCCTCCTTCTTTCAGAGGTTTCTAACATGATTTTAAAAATCTGCTCTAGCTTAAAGTTTGGCATGAAAGTTCTTGGCTCCAGGCTGTACTTTCTTTCAGTGAAGCTACTAAAAGTGTGTTTAGCTACTTTAGAGCTCAGAAAAAGCACTGAAAGTCCTGAATAAGAGAAATTTGAAATTTGAAATGCCTCCTTTCCCCCTCAAAATCTATTAAGCTTCCATTCTTTTTTTTTTTTTAAGCTTCCATTCTTTAAAAAAAAAAAATCCAGGTGATTTGTTCAAAATGTAGGCTTTCATTTTCCATTATTAAGTTGAACCAGGTCTTTGTGATACTCCAACTATTTAAACATAAGAGTTTGATGCAAACAAGATATTTCATATTAAAGGTGGTCTTCCCGCATCCATCTTCCATGATAGTTTGGTTTTAGCTTATGTCTTTTACCTTCTTTGATTCCCCCCGAAAAGAGGGTCACATGGCTTTTGAAAGACATCTCAAACTATACATTTTGCATAGGTGACATTTATAACCCGCAGACACTTTTTCTTTATATCTTCTCTACTACTCTCAAGAGAGGTGTTGAGTGGTTAAGTATCAGTATTATACCCTCTTTGCAGAAGAAAAGATCAAAGCTTGAGAACTTGACTTGCTTAAAATCCTGGTCAAAGTCAGACTAAGAAGCAGATCACCTTGATGCATGCCCTCTGCTTCCTCAGAAAGGGACACTGCCTTCCTAAAAACCTGCTGCACAAGCAAACTATAGCGAAGACAGAGAAAAGGGGAGGCCCCCAGTCCAGGAACGTCTGCAAACTGGAGCAACTTGCCCTGACGGGGTTTCTCTCTCCAAGGAAGTTCCTCCAACCAGGGGAAGCTCAGGCAGTTCCAGAGTTTTCCCTCTGCTCCTCTGCTTTACAGACACAGTTCAGGTGATGACCAGGAAAACATCTATATTCCCACACTTGTCCTCGGTGCTAGGAAGGGCCTGTGCTCTAGAGAAATCCAGAGAGATGTGGACTGAAATCCTAGCTTTACCACCCATAGTCAGGGGCAGCCACCAGTTCCACCTCTGATAGATAAAACAAAAACAAGAAACAAAACAAAACAAAAACAAAAAGCAAAAAACAAACAAATAAAAAGCCAACCCAGTACCTCAAAAGGTTTCTGTGATCAGTAAAAACACCCAGCACAGTGGAGTGCCTGGACGGCTCAGTTGGTTAGGTACCCAATCCTTGATTTTGGCTCAGGTCATGATACCAGGGTCATGAGATCAAGCCTCACGTCTCTGTGCTGAGTGGAGAGCCTACTTGAGACGCTCTCTCTTCTTCTCCTTTTGTCCCCCTCCTTCCACTCATTTGCTTGCTCTCTGTAAATTAATTAATTAATTAATTAAAAACACCCAACACACAAGAGAAATTAAATAAATTATAGCTGTGATAAGCAAACATAAACACTGCCCCCCCCCCAGAAAAAACCTTAAAAAGGAAAGAAAAGGGAAGAAAAAAGAAAAAGGTAGGTATTCAACAGATATGAAGATGCTCCTTTCTAAAAGATGAGAAATATGCACTGTCACTTAAGACTATAAACAAGGACCATGTGGGAAGTACCATTGGAAAAGTGTGCAGGAATCTGCTGGCTCATAAGACCCAACACCAACAACTCTGGATATGCCAGGCCACCTTGCAACCCCGCTTTATGGTTTAGCCAGTAACTGTGGGCTGTGATTGCTGGACCACCTATCCTTTCTTCCAATTCCAAGATGCGTCATCTGTCAGTTTACCCATTTATCTTTCCAACAAGCTTGAGTTCTTGAGCATCTCCTGAGCATCTACTGCATCTCAGCATCATGCTAGGTACTGGGGATACAGAAGAAAGTAAACTAGGACTCGGTCCAGGGTAAACTGTGAGGATTCACCTCAAATACACAGTCTAAGGGGCCTCCAACTCAGTAATCAAAATAAACAACATTTTTATGCAATATTTTCATTAATCAACATCACTATTAAAAAATATTGAAACTTCGGGCGCCTGGATGGCTCAGCTGGTTAAGCAACTGCCTTCGGCTCAGGTCATGATCCCGGAGTCCCGGGATCAAGTCCCGCATCGGGCTCCCAGCTCCACGGGGAGTCTGCTTCTCCCTCTGACTTTCTCCCCTCTCATGTTCTCTCTCACTCTCTCTGAAATAAATAAATAAAATTTAAAAAAAATATTGAAACTTTAAATAAAGACAAGATCATGAACAAGGCTCTGTTGAGCCATACTAGAGCTGAAGCAAAAGGGAAAGCCAGTAATACTGACCTGGTCCCATTTTAAATTTTTATATTTTATCCATCACGGGTTTTGGGGGGGTTATTAAGATTGATCACTTCATATATTACACTAAAATATTATTTATTTGAGAGATGGAGTGAGCACAAGCAGAGGGAGAAGCAGGTTCCCCGCAGAACAGGGAGCCTGATGTGGGACTCGATCCCAGGACCCCAGGATCATGACCTGAGCGGAAGGCAGAGCCTTAACTAACTGAGCCACCCAGATGCCCCTAATGAGCTTTTAGCAGCCCCTCAGATTGCTGACTCTAATCTTGGCCCTAAATGGGACAGGTCTTATAGTCAGCTAAAACCTGAAATCCACCAGAGTCACCATGGGAAGCAATCTAAAGGCATGAAAGATCTATTATGGCTGAGAAAGATCAAGGGAGGAGCAGGCAACACAAGGCTGGTCAGGAGTGATGCCCCAAACAGGGCCTGCTGTGGGTTCTTCTTCACGCCTCACCCATGCAACCTTCACGCTTCTTTCACCCCTTGACAGTGGGAGGTGGTTTCTGTTTACCATTCACAGCCCTTGGCCACACACAGTTCCACAAACCAACCAGGTTTCTGCAGGCAGGCTTTCCACTCTGCAGCATGTGGTCCCAGCCTTGCCCCGGCTGGCTCTCAGTCGTGATGGTCGAGTCTGCTCCAAGACCGTGTGACCACAGCGGTTCCCTAAGCTGTGCCCGGGTTACACAATGGGCTTCATACTTACTGTGGTCCAAACACTCAAATCCCA
The DNA here is from genome assembly GCA_003697995.1 of Taxidea taxus jeffersonii. Taxonomy (NCBI): domain Eukaryota; kingdom Metazoa; phylum Chordata; class Mammalia; order Carnivora; family Mustelidae; genus Taxidea; species Taxidea taxus. The sequence goes on along the minus strand of ML106002.1, from coordinate 28,561 downwards.
ACATAGCATTGAGGACTACCATGCTGTGTGGGGACATGAATGCCAGAAACAACTGGTATAAACATGACCCACTTGATTTCTTCTCAAAATACTCTAAAGCATCCAGTTCCTCTCTCCCAGGCTTACCCAGGCAGGGCTCTGCCCCGTTGACTCTTTCTATTCTGTGGCATGTTGCTGTAAGCAAGTAAGTGAGCAGAGGCTATCAGCTGTTAATTAATCAGACTATATTCCCCAGCCCCCCTTGCACCTACATTGGGCCATGAGCCTCCTTTGTAGCCAATGAGGGGTGAACAGTAGGAACCTGCCCATTTTCAGACTTCCATTTATAATCCTCTTTTCCTTTGCTCCCCATCTGGCTAAATGGAGAGAGAACACCGTAGACTTCCAGAATAATGGAGCCAAGATGGACAGAGCATGGGTCCCTGGATGAACGCATGGAGAGCCCCCAACTAGATGGAAATAAACTTTGACTAGAAATTTAAAAATAAGTTCACTGACAGTTGGGGGTCTGTTATAGCAACTAGCCTATCCTGACTATCTTCCCCAACTAGACTACAAACTCCTCACTGGATGGCTCTGTATCTGATGCGTCCCTGTATTCTCAACAGAGGGAGAGCACACAGTAGGTGTGCAATATAATCCTGTGGTAATTAGGCACCTCCATTTCCCTCTTGAAGCTATCATAAAAAAGTACATTCACCACCATTACCAGTAGAATGACTTACCATCAATTGCTCTCCATCTCTTTATACTGAAAATGAAGGCAAAATATTCCTAGAAACCCTTGTTAATTATGAACATGAAACAAAGTGATTCCTGCTTCTTAAATGCCACTTTATAATCAGTTAATAATCTAAATATAAATAAACACACAAAGGCAAAGGATGGAGTCAGAATGGGAGCCCCCAGACACATTCTTGAGTTTTCCTCTGGAAAGATTTCTAACACACTCTAGCGTCTTAGGATATGTTTCTGCTCTGTGCATATCACAGTTGACATCTTGTCAAAACCAGGGGAAATAATTGCATCCCCGAGTAAGAGGATCATGCAAGCAGCAATTTCAATGTGGCACTGCTCATCAGCACTGATTTACTAACATCTTACTGTATACAGCCATGCGTGGCAGGAGGAAAACGTAGACATCCTCACCAAGGGTTAGGCATAAAAACAAAATCTTATGCTTCCAGTTCAAAAGAAGAAAGAACAAAGGAAAAGAGAATAACATAAGAATCAGGGTTTCTTTCTCTTAGAAATAAACTTTTAAAGAAATCTAAGTCCTAGTCTGCTCACCTCCATTTGAGATGGGTGGACGAGACATAAGCCAGACTTCTTAGGTCTTGAGGGAGAAGAAAAACAACCTATCTTATGAGGTTATTAAGCTAACACCTCAGCAAGCCGCAGGCATGCTACTCATTTATTACACAAAACCGAAATCTTCTGACAGTCCATAATTATGTGCTGAGAACTCTAATGAGTAGCTCTGCACCAGAAGGATTCACAAAACTTTGATCAGTGTCCCGAGAGACAGCGGGTCAAGATAAGCCTTGAAATCTGATTAACATCACCCATGCCCATCTAGCATTCTAAAAACAGTTTTCAAGCTCCCCATTCTTCACCTGGATATTTTGAAAACATAATTTTGTCAAACATCCTAGAGCAATTATAAAAAGTCACTTTTGGAACAGACTTAAGATAAAGTTTACATAATTTCCCATGTACAATTCTCCATACCTTTTTGATCCTAAGGCCATGATCATGAAAAAGTTACACTGTAGGGCTCAATGCTATTCTATATTAGATGGATAACTGGCTATCATTTTTTATCATGTCTTCTGCAAGCGAGCAAGATTTTGGAAGATCTGGGCTTGAAGTGGTGATGTGTTTTTATTTATTTGTTTGTTTGTTTGTTTGTTTTTAAGTAGACTCCACAGTAAGTGTGGAGTGTGCAGGGCCCGAACCCACAACCCCAAGATCAAGACCTGAGCTGAGCTCAAGAGTCCGACTCTCACACTGACTGAGCCACTCAGATGCCCATGAAGTGGTGACGTGTTTAAATTGGTCATCCTCGTGGGCCTAGGTGGCTCAGTGGGTTAAAGCCTCTGCCTTCGGCTCGGGTCATGATCTCAGAGCCCTGGGATCGAGCCCTTCATTGGGCTCTCTGCTCATCAGGGAGTCTGCTTCCCCTCTCTCTCTCTCTGCCTGCCTCTCTACCTACTTGGGATCTCTGTCTTTCAAATAAATAAACAAAATCTTTAAAAAAAACAAGATAACATAAAAAAATAAATCGGCCATCCTCACACCCTTTTCTCTCTTCCCTTTGATTTTAAGACACATGAAGCAGGGAAGAGAAATGTGATTTAACTGAAGCTAAATCACCTGGAGAAGGAATAGAACCCATGCTGATGGTTTCATCAGTTTGGTTCAAATGAGAGGGGTGTGTGTGTGTGTGTGTGTGTGTGTGTGTGTGTGTGTGTGTGTGCATGTATGCATGCGTGTATGCAAAGTGAAAACACAACTGCCCTCTGGTCCTTCTTAGTAGGGTTAGAGAGGGAGGGGCAAAACAAAATGAAACAAACCGGATACTACATGCCACCACCCCAAATGCCTACATGCAAGGCAGACATCACTAATCAATATGCCACTCGGTCCCACTGAGCCCCACCGTCTGGGATCCTTACCACAGCCCTCTCCGCACTGGCTACCTGGCACATGGAATTGAGATGCTAAAGTGAAATCCAGTTTCCAGCTCTGAGTCTGTCCGATTACTAATGAATGTTTGCAACGGAAAAGACATCAGAGTTGCTCAACTCCCCTGTTCACAGGTAAAGAAAATGAGCAAGGGAGATGTTAATTGACTTTTCAAAAGCGAAACAGCCAATCCACAGGGATGTTTTTTAATTGAAATCTTCAGATTTTTAAAATACTCTTTCTTGGTATGATTTATGCCATGGAAGTCATGTACAACAAGGTTCAAGAATAAAGGGATTTCAGCAGGCCACCAGGTCTGTTCTACAAACCAAGACAAACAACAAACAAAAATCCACTGCAGGAAGTGTAAGGAGAGCTGGAAAATCTCTCTCAACCTTGAAATGTGTGCAAGGCAACCGGCCAAGCTTCCTATAGACCCTGTCTCCTGAATCATTTGCCTACATCAACACTGTCTGCTATCACTTGCTACTTCAGGCCAGAAATAAAAGACAATCCATGTAGAAATTACCTCTAGAGAAAGAAACTGCCTCTGCTGGACTGTTCTGGGCTCACACCACTTACGCCCCGGTCCCATCTGACGGCCCACCCCTCCTCAGGGGGTCAAGATGGAGCCACTTGGGACTCAGAAGCTATTCAAAGTCTGAGGTCAGGTTTTTCAGAACAAAACCAAAACTTTTCCAGTCCCAGTTTAATCATGATTATTCTGTGGCTTTATAGCACTGGCTTAGTAGCATTAAACACCCAGGAAGAGTCCTCTGGGAGGGAGAAGATGACTGTGAGGCCCTTCAAACCTCTGATCTATCATCTTCCTTCTCTCTCTCTGACACACACGCGTGCACACACACACACGTGCTCACACAATTCCTTCCCCCCCATTCCAAGAGGAGCCCCTCCATCCTCCCACTGAAAGGAGCCCCTAGAACCCCCTCCATCTTGGGGATCCCTGAGCATGAAGAACTCTTGGGAGCAACGTATGTGCAAGAAGAGGGAAAAGAGTGGCAAACGGCTCGTGCTGCGAAGCCGAAAGCCTCCAGCAGGTTCTCCGTGGTGGAGGAGAAGCCGCCACGGGGAAGGACTTCACACAAGGAGACGAGGAGGAGCAGCTGGGGAGGAGGTGGAAGTGGGTGACAAAGACATGAAGCCAGAAACGGAGCTGTGAGGAAGAAGGGGGAAAAAAGGCTGAGCAGCCGAAAGCTGGTGGTTAAAATAACTCGTGGTAACAGAGTGTTCTTTGTTACCACACACTGCTCTTTGTTACCACACATTACAGAAAGTTATAAACAACAGAAGCATGCCGTACACTAAAGCTGCTTTTCAGGCTCCGGGCTCTGGTGACCTCACAAACTCCCTGGCTTCCCCCTTGTGTAGACGGATGCTGTTCCCAGGACCCCAGGTCGGGACTGTGGTCATTAATCTTGGCATCTCCACCGACACACGGGAATCTTCTCTCCTATCTGGCATCGCGCTCGTTGCAGAGACGCCTTTTGCATTCACACGGATGCGGGTCAGAAAGATGCAGACAGGGCTGGTCCCATCTGTGAGGAAAGGGGACTGTCGAGGTCTACAAGCAAAGGGATGCAAAACTTTTCTGAGGGAATTAAAAAAGCCCAGAGAAAATGATCTCACTCAGGTCTATACATAAAATTAGACACTCAACAGCAACAAGAAAACAGCTTGCCTGGGAAGACAGTGCATGGACACAGCCCAGGCTTCGGTGCTAGGAACGGACGCCCCGTGGTGGCTCTGGGAACCTTCTCCCTCCCCCAGCCCTGATCACCATCTCTCCTGACTGCCACCCTTCCCTCCCACATGTGGCCTCTCATCTACCAACCGCGGGGGCAGGGTGCACTGAGGAACATTCTGGTGGGAGGAGAAACGGTCCACCCAGCCCTACTTCCTCCCATGACGCCAAGTGACAGCCAATGGAGCCCATCAGGTCATGTCTGTCCCCTCCAAGGCCTTCCCCTCTGACCTTTCCTCCTCACCACGTCATTCATCTCTGCCCTCAGGAGCCAGCATGGACCTGCTCACTGGCCACATGGACACACGGACACTCTAGAGCTGTGTGGCTCTAGACCGCATAATCAATCACTTTTCCTCTATCACTGAGGGCTTTTTATAGGCCCACTATTGAAGAGCTGATGTTGTCTCAGGGTTGCTTTTTCTCCTTGTTTCTTACTCTGCATCCTGAGAGCGCTCGGTTTCTCCCGAGACTGCTGGCAAAGACCACGGACAAAGGCTACGTCGAACTCATCTTCGCGTGCCCCTTAGCAGGAGCCCAGATCCCGAGCTGGGAATGCGCCTGCTCCGTTCCTGCTATCCTCTGAGCCTGTCGCTGGTTCTTCTGTGAGATCTCTCAGATCCGTTTTCTCATCATTGCCACTGCTGCCTTCTCACTTCATCCCGGCCCAGGCTACGGCCCGAGTTATACCCTAACTAACCCCCGCACTTCTGCCTCCTCCCCGTCCGCTCCGCCCCTCAGAGGACCGCCAAAACTGTCCTTCCGAAAGACAGCTACGCCTCATCTCCCTACCACGACCGTACTCTTTTAACCGCTTCCCTTCGCCCTTAGTGGGATGGTGTCCAAATTGTGCAGGATGAGAAATTCAGTGCCCCTGATAATGTGGCCTCAACCTCCAGACGCATCTACCACTGCTCATGTCCTCCGCCCTAGCCCTGCCGACATACTCAACGTACATTTTCAAGCTTCTCTTTCTCTGAGGACGTGGTTCTGTTGACCAAGGATTCACTTGCCTCCCCTTCAGCCCAGTGAAACCCGTCCCCCCACATGGTAGCTGGAAGACCAGGGTCTCCGTGAAGCAGCCCCAGCACCTCTCTAGGGAGTGAGTCATGATTCCCTCCCCGAGTTACCAGAACACTTAGCCCGTGTCCCCATCCTATCACTGAACATGTTATAGCCCAAGTCCCACTGGTAGGCGTCCCACACTGTGAATGCTCAGAGACCAGAGTCCTGCTCCTGGTATTCACAGGACTTAACACAGCACCCGGCACGTTCATGGAATGTTCACTGCACTGGGTTGAGGGCAATGAAATTTCAAAAGAACCGATCAGCAACAAATCTTTCACAGTTAATCACACATGGAAAATTGTGAAAAGTGGGTGTCTCTGGAGAGAAAAAGTGATGGAATTTGTCAAGAGACAGACCTACTTTCCACCGTATATCCTTTTAATGAGCTTGAGGTGTTTTACCACCTACGTGCACTATTTTTCTTTTTTAAAGATTTTATTTATTTATTTGACAGAGATCACAAGTAGGCAGAGAGGCAGGCAGAGAGAGAGAGAGAGAGGGAAGCAGGCTGCCCGCTGAGCAGAGAGCCCGATGTGGGGCTCCATCCCAGGATCCCGAGATCATGACCTGAGCCGAAGGCAGAGGCTTTAACCCACTGAGCCACCCAGGTGCACTACTTTTTAATACAGTCCGAGGAGGTGCCTGGCACTGTGCACAGTGGGGATTTTAGGCACCGTGGAAACAACTTCACTAACCAAAGAAATCCATGAACCTGGGGTAACTTCTGGGTAGATTATCCTATCTTCCCCTTGGCTCCCAAAGAGCCGTGCTGTTCTTCCATTGTTACATGCTGCACAGCCTGCGAACAGAATGATTTATGGACATGTCCTCCCTGCTGGGTTGTGAGCCCTGAGACTACAGCGACTCTCCACTCCTCACCTTCACGGCCTCTACAAGCTTCTAGTGTAGTGCTCTGCACACACTTGGCCGTCACTTGTAATTGTTTAATGGAATGGGACTGACCATGAAAATATGGCAAAGTTTCAAATTTAAAAAAAGTAATAATTATACTAGTTTGCTGCTAATATTCCATGTTAAGTGGAGGCAAGGAAGAGGAAACCTAAAATATTGCTAAGAGATAACAGTGAAAATATGAGGTTTATTATGGTCAGACTGAGCACAGAGCTAGAATAGCCGTAAAAACATAACGTACTTTGAGATTCTGCCATTCCTAATTTAGGTGGTAGTTTCACATACATTATTCCTTCTGTACTTATCTTGGCAAGATGAGCACCGTCCTTTCACGTGAGAGCCTTGAATATACATGCATAGCCCCCACTCTACGGAACCACTGTCGGCGGAAGATGAGAAAAAGTTCTGAGACCAAAGGAGGAAAGGGAAAAACGGATTCTGAGATGATATCCTTATAAACAAAATAGGACAACCATCAGCAATTTCCAGGTAGATCTAAAACCTTAGTCCCCTGGTGAAAACACTCCAGCCAAATCTTTGGTGCTGGGAAGCAGTTTGCGAGCCCCCTGCCGTGGAGGAGAACAGAGCGCAGGATGTGGGCTCCTGCGTCCTCACAACGCGGAGCAGACAGCTATCCTGACGATCACATTCCAAGTTAGAAAGCAGTGCTCGCTTCGGCAGCACACACACTAAAACTGGAACAGTACAGAGAAAATTAGCGTGGCCCTCATGCAAGGATGACACATAAAAGTTAGAAAACAATAGGAAATTAAAAATAAAAAACCTACAACAACACAGGATTCGTACATATGAGATGAATATTCACTAAGTATCAAATACAGAAATATGCAGTATCCATGTGTCTACGTGACACAACAGATACGGGTCCTAAGGGCCCCCAATCTTGTCACACAGTCCAACCCTCACCGTTTCCTCCAGGAAGTCCTCCCCTCTCCTCCTCCCTCTCCGACACACACACACACACACACACACACACACACTCTCTCTCTCTCTCTCTCTCTCTCTCTCTCTCTCTGGCTTCTGAACATTCCAGAGATTCACCCAGCCCTGCTCATCCCATGTCACCACCGTCCACTCTGCATCATGGTTAGTTAGAGTACATTCAGCCCAGCGAACTTTAGATCACTTGCACAGAGACTCCACAGCTCAGTCACTCACCAGTAAACTCTACTAGTTCATGACCCATGGAACGCAGCTCACTGGCAAGACAAGGTCTGATCAGAGCCTGGTGGATCTGGATTTGTCCTCTCTCCCCACATGCCCTATGAGAATTCTATTTCTTGAAGGGAGTAAGAATAACGAATATGGGAAAGAGAAAATAATAAAAGCAAAGTTAGGGGCATATAGATAAATCCTTCCTCATGTCACTTGCAATAATTAACTGACTTACTTCCTTTTGGAAACAAGTATTAGGTTTTATTTTCTTTTGTAGTCCCATTGCTTAGCCCAATTATTCACACAACACATAAGATTAATAAATAGTTGGTGATTCAGTTAGTTAACTAAAGGGGAAAGAGAGGGAAATAAAAGAAATGTTCTCAATTAGTGCTCACTGAAATGAGAAATAAGTGAGTCAACAGACGAAAAGTACATTTCTCCCTTACTTTGCCCGTCGTAAGTGCGTCCTAAGTGATTCAATAAGGTGTCTGTCCCTTACCCCAAATTTGAAAGGATATTAAAAGTTCATAGCAAAGGAAACAATCAACAAAACAAAAAGACAACCTACTGAATGGGAGAAGATATTTGCAAATGACATATCCAATAAGGGGTTAATATCAAAACTATATAAAGAACTTATACAATTCAATTACCCCCAAACCCCCCAAATAATCCAATTAAAAAATAGGCAGAGGACATGAACAGACATGTTGGTGATGGCTCTGCAAAGGAGATATCCAGATGGCCAACAGACACACAAAAAGATACTTAATATCATCAATTATCAGTTATGTTGTGTGTGTGTGTATAACAGAATATTACTCAGCCATCAAAAAGAATGAAATCCTGCCATTTGCAACGGCATGGATGGAGCTACAGTGTAGAATGCTAAGGGAAATAAATCAGTGGAAGACAAATACCATATGATTTCACTTTTATGTGGAATTTAAGAAACAAAACAAACGAACAAAGGAAAACAGAGACAAACAAAACATGGACTTAACTACAGAGAACCACCAAGTGGTCACCAGAGGGGAGGGGAGTGGCGGTAGAGGATGGCTAATGCACTTTGAATTGAATTTGCCTCTGGAAATATTTACTGAGACCGACTATATATAGGGTGTGTTTCCGATGCAGAGAGGAAAGAGATAGATAAGAGCTGTTCTTTCCCTCAAGGATCTTACAATCTAACATCACGTTCCTTGAAAATTGCAGTGCCTTTTACTATGATGCAACGAAAAACAAAAACAAAAACAAACAAACAAAAAAAACCCCACAATGAAATTTCACAATATTTATAAAGTTGTATGTTTTTTAAGCCATGGCCAAAAGAAATACATTAACATTCCTTTTCCTTTTCAAAAAGTATGAGTACTCCACGGCCAAATCCCACACAGCAGCCTGCCGATCCAAAGGGCCTCACCCCAAAAGGCCTGTCTTCAGTCCTCAGAAAGAAAATGAAATAGGCAAGTCTTCAGGAGTTACCAATGCCTTGATCGTGACAAAAACATCTATCTCCGTATGTCCATGTTAAAAAAAAAAAAAAAAAAAAGCTGGTGGGAAGGCTTATCCCCCACAACGTCCTTTAAACAAAATGTAAATGTTTGCTTTACTTTCATTTTTAGGGACTGCTCCCAAAGATTTTGGTCTGGGCTGGTTTTTCATGTCTCTTAATAACCTGAATATTCATGTCTCTCATAACTGCAGTGTGATAGTTAAAACTCGGTTCTGGGGGGATACGTCACGCTATTATATAAAGGGGATAGATAGCACCTACGAAATAGCTCAGTTTAATATATTTATCTCAAAATTAAAAATGAAAGTGCCTGAAAAGTCTAATCTTGAATAGTGTATATTTTTCCCCTCACAAAATTTGAAGAGGGAATATAGGTACACCTGCGTGTCGGTGTCTGCTTGTATGTTCAAGATAATACAAAACTATGTAGTCACATACATAGCTTTAAGAATTCAAGCAACACATGCCTAAAGTGGAAAGGAGAACAGATCACTATTTCAAAATTGCTGGGGAATTACTGAAGAAGAACACTGCCGTAACATAAAAATGTTAAAAATGCAAAATTAAATGTCAGGTGTCTTCACTAATAAGGTAGTGAAGAAGAAAAAATTCACATCTCCTTGTGATCAAAAAGAAGAGCACTTCTTAGTTAGACAAAGTGACATGTCCCCTTACGCGTCACGTTCTCGGCTTAAGGGGTATTAGGTCCAAGAATGTTCTTCGTTTGGTCTCGTGTGTCCTGTGTGGGTGAGAGCTGTCCTGCCTGGGCTCCCAGGGGCCACAGGATACATCCTTCCCATTCCCACCCCCTGGTGGTCAGTGTGCTTCTCCCAGAAACACGGATGGGGCAGAGCTGCGGTACAGATGATCTGCACTGCCTCCTCCCTCCTACAGAGGCCCGGCATCCTCACCCTCTTCCAGAAAACACTACACTTCTTATTGCTGGTTTCTTGCCGACAACCCCTACCAGACCCAAAACTGTGGTCCTGGCTTACTCCATATCTGAGTTTAAGAAAACCCCTCACATTCATTCATACTGAGGATTACAAGGACTCACACTCAATGGAAACAAAGCAAACAAGACTTTATTACAGCTCCTATGGTGTGTCCCAGAGAATTTGTATTTCAGCCTTCTTTGGGACTTAAAAAAAAAAAAAAATTCGGTACACTCAGGTGAGGAGACCCAAGAGCAGAAGAAAAGAAGACAGCTTCCAAGTCCACTGAAGCCACACTGCCATCCTGACACCCTCTGGTCACCTGGCCTAAGACATGGACCTCAGGCAGGAGGCATTCGGAATGGTTTCAAGGCCAAGGACGCTGGAGTCAGGCAAGTTCAGGCTCAGACTACGGCTTAGTCACGTGACAGCTGCCGTAGCCACTGTGTCCCTCAGTTTCCTCCTCTGCAGGATCGGGGGAGCGCCTCCCTCGTAAGGCACCGGAAATGGTGGGCATGACACATGCCGGCAGAGTGACACGTGGTCACTCTGCCGGGGTTCTGGCCAGAACTGCTGGGGCTATTGCTATTGCTCTCCTGCAGCAAGTGAGAGCCACTGGGCTGTACTTTGTGCCAGGAGAAAGTTCACGCACAGCATAGTGGTTCTAACTGCCGGCTCCAGGGGCTGACTTCAAATCCCAACCTGGCCATTTTCTGACGCAGCTAAGTTCCTTGAACAGTGTTTTTAACCTTTCTGTGCCCCAGCTTCCAGTCATGAAAAGCGGATGATAGTATCTATGGAGTTATTGGGCCTGAAGGGAATATGCGTGAAATGTTTGAAAAGTTGCACACAGTAAGCATTTTTTCCACTCAACCTTAGAGTGCCTGAAATTTTAAAAAATGTATTATTAATGGTAATAGGCATACAGGCAACTTACTAAAAGAAAGGCATTTGGTTAAGCTACACAACCCACTCCCACATATGTACATATGTATATTTAATTATCCTCATTTACAGATGATAAAACTGAGCCGTGGAGTATATGAGCAATGTGCTGAGTGTCAGAATCACGATTTAAACCCAGGCAGTGTGGTTCCAGAGCCCATGCACTTAATCACTAGGCCGTGCTGCCGAAGAAAGTGTTAAAACAATGAATAAATGTTCCTGCTGGAAAAATACAGAAAAGAGTCAATGACCTTGACCCTCCTGTTTTCAATGAGCAGGGACAGTTCTTGCAAAGTGCGCACAAAGGGAGGACAAAGGCATGTGGAGGGCAGGGGAGGGCCGATTCAGTGTTCCCTCTGCACGCCAGGCAGGGGTTTTCCAGTCCCAGTCAGAACCCAAGAGCTGCCTAAAGATACAAAAGAGAACTCAGGGTTTTGGCCCTAAATCCAAAGTCACTTAGTTTACAGCAAGTTTTAAATGGACAAAGAACAAATGCTTATCGTGGGCTTGCCCTTCTGTGGTACCAAGAGGGATTGTAAATAATCAGGATATTGGTCTTGAGGAAGCTTATAGGAGGTCAAGGTAACTTCCACTTCCCTCTGAACCCAGTGGTGAGGCTGACCCCTCCATCTACAACTTCTCTGGACTGTAGCAGGTGTAATAACCTTGGTAATGCTCAAGAGCCTACAGCTGAACTTTAGGCCATTTGGGATCAAAGACATATTCATTGGTCACAACAGGATGAATTGACCAGAGGCTTATCAATTCATCAATATCCCTAAGGCCTTACCTCGTAAAAATCTCATTCCAAAAATCTAGCAATTTTAGGTCAACTGTGTGTTGCATCAGTGTTTTGCTATTGACCAATTCTTGGGAGTGATTCATTGCTTTTCTCATCCTGTTTGTGTTGAATTTCCTGTCAATGTCTCAACTTTTGGTCCTTCTAGGTCACCTTTTCAGGGGATGCTTCCCAATAAAAGACTTTAAGCAATCTAAAATCTCACCCCAAAACACCAGACAATGGACAGAAAGAGATGGGGATGAAACACAGAGAGGCTGAGGAACAAGGGAGAAAATCAAAATGAGTCACTGGGTTCCTAAGAAGATGAACATTTTTCACCTATCAGATTAGCAAATAGTGTGTTCCTGAGGTATGGAAGCAACTGGCACTCCCATAGATGGTCAGTGAGAGGGCAGACAACTGCCCATGGAGGTGAACTCTGCCAATTTCTGTCCAAGTTTAAATGCACACACCCTCTAGACAAGCCATTCATGGACACAAACCTTATAACCTGGTGCCATCTCATGACACCAGAAAGACTCCCAAACTGTGAGTACTTCTAACTTACTAACCACAGGACATACAAATTACACGCAGTGTAACCTTACTTAATTAACTAGTTATGGTATAACAAGATGATGTCCATGTACACAGAGATCATACTTGCTGCCATCCCTTTGGTGACCAGACTGAGGGGGTTGCTGAGGTGGCTGCCATGTCTTACAGAATCCAAGAGTAAGTCTTACTGGATCACAGGACAAGTCACACTGTAAGAGGAAAGGTCTGGGTTTGAGGAAGGGGTTCCGGCCTAATCTCTCTTCTGCCTCACAATCTATCCTCTTGAGTAAGACACTTCACTCCTCTGATCTCCTTCATCTGTGAGTGACAAACATGAACTAGCTGTAAATTTGCTTCACTTTTAATGATCCATTTATACTGCAGCTAAACAGAGCTGAATCTCCATCCACCCACACAGAAGAAAAAAGGAACTCATGCTTAAGATACGGGTTCCCGTGGACTGGCTGGCATTGGAGTTGTCCATTACCGTTGACCCTTGAGAACCTGGGAGATAGAGGCGCCAGCCCCACATGGTTGAATATCCATGTATCATTTCTGACTCCCCTACAACTTTACCAATAGCCTACTGTTATTCTGAAGCCATACCAATAACATAATACAGACTGTATCAATATTGTACTTATGTTAATATTGTATTTATTATGTATTCTTACATAAGGTGAGCTCGGGAAAGGGAATGGTGTCGAGAAGATCATAAGAGAAAACACATTCACGGTGCTGGACTCTCCACTCTGCACATCGGTGGCGCCGCCAGTTCAAACCCACGTTGTTCAAGGACCAAGTGGACTTCTCTTGACCCTGCCAACAACCTCATAAGGTACATATTATTATCTTACTTTTTATAGGTTAGGAAACTGAAGCTCAGAAGAGTTAAGTCATTTTCCGGATTCCAGAGCCAGCAAGAGATAGGGCACAGGATCAAAACCACCTGGATTTTACCCCAAATCTGGGATCTTTGCCCTTTGCTGTATTTTCTATATACCTGATAACCCAAACTTAAAGGAAAAAAAAGTCCTCATTGCTGATTTTTGTCAAACCAGAGAATGCAGCATCTGAATGCAAACCAAAAAGAGAAATATATTTTTAAGGGAAAATAAGGAAAAAGAGTAAAGATAAGTTTGTTCACCAAAGTATTAAATAGACAATTAAAAATAAAAACTTCTCTGAATCACCATAAATGACTTAAAATCTATGTTTCTACCTAGTGCTAAAATAACCAGATGACTTGCCATTAATTGACTCTATTTAGACTAAGGTAAATATGGGTGTTTGGTTCTTTTTTGCCCACCGGTTGTGTTACAAAGACATAGACTGAATCACTCCTACACCTAGTCCAGGAATAGTTCCAACTCAAAGGTCATTTGTATTGTTAACTCATACCAGAAACAAAAATCACACATTCCTCCTATGAATAACTCCAGAACTCTAAGTCCTTAATGACCCTTTCTTTAATTTGGTCATCATTTATAATTTTTTAAAAGCAGGGTTAGGGGGCATGGGGTGGGGCGAGAGCCCTTACTTAATGACTTAAATCCATCTAGTGGCTGAAGGACTAAATCAAAAAATAAAGATGAACATAAAACCTGAAACTATAATTCCCCTGGAAGAAAACTTACATAAGCTTCCTGACACAGGTCTTGCAGATGATTTTTTTTCAATCTGACATCAAAAGAAAAAGCAACAGAACCAAAAATAAATAAGTGGACTGTACCAAACTGAAAGAAGAGAGAGAGAGAAGAAGAAGGTTTTGCACAACAAAGGAAACCATCAACAAGATAAAAGAGCAAACTACTGAATGGGAGAAGACAACTGCAAACAATCCATCCAATAAGGAGTTAATATCCAAAATATACAAAGAATGCACACAACTCAACAGCAGAAAAAGCTCGACAACAATCCAATTAAACAATGGGCAGAAGATCTGAATAGATGTTTCTACAAAGAAGACACATGAATGGCCAACAGGCACATGACAAGATGCTCAACATCACTCATCATCAGGGAAATGCAGTCAAAAACCACAATGACATGTGACCTCACACCTGTCCGGATGGCTAGAATCAAAAAGACAAGAAATACCAAATCTTGGTGAGGATGTGGAAAAAAGGGAACCCTCATGCAGTGTTGGCAAGAGTGTAAACTATGCATCCACTGTGGAGAACAGTATAGAAGTTCTGCAAAACATTAAAAACAGAATTACCAGATAATCCAGTAATTCTGCTTCTGGGTATTTACCTGAAGAAAATGAAAACCCTAACTCAAAAAAACACATGAGCCCCCATGTTCATTGCAAAATTTTTTATAATAACCAAGACACGGAAACAACCTAAATGCCCATCAGTCGATGAAAGGATAAGAAATACAGGCACGCACGCACACACACACGCATGCGTTGGACTATTAGCCATAAAAGAAGTATGAAAAATTCCCATTTGCAACAACATGGATGGACCTTGAGGGCATTACACTAAGTGAAATAAGCCATACAGAGAAAGATAAATCCTATATGATCTCTCTCATGTGTACAATCTTTAAAAACAGAAACAACAATGTAACAAGTTCTTGGGCTTTTGGATACAGAGAATAGACTGGTGACCGCCAGTGGCTAGAGATGGGGTGGAAAAAATGGGTGAAAGGGCTCAAAAAGTTCAAAAAAAAAAAAAGGAAAATACTGCCTAGATATTATTTTTTTTAATTTTATTTATTTATTTTTTGACAGAGACAGAGATCACAAGTAGACAGAGAGGCAGGCAGAGAGAGAAGGAAGCAGGCTCCCTGCTGAGCAGAGAGAGCCCGATGTGGGCTTGATCCCAGGACCCTGGGATCATGACCTGAGCCGAAGGCAGAGGCTTTAACCCACTGAGCCACCCAGGCGCCCCTGCCTAGATATTATAAACTGACCAAAGTTGAGGGGGAAAATGCCTGCTGTGGGCTGTAGAAAAATTCAAGCATTACTCAGGTGGGAGAAATTCATTGTTCATAGAGTCTGTATTAAGTTCTAGGGGCTTTATGTGTATTATCTCTTTTAGATCTCACAAGAGCATCTTCATTTTATACATGAATATGAGTCATTCTGCCAGCACCTGGCATAACTGAGATTTATACCCAATGTATGTAGCTACAAAGGCCACTTGCCCCTGTAGGAATAACACAGAGGTTAAACTGTAGCCACTAGAAAAAGCAGAAGGGTAGATACTGAGACACAATGCCCAACCTAGCATAAATATGTTTTGTTTTGTACTGAATTACCCAAGTATTAATTCTGACCTCCCTCCATCCTACTCCTCTCTCTCATGCTTCCCCTGGTTTAAGAACAGTACTGCTTTTAAAATCTTCGAAGAAAAAAAATAATAAAATAAGATCTTCAAAGAAAAGGAAAAGGAGGAGAGGAAGGAAGGAAAGAGGGAAGCAAGGAAGGAGGGAAGGAGGATAAGAAGGGAGCAAGGAGGAAGCTATCGTAGAGGGACCTTAAATGCATATTACTAAATGAAAGAAGCCAGTCTGAAAGGGCTGTGCTCTGTATGATTCCACCTCTCCGGCCCTCTGGAAAAGGCCAAACTATGGAGACAAGAGCTTGAGTACTTGCCAGGGGTTTGGAGGAGGGAGGGATGAAGAGAGCACAGGCTGCTTAGGGCAGTGAAACTACACTGGATGACAATATACGGGTACATACGTGTCATTATACATGTGTCCAAATCCATAGCGTGCCCAACACCAGGAGGGCACCCTAGTGCACACTGTGAATTTAGGGGATTCAGTGTGTCCGCGTAGGCTCACCTCCTCTAGCAAATGCACTACTCCCGGTGCTGGGTGTTGATAAGGCGGCAGATTGTGTGTGTAGAGAACTGGGGGCTTGTAAGAACGCTTTGTACTTTGCATTCCATTTTTCCGTGGACCTAAAATTGCTCCAAAAAATAAAATCTTTTTTATACAGCAATTATGAACTCTACAGAAAATAAAATTTGCTTAGAGAAGGGCACTCCCAGTTCACTCTATAGCTCAGCCAGGGGCAACGTCCAGGTTTTGTGGGGCCTGAAGCTTAAACAATTGGGGTGGGAGGAAGGTGAGAGGGGGCTCTTAAGAAAAGAAAAACACTAAACCAGAAAAAAAACCTGATTAAATGTCAGAGAATTTCTAGCACTTTTGTAAAAAATAAAAATAAATAAATGATCAAAATCACAGAGTAGGGTCTGTACTCGGCTGCTGCTGGCAGCAGGAACTACTTCCTCCCCGGTTTAGGGGTTAGCAGAGCCAGGATCGGCCCTCTCCACAAGGCTGGGGGTGCAGGGGGAGGCAGAGATGCAGTGATGACAAGGCAGGTTATAAACTGACTGAGGAGAGGAGACAAAGGGTGGCGTCAGCTAGAAAGAAGTCACTCATCGCTCCATGGAGAGGGTTTTGTTTGCAGAAATCTTTCTTCCCAGAGGGACCCACAGGTCTGGAGAAGAGCTCATCTCCAATGTGCTGGGGCAGCAGCATCGCTCTTACAATTTCCTGCCACTGAGAGCCACCAGGGACCAGGGTTCCCCCTACTATAAATTAAGAGACAAGAGGGGGGCGCCTCAGTGGCTCAGTCACTTAAGTGTCCAACTTTTGATTTCAGCTCAGGTCTTGGTCTCAGGGTCGTGAGTTCAAGCAGTGCCGGGCTTCATAGTGGGTGTCAAGCCTACTTAAAAAGAGAGAGAAAGAGAGAAGGAAAAGAGTCTTGTCGGGTTAAGAGTGAAAAGGTATGAGTGAGCCTCTGCTTAAGTGAAGACCTGTAACACCAATAGGGCATCAACCTCGTAAGAAGAATGAGACAGAAACATGGGCCTACATGAAATTCTGGGCTTTGGGGCTCAGCTGATGGAAGAAGTGTGGGCTCACATGATGCTTCCGTTACTTGCTCTTGGAGGTCACCTGGGTGAAAAGGCAGGTAGGTGGAGGAAGGTAGCTTCTCCCAGTACCACTTCCACTTCCTTCCTCTTCTTGTACTTATGATGGAAAACTTCAGAAATTAGTGGATAATCCAAAGCAAGATTAACAGAGACTCTAGCAGCATCGCACACTAAGCAAATATTTTTCCAGGATAAATTATTTTAGAAGAGAAACAACCATGGATGTGTGATATCCTGTTATACAATGTGAAGCATTCTGCTCAATTTTAATGATATTCTCTTCATTCTATCCTGACTGTGATCAACATGGATAGGTTATTGGGATCATGTCCTAAGAACCCAGTGGTGATGGATTTGCATCAGCCCCCATGGTAGCAAGAAGGCTCATCACTCAGTTAAGGTGCGAGCGCACGCACGCGCACACACACACACACAAATAAAATTCTGAAAAATTAAATTTCCGTATATCTTGTGGATCATTTCTGGGCTCTATTCTGTTCACTGATCTACCTGGATGTTTGCTATATTATTCTTACAATTTTATGTATATAAGAAAAAGTTCATAACTTTTTAAAACATGCTCTCAGTATCACACTGAGAAGCCCACAGATTCTACTACACAGCAGGGCACGGGATGATTAAAGAAGGAAGAGCCCGTGTGGTGGAGAGATATGAAAATAAAAACAAATTTCTGTCTCTCAGAATTTGATTTCTCGCTGAAGCTAAGGAAGCAGGATCCATTTTCAAGACTTTGTAACACTTTCTTACTTAAATGCTAATTCCTTCTTGCAATTTTGAGTAATGACTGCCTTTTAAAAATCCTGCAGCACCACACAGAGCCATGCCATTCACTGACCTTGGAATATCCCTAATGAGATGTCCCTCTGTGATACAAGAATTACTAATGGGGGATGGGAATAATGAATGGGGGCAGCAGAAGATGAATGATGTACCAGGGACACCGTTAACATTTTCCATGCGCAAGATCGATATGCTGTGTAACAGAAACATAATAAATCGCTTCATCAACTAACCCTCACCCCTGAAGAAAGCAACTCATAGGTTTGGCAGCAGAAGCCAGTAAACAAATTACCCCAAGAGATTAATTGGATGTGAACTAAGGTCTCTGAGGCATTTCTCTCGTCCAACTGTATATAGTATAACTTTGCCTTAAAACTATCAGGATGGCTCTAAAATTAATCTAATTTCTAACTTACGGAAATATTCCATCCTATCCCTTGCTGTAACATCATACTTCTTCACCTTTTTACTTTCTCTTTATAGTAAGAGACCATGATAAGAGTTGAGACATAAAATTACAGGGATCTTAATTCGAGTACAGAGAGTGATTCAATTTCCCTTCGAAGCTTACTCATTCGTCTTTCCAAGTTCACGCTCATGTACTACCGAGAGACGGGACACGAACGTGCGTGCTGAGCACAAAGTGAGGGATGTCTCTGTCCAGGGCAGAGTGTTATAATCCCTGAGCTCCCATGAGATGGGCTCAGATACACAGTCCAAGTTGTCGGAGCCCTGACGCATGACAGACCAGGATGTGTCCCCGGGAGACATCTGCTCTACCCTGCTCCGGCCCACAGGACATGTATAGCTGAGGCCAGACTGATGAACATTCCAGAAACCTTAGGAATGAGGGATGAACTCAGCACCTTCTCATCTAGGCTGTGACCTCACTGTCTCTCTAGTATAAAACTGGACCAGTATAAACCCCTCCTTACTGGTCCATGGTTTTGCTGCCACCAAGCTTCCTAAATCCATTCTCCACATAGCAACAAAAGTGAGCATTTAAACACAGGTGTGGTCAGCTCCTTCTCCTCTTAACATAATCCCAAGGCTCCCCAGTGCTTCGAGATCAAGTGCAGAATCCCCCCGCAAGGCTCACTGTCGTCAGGATGCCAAGAAGGCAAAGCTGCAGCTACAGCACTCCTATCCCCCCTGCTGGAGGCAGGCACGGGGCAGTGGGGGGGGGGGGGGGTGGGGGGGTGGTCTGTATTCGTTCCTCTGGCTGCTGGAACAAAGTCCTACAAACTGTGTGGCTTAAAATGACAGAAATTCAGTATCCTACAGTTCTGGAGGCTGAAAGTCCGAAATCAGGATGTGGGCAGGCTTGGTTCCTTCCAGGACCTGCAAAGGGGCTCAGTTTTGTGCTCTGTCTGGGCTCCTGGTCACTGGCATGCACTCTCCACCTTGGACTCCACACAGCCTTCTCCCTGTCTCTTCACCTCTTCTTATTGCATGTCTGCCTTTGTGTCTGACTTTTCCCTTTTCACAAGGATCCCAGTCACACTGGGTTAGGGCCCACCCTGATGACCTCATTTTAACCTGATGACCTCTAGAAAGGCCTCATTTCCAAACGAGGTGATGTTGTGAGCACTGGGGATGATGACAGAGGCCTATCGTTTTGGGGGGGACATGATTCAAGCCGTAACAAAGCCCTACTCTGAGAGGAGGCCTGTCTCTCTGTGTCCCTTCCAGACCTAATTTCTATTGGTTTCTGTTTTGTAGGACACATAAGTTACCTATTCAGTATAATCAGAAATATGTGACTTTGTGTTTTAAAAAATGTTGTTTGCGGGACGCCTGGGTGGCTCAGTTGGTTTAGCGGCTGCCTTCAGCTCAGGTCATGATCCCAGCATCCTGGGATCGAGTCCCACACCGGGCTCCTTGCTCGGCAGGGAGCCTGCTTCTCCCTCTGCCTCTGCCTGCCTCTCTGTCTGCCTGTGCTCTCTCTCTCTAACTAATAAATAAATTTTAAAAAATCTTAAAAAAAAATGTTGTTTGCATTTCATCTCACCTCATCCCAGAAAGAATTTAAATTGCTTGAAAATGTGCTCTTACCCTCTAAGCCCTAGTACCATTCTGGGTTAAAAATGGTAAGATTTACAGCGCAATAGAAAGAAAACTCTGTTGTGTAATCAATTCACTTGGGCAATTCTCTCCTATAATTTCTCTGAGCCTCAGTTTCCTAGCCTGTAAAGTAGAAACAATAGACCTGCCCATTCTGCCTTCCATACTGAATTTTGTAACACATACCATAGAGGAATGTTTTGAAAAGGTGTAAAATGGTACAGAAAGGAAAGATTGGGGGCGCCTGGGTGGCTCAGTGGGTTAAAGCCGCTGCCTTCAGCTCGGGTCGTGATCCCAGGGTCGTGGGATCGAGCCCCGCATCGGGCTCTCTGCTCTGCGGACAGCCTGCTTCCTCCTCTCTTTCTCTGCCTCTCTGCCTACTTGTGATCTCTGTCTATCAAATAAATAAATAAAAATCTTTAAAAAAAAAAAAAAGAAAGGGAAGATTGTGGCATTCTTACTCTTACTTAGTCATCCCTCTTATACATTAGTGACAGACATCAGCACCTTACAAGAGAAACCAGAACAAGTGAGGTACGGTAAGCATATGAGGTTTACACTGGCAAGCCATTTCCCCCCATCTTAACTGGCCTCACTCCCTGCCAGGACTGACCTGCTAGATCACACATTCTCCCACTCACACACTCATCCTCTTGCCGGCATTATGGTCCCTCAAAACTGATTATTCATGAAATGGGACCAAAAAGCTTCCAGAAAATGTGAGACTGTATCAGTATATATTTTAAGAGTGTCTACAATGAAATAGGATAAAAGGCACCTGACTAATTAGGAAAAACAAGTTTTTTAAAAGCTCACTTCCAATACCTCTTGATAATATGGACCAGAGATACGTAGTTTTGTATTAAGTGAAAACATGCTTTTTCCAGAATAACCAAATTCAAATGACAAAATTAGATCATCTTAACTAAAAGATGAAATGATCCTGTGTCTAATTAGCTTATTTTAACCAAAGGAATAAAATCAAGGGTGTGTCTTTCTTCTAATTTTGCAGGATTCGCGTGGCCATTCTCACAAGTAGAATTATAGAGCTCTGTGGTGCTTGAATGGTATAATACCGTGGGGGCGGGGATGCAAGACTCTGATTCCTGAAAAGCTCCCACTTCACTCACCCAGGGTATCACTGTACAGCTTTTGCTCATGCAAACAGAAACTGCCCACTGGATGGCATTCTCTATGGCCTATGTGCCTGCTGCCCTCCAGGGACCTCGAGCTGTACAAGACCCAGGGCAGGCAGAATGAATGGTGCCCCCGGACTTGTGCAATGTGGCAGCCCTATGAGACAGAACTAGGATTTGGGGCCCTAAGAAAGAGCAGAGTATGGAATGAAGCAGACATAACTCACAGCAACATCGTGGAAGGCTATGGTGGAATGGAAAAAAGCTCTGGCCTGGGGGCCAACAGATTTGGGTCCTCACCATCTAGTACTTACTGGCCGTGTAACATTAGATAAAGTCAGGTGAGCTGTTCCCTCATTTTTAAATGGAAATGAAAACCACAATCACCTTTTCTACCTCCAAGGATCACAATGAGAATCCAGTGAGACTATGCATGGGACAGGGCTTTGTAAATAGCCCTGACTTAGCAAACAGAAGACCCGATCTTCTGGGATGCAGTTCAGCTTCCCTACCGTCTGTCTCAAACAACAAAAACCCTTTTCCTCTTAGGGTCCAAAAGTAAAATATTCAAATACAGCTGTTCCTACTTAATTTTATTCTGTCATGAACATAGTGGGCTTTTTCTTATTCTGCACAAACCACATAAGGCTGCTTTCATTTGTCATCATCCTATTATCACTGCCACTAGTCCTTCTGTATAAAATATCACCAAACCAAGTGTTGACTCGAAAATTGTCTCCTGAGTGGAACAAGCTGGTTAAGCAACTGGTGTCTTGTGTTCATATTCTTCCAGGGTAATAATGGAACTACTGATAATTATACCTACTGTCTTCCTGATGAGGATCCAGAAAGCTATTTGTTTTTAAACTGCTTCTAATTAGCTGATTTCAAAAAAAGCTTAATCATATAAGCACTGTTGGCTTGACACAGATCTACAAATCTCAAGCTTCTTTTGGCTTTTCTTATGCAAAGCTGGGTGGTGATGGGAAGAGAACTCCCTTTCCTGTTGATGAGTCATTGTATCTAGTACCATCTTGGGTATCAAAGGTGCACCCTTTCTATGATCTATTCTAAATAGAAGAATGAAATGATTTTCCTTCCTAAAATCAAGAGGTAGAGCATCCAAGGACAGACATAGTGACCTGCAAATGTGAACCTCTAAATTTCCATATATTTCAGCACAGTGTAGTTTCATTAGGAGTACTGAAGTTGGTGAGAAGTTAAACATTGAAGGGACTATTTTCACCTAAGGCTAAATTTCTGGCTTAGATGATCACACTCTATCCTCCTTAGATGCTTTCCCATCAGAAGAGGATAAATTCTAGATACAACCATTCTTCTAGGACCAGGAACCAACCCTCCATTTGTACCACAGTTTCTATAAGAAAAGGAAATCCCAGGATCAGCTGGGGACCTGGAGACATTTACAGCCCTTCCTACTATAATTTTGGACACATAAAGGATTGCTTCTTCTTCATCAACCAGTCACCTGGAGTTGCCCAGGTCATGGCCAGGGTCCTTGATGAGGCCAGGGAAGAGGAAGAGGCTCATACAAGCTCTCACTTGGCAATGCCAAGTGACATGCCTTTGTTTTGGTCTTGTTGTGTGTGTGTGTGTGTGTGTGTGTGTGTGTGTGTGTGTGTGTGTGTTTTAAAGCCAAATAATTATGTTTTGGGCACTGGTTGTAATCTCAAAATAACTCTCCTGTCTCTGCACAGATAAGTCTGAGAAATCCAGGTTCCCCTAAACCCAGTGGTTCTCTTTGCCCTCCCAAGAGACACACAGCAAATGCCTGGAGACATTCTGTCACCATTAGGAGTAGAGGGAGGATGCTACTGGCATCTGGTGGGTAGAAGCCCCAGACAGTCTCTCAGCCCCAAAGAATCTCCCACTCCCAAGTGTCCATAGTTTGAAGATGTGAGGCCCTGTGCAAACTAGCAGGACGGGACAGTTGGCTATAGCCCCTCTAGCAGACAGAAGCTCCATAAGGCACAGACTGCAATATTCAAGCACTGAACATGCTTTCTTCCACAGTCACTGGATGGAAATACACACACACACACACACACACAAGGAACTTTCAAGCACAGCTACGAGTTCCATTTGCTCTTTGCAGTTACCCTCGACAGCTCTGCAGAGAAAGAAAAAACTAAGGAAATGAGTGTGTGCCAGAAAGATGGAGGGGAGATGGGAGGTAACAAGAGGGCAAATTACATGTAAAGAGAGGGGAAAAGTCCCTATCCCTTCTCTGGATGTAGACGTGACCTAACAGTTCAGTAAAACAAAAGAGGCATCCCGCTGGAGCCAGTGAAGTTTTATCGCCATCAACATGGATGTCATAAAATTTTCCAGAAGCTAAAGTATAAGGTTTTGTTCCCTAGCTATCATAATTCACAGTAAACAAGCCCCATACATGGTACACAAAAGGTTTCTCATGAAGCTGCTTCTATAGTAAGAAGAAATGTAATGTGTCATCTTAAAATGAAAATTATTTTCACCGGCTCACTGGGCTTCAGTGGCCAAGAGCAGAGTACCTGAGCCTTTCACACAACTTACACATGTAGGATGTGAACTTGAGTAAAACTCCTGAGCCTCCAGCCGGTAGTCATTGCCTTACTCCTCCTCCTCAACACTTACAGAGACATTCAAGGAGCAGGCTCCTGAAGTAGAGGTCAGCCAAGCAACCGAGGAGATGCATCCAGGAGCACAAGATACCATCAATTCCCAGAGAAATTAATTTAGTAAAGGACAGAGCCTCAGCATCTCACTGTTGGGAAGGTAGAAAACACACTACCCATTGCTTTCTGCACCCCCTCAGCACACACTGACCAAGAAGTCAGGAAGTCGTCTGGGCTGTTCCCGGACTCCTGGTCACCTCAACGACACCCCAGTGGCAGAACTGACTTAATACTATAACTCCGGGTGTCTCTGCTCACAGGCTCTTACGTTCTATATGAACTAAAATACACACATCCTGTCACGAACACCCCCTCAATTCAAAAGCATAAAACCATGATGGCAGAAACCTGCTTATTGTCTTGGAACATAACCTCCAATTTCTGTCTGCCCCTCTTCTGGTCTGGAGACATGGACACAGCTGTGCCAATGGCAGGCCCACTTGGAACAAACTCTTCAACCCTGTCTTTTTCAGTGGCTCCTTAAAATTCTTGAAGGTACATGGGAGGTGGACAGGGCGACATAACAAAGGAGAGTAAAGGAGATACAAGGTATCTGGTAGAGGAGAGTTCACCACTCTTTTTACCTACTCCTCATGGAACCCAGAAATGCAAACATCAATTTTTCTATGACTCTACTTCTCATTTCACTTTAAATCTGGTCACCCCATCTCATAACCTTAAGTGCTATCAGAGTACATAGGTGACCCCAAAGTTGTACCAGTCTAGACTTTTCTCATTCTCATTTCTCATTTCTCATTTCTCATTCTCATTCTCATTTCTCAGACTTGCCATTTCGGATTCATCACAGGTTCTTTAAAATGAACAACTTGGAAACCAAACTTTCTGCTTCCTCCCCAAATCACCTCAATCTCAGTTAAAGGCAATTCCCATCCTTCCAGATATGCAAGCCAAGCCTTGGAGTCACTCTGACCCTTCTGTCTCCCACACTCCATTTCCGGCTCTTGGGAAAGCCTGTCAGGTCTGGCTGTTGCCCGGTAGCCAGAATGCCAGCCCCCACCACTGGACACAAGCAGGAAGACCAGAGAGAGCACTACCGCAGTGACCTTCCTCACGCAAGTCTGCTCTACTTGCTTCTACTTCTTGTTCCACTTCGCTATGTTCCCCACACAGCACCCAGTAACCATATTAAACATAAGTCAGGACGCCTGCATGCTCAGTCAGCGAAGTGTCTGCCTTCAGCTCAAGTCATGATCCCAGGGTCCTGGGATCGAGTCCCACATCAGGCTCCCTGCTCACAAGGCCCTAAATAATTCAGTCTCCATTTTTACCTCTCACCTTCTCTTCTGCCTCCAAATTGTTCACTCTTACTCCAGTCACCCTTGATTCCTTGATGTTTCTAGAATGTGTCAGGATAACCCTCCTGCCTCAGGGCCTTTGTACATGCTGTTCTCTGTGCTTGAAACTTTCTTCTCCCAGATATCTGCATTACTTATTATCTCCCCCTCTGGAGCATAAGCCTCAAGGGGACAGGGAGTCTGGGGTCTAATCTGTTCACTACTATGTCCCCAGGGCCTAAAAGAGTGACTGGCATGAAACAGTTGCTCAGTAAATAGTTGAATGAGTGAAGGAGAGAAAGTCATCAGAGATCTTTCTTTCTGTTTGAGACCTGAGGATTACTTTTAGAGACCATAGAGAACATACACACCTATAGGCAGAGGAACAACCCTGCATTAAAATGTAAACATAAAGTAAATATTTAAATATCTAACAGATCTTTAAGTGAAACAATTATAAAAATAACATTATTTTTTCCCTATGAACATAGTTTTGCTTTATCAAGCCAATGGCACAGAATCGAGATTCAATTGTTGGATTTTTATATAATAACTCTGAATACAAAATGAGGGACAGAACAAAAGCAAAGTGTTTTAGAGATGGTCAATATAAGGTTTTTTTAGAAATGCACGAATTCTGTATTTAAAGAATTTTCTACTGTCCCCTCATTGTAGACACCTTCACTTAAGCCTGTTCTAGTCTTGGCTAAGTGAGAATCCGGCTTCAAAATCTCACTCCCGGCACAGCCGTCTGACAAGTGCGGCAGCAGCCGGTCAAGACAACTGGCAGCATCATTCCCCGCAGAACACAATGGCCTTTTTTTGGCCTTTTTTTTTGTCATCCCCTATTACTCGCTGATGGTAATTAGCAAGCCAATCTTTGAAGGAAAAGTGCAATCGGGCAACTAAAAATGCCTTTTATGAAACTCCTCCCTGGAAATAAATCACTGACACTGCACATGGTCAATATGGACTCTTAATTTTAAACTAAACGCCCATTGATTTACCAAGATCTACGTTCCTGACCCTGTGGTCTAGTGAAATTCATATTTTTCCTGAAATTCTGAGTTCAGGGAAAGTGACAGGGACACAGCTGTTGATTTTGATTTACCACCTCAATGGAGTCGGCAATTAGAGTGATTTCTCCATGATTTGTTCAAATTATACAGCTCCCTCCCGGACCGGTACCATCAGAGGTGCCATTCCCTGGACCGAGCTTCACACCGTGGTGACCCCCGAGAGCGTGCCTTCCGGGAGCCCACGGTGGAGCAGGCTCAGGCTGAGGCAGACAGCACGAGCCGCCTTGAGTCTTCACCAGCGGGGGCTGAATATGCAGGGCTGGCGGATGGCTAAGAATGATGACAAAAAGCTCACTCCTTGCCCCAAGAACCTGAACACTCCCACCTCCGTTTACGCTGCGGTTTGGGGCTTTCAGAGGAAAAACAGCGCCCGTCTCCCTGTCACAGCTTTGTAACAACTTGCATCCCGGCACACCTCCCACCAACACCTTCGGCAAGTTTCGACAAGTGCAGCTGAATCACTTGAGATGGGCCAAAAGGTCAGGGCCCTGAAACGCTGCCAGCCTGATTATCTAAAGCCACCGGAGAGCACTCCATGTGTTTCAGAGAACAGGTACGCTTTCCACCACACAAAAGCAGCTTTGTTTCTGTACAGGTGACGCCTCCTAATTAGAATCAATGATTTTTTTTTATGGTCTCTCCCGATAAGCTTGTTTGCCTAGCTTCATTTTCCTAAGACACTTTAAACGTTTCTAGGAAGGGTGAACGTCGGCAGAACACTGAGACAGGCCTTGAACCTGACCTGTGGTACTGCATGATGTTTACAATTTGTCATCCTTGGGGGTAATTCTGCAAGCTTAAACACACTAAAGGACATGTTACAAAGAGCCAGGCAATTTCATTTTGCTTGAATATCTTTATGGAAATGGACCAAAAGCGTCCACAGAGCCACACTGTCATTTTTTCCTTGACTGTGGGCCAGTTCATGACCAAAAGCAAGCATTCAGAGAAGAGAAGAGCATTGATGACCACACTGTGTGTACCAAATAAGCTACTTTATGAACAGATGGGGAATATTGTGTTTCAGGGTCTTAGTAAAATAGCTCTTCACACCAAATTTCTGTTCACAATGGTGGATCTCTTGGTGATTCATTTATGACCTTGCCCCTGATAATGAGCAGATCTCCCTCAAGGGTGAGTGCCTGTGGGACATGAAGACATCATATCCTCATGACTTAGAAAGATGATGAGAAGTGGGGAATTATGCACCAAGAACATGTAATTTGGACAAGGTGGGAAAAACTGAGTAATTCACTCGAGATAACAAGAGTTTTCCCAGCAGTGGTGACTGTATGGTGATGGAATCCTTGGAGAGTAAATAAAAAAATGGTTGGGCTGAGAAAGACATTGAGCTGAAAAGCAAGTTATAGGAGCCAGCACTGATAAGAAAAAAGAAATGGTCTTTAACAAAACCACTTTGATGACACAGAATCGCCCCTCACGGAAAGCTCAAGGAGCAAAACTGAAATGCGTCTTCTTTTCAAGGGGACACAGAGAACTAGAACAAGTCAGCAGTGAGCAGGAGAGGCACTTCTGGTCCCCCCCAGCAGGTACATAATCTGTGTTTAACTTCCTCCTACACCACAGAGAAAGACCACAATTCTCAGGCTCCCTTGCACTTAGCTGTTGCCATGTGACTGAGTGCTGGCCAACACAACGCAGGCAAGGGTAAAATGTGTCACTTTCAGACCCAGCTCCTAAAACTTTCTGCACAATCCTCAACATCCTATCTTTCACCCTGGACTCCAACGGCAGAGCCAATAGATTGACAGACCGAAGTCACTGTGTGATCACAAGGTGTATTAGAACATGAGTAAGAAAGAAACTTTTATCATACCAAGATACTGAGATTTGAGACTGTCTGTTACAGAACTTAGGTTATCTTCACATATTATAATCTCGCTTCCTTGTTAGCATTTGCCTTTTTAAATACCATGTTATTGCCTAGGAGTTATTTCTCTATCTTACTCTCACGCAGAGTGATTTCAGAGCCCTCAAGAGCAATGAAAAAAAAAGAATTTGTTTTTAGGCCGGTGGAACATGGGTTACCCATAGGGCAAAAAATGGTTGGCACCATTCTCTGAGATGTTAGAGGGAAAAAAACCACCCTTCTATTTCTTATAACTCAAAAGATAGTTTATTTATTTTTAGCTTTTTATTTTGAGGAATTTCAAATCATCACATAAGTAGTAACAATAGAACAATGAATCTCTATGTATTCATCACCTAACTTCAAGTATATGGATATACAGATATCTATCTATAT
>ML106001.1:41653-71627 GCA_003697995.1 Taxidea taxus jeffersonii | reverse complement strand
TTTTTTTTTAGCATAGACCCCCATAAGTGGAGTTGCTGAGGGGGAAAAAAGTATTCACAACCTTAAAATGTTTGAAATTTATTATCAAATGGCCTTCCAGAAAATGCATAGTGACTTAAACTCTTCACAGCAATGTGTGAGAGTATCCATTTCCTATGTCCTTGCCAACACTGGACGTTACCAGTCTTTAAAGTCCCGTTAATGTTTTCTCAGTGGACTTATAATAGCAGTTCTCAACTCTGGCTTCTCATTAAAATCACTCAAGGAGCTTTTGAAAAGTGCCAATGCCTAGTCCCTATCCACTGAAATTATTCAGAACCTCAGAAGTGGGGCCTGAACATTTACATAAAAGAAACTATACACTTTAAACAGTCACAAAAAATAGCCCTGATTCAGACAGATGTTACCCTAAGTAGGCAGGATGCACACAGAAAATTCTAGGTAAGATTTTTTTTTGCGATGGCTGGAGTCCTCAGCCCTGTGAAATCACCATTATTATGGAGAATATCTGAGCATTTTCTTCAAACAACCATAACCAAATCAATTTTATATACCACCTTACTGTACGTATGAAGCACTTACTCTTCACTCTCGCTCTCTACCTCATTCCCTGCCATCCTTCCCGCAGACCCCAGCCCCAGCATCTCTTCCTCAGGAAGCCTCTCCTCCTCCCCAACCACATTGCATCTCACCTCATGCTTCTAACACATCAAGTAACCCTTTGTAGGGGTACTCAATACCATTGTGTCCTTTGTGGACATTCTGCCATGGGAGTACTTGGGAGCCAGCATAGTTGGGAAAGGTTCATGAATGATGAGATTTGATTTCAGATACTGGTAGGATTTGGACAGGCAGAAAGAAGTGCATAGGAGTAGGAAAGCCAGGATCAAACTTAGAAAGGTTTGTGGACACATTTGGAAAAACACTGAAAGCTAAAAACTCTCCAGAAAAATCCAAACATGCCCATGCATGGAAATAACGTACATGCTTTCAGGGAGTTAGAACTCCAAGCACAACCATGGATCCTTGATCCCAAATGGGCCACATTCAGCTTTTTAGGAAGACCCAGAATAATGATTAATTCCTTTCTTCAAGCCAAACAACACTGGCTCAGGAACACCCCCAAACTCAAGTCATCACTGTCCTAAGTAAATGGCAAAAATACCAGACTGCCAGGTACCTCTGTGTCCAAATTCATGGACCTACCTATGATTTACTTTTGCCTTAGTAAAATGGGGTAAGTTGGGGTCAGAGGAAGGAAAGAAAGGGACAGGGAGGGTCCTGAAGTCTAGGACCCAATTACAGAGCCAACAGAGCAATGATTCTTTTATCTGCTATGCAGGTAACATGAGTACCTATCCTAAGATAAGAGAAGCCAAGAAATCCAGAATGGAAGGTAAAATTCTCTCCCTGTATCACCTTGTATCTTTATATTCCCCATCAAGTGTTTTACCTTTAATGAGCACAGGGCAAGCTGGTGTTTGTTCTATCCCCTGTGGTCCCCTGCTGGAGCGCTGGTGCCTCAGGGCAGGAACTTTGTCCTTTGGCATAATGCCATCTGTGGCATCACTCTGCAGTGCTGTATAAAAAACCACCACACCTCAGCTGACTCCACTGTGTCTAGACGACTTCATTATTATGCAGGACATGACAGACAGACAGGCAGCCCCACATGCCCCAGAGCCAGTCTCCAAGAGGAGTGGCATCATCCCAGCTCTATGTACTATACAGTCCCCATCTTCAGTCTTCCGTGGCACCTCAGAAATGTTTAGAATCCCACTAGGGAGTTCAACAGAATACCATTTACAACAACAGAGCATTTTGTTGTTTGTTTAAATTCTAAAGCTCTCTTGCCAGAGACCTTCTTAAAGGGAGCCAAATAGGGGTGCCTGGGTGGTTCAGAGGGTTAAGCCTCTGCCTTTGGCTCAGGTCATGATCTCAGGGTCCTGGGATTGAGCCCTGCATCAGATTCCCTGCTTCCCTCTCTCTCTGTCTGCCTGCTTGTGATCTCACTCTCTCTTTCTCTCTCTTTCTATGTCAAATAAATAATAAAATCTTTTTAAAAAGATGAGCCAAATAGCATGTGTGATATTCATTGATTTCCACCAAACTGCTATATGCTAAAGTTAGCTTTACTGCTTCATTTACACACTAAAAGGGATATGATTTTACTACTCCAAACTTTGAAGTAAAAATAATTTCCCTTTGAAAGGACAAAAGTGGCTGGACATCCGGGTGGTTCAGTCAGTTAAGCATCTGACTCTTGATTTTGGCTCAGGTCACCTACTCAGGGTCACGAGATGGAACATAACATTGAGCTCCATGCTCAGTGTGGAACCTGCTTAAGATTCTCTCTCTCCCTCTTCCCCTAACCTCCTCAAAAAAAAAAAAAAAGAAAGAAAAGAAAAGAAAAAGAAAACAATGGAGAAGAAAAAATAGAATTTAAAAAGACAAAAGTGGGGGGGAGGAGTCAAGATGGTAGAGAAGTAGCAGGCTGAGACAACATCAGGCAGCAGGAGATCAGCTAGATAGCCTATCAAACCATTCCGAACACCTATGAATCCAATAGGAGATCGAAGAGAAGAAAAACAACAATTCTAGAAACAGAAAATCGACCACTTTCTAAAAGGTAGGACCAGCGGAGAAGTGAATCCAACGCGACGGGAAGATAGACCCCAGGGGGAGGGGCCGGCTCCCGGCAAGCGGCGGAGCACAAAATCAGGACTTTTAAAAGTCTGCTCCATGGAAGGACATCGCTCCAGAGGCTAAACTGGGGTGAAGACCTCACGGGGACAGCGTGGACTCAGGTCCCGCGGGGTCACAGAAGGAACGGGGGTGTCTGAGTGTCGCAGAGCTCACAGGTATTAGAGCAGGGAAGCTGGCTGCGGAGACAGAGCCGAGGTTTCCTGGAGCCGTGACACGGACCGGTGCTCTGTGGCACGGGCCGGTGCTCTGTGACACGGGCCCCCACAAGATCCAGGGAGACTCCGACCCGGGGTAGCTCAGGGATCTACGGGGTTCGGAGACTCCAGGTGGGGCTCTGCCAGAGACAGAGATGCTTGGTCACAGGCTGGGTGAGCTCGGAGCGCTCCCAGAAGCCAGTGAGACGGGACTGATTACGCACGATTTTCTCCAAGCGCGGTCTCCGAGCGCGGTCTCCGAGCGCAGTCTCCGAGCGCAAACGGAGGCTGGGGAGACGGGAGTGATTAAATGCTTTTCTCTGAAGGCGCACTGAAGACTGGGGCCCCGAGCTCTCGGCTCCTCCGAACCGGAGATTGGGAGGCCGCCATTTTCATTCCCGTCCTCCGGAACTCTACGGAAAGCATTCAGGGAACAAAAGCTCCCGAAACCGAACCTGAGAGGATTACTTAGCCCGGCCCCTGGTAAGGGCGGTGCAATTCTGCCTGGGGAAGAGACACTTGAGAATCACTACAACAGGCCCCTCCCCCAGAAGATCAAAGAAATCCAGCCAAGACCAAGTTCACTTAACAAGGAGAACAGCGGATTCTTATCTGGACAAAATGACAAGGCGGAAAAACTCACCACAAACAAAAGAACAGGAGGCAGGACCAAAGACTAGGGACCTAATCAATACAGACATTGGTAATATGTCAGATCTGGAATTCAGGATGATGATTCTCAAGGTTCTAGCCGGGCTTGAAAAAGGCATAGAAGATATTAGAGAAACCCTGTCAGGAGAAATAAAAGCCCTTTCTGGAGAAATAAAAGAACTAAAGTCTAATCAAGTTGAAATAAAAAAGCTATTAATGAGGTGCAATCAAAAATGGAGGCTCTTACTGCTAGGATAAATGAGGCAGAAGAAAGAATTAGTGATATAGAAGACCAAATGACAGAGAATAAAGAAGCTGAGCAAAAGAGAGACAAACAACTACTGGACCACGAGGGGAGAATTTGAGAGATAAGTGATGCCATAAGACGAAACAACATTAGAATAATTGGGATTCCAGAAGAAGAAGAAAGAGAAAGAGGAGCAGAAGGTATACTGGAGAGGATTATTGTAGAGAATTTCCCTAATATAGCAAGGGGAACAAGCATCAAAATCCAGGAGGTGCAGAGAATACCCCTCAAAATCAATAGGAATCGGTCCACACCGCGCCATCTAATAGTAAAATTTACAAGTCTTAGCGACAAAGAGAAAATCCTGAAAGCAGCACGGGACAAGAAGTCTGTAACATACAATGGTAAAAATATTAGATTGGCAGCAGACTTATCCACAGAGACCTGGCAGGTCAGAAAGAACTGGCATGATATATTCAGAGCACTAAACGAGAAAAACATGCAGCCAAGAATACTTTATCCAGCTAGGTTATCATTGAAAATAGAAGGAGAGATAAAAAGCTTCCAGGACAAACAAAAACTGAAAGAATTTGTAAACACCAAACCAGCTCTACAGGAAATATTGAAAGGGGTCCTCTAAGCAAAGAGAGACCCTAAAAGTATTATCAGAAAGGAACAGAGACAATATACAGTAACAATCACCTTACAGGCAATACAATGGCACTAAATTCATATCTCTCAATAGTTACCCTGAACGTAAATGGGCTAAATGCCCCAATCAAAAGACACAGGGTTTCAGAATGGATAAAAAAACAAAACCCATCAATATGCTGCCTACAAGAAACTCATTTTAGACCTGAAGACACCTCCAGATTGAAAGTGAGGGGGTGGAAAACAATTTACCATGCTAATGGACATCAGAAGAAAGCTGGGGTGGCAATCCTTATATCAGATCAATTAGATTTTAAGCCAAAGACTATAATAAGAGATGAGGAAGGACACTATATCATACTCAAAGGGTCTGTCCAACAAGAAGATCTAACAATTTTAAATATCTATGCCCCTAACATGGGAGCAGCCAACTATATAAACCAATTAATAACAAAATCAAAGAAACACATTGACAAGAATACAATAATAGTTGGAGACTTTAATACACCCCTCACTGAAATGGACAGATCATCCAAGCAAAAGATCAACAAGGAAATAAAGGTCTTAAATGACACACTGGAGCAGATGGACATCACAGATATATTCAGAACATTCCATCCCAAAGCAACAGAATACACATTCTTCTCTAGTGCCCATGGAACATTCTCCAGAATAGATCACATCCTGGGTCATAAATCAGGTCTCAACAGGTATCAAAAGATTGGGATCATTCCCTGCATATTTTCAGACCACAATGCTCTGAAGCTAGAACTCAATCACAAGAGGAAATGTGGAAAGAGCACAAATACATGGAGGCTCAACAGCATCCTTCTAAAAAATGAATGGGTCAACCAGGAAATTAAAGAAGAATTGAAAAAAACCATGGAAACAAATGATAATGAAAACACAACGGTCCAAAATCTGTGGGACACAGCAAAGGCAGTCCTGAGAGGAAAATATATAGCGATACAAGCCTAAACCCAGCAGGAGAAGAGAAATAATAAAGATCAAAGCAGAAATCAATGAAATAGAAACCAAAAAAACAATAGAACAAATCAATGAAACTAGGAGCTGGTTCTTTGAAAGAATTAATAAGATTGATAAACCCCTGGCCAGACTTATCCAAAAGAAAAGAGAAAGGACCCAAATAAATAAAATCATGAATGAAAGAGGAGAGATCACAACCAACACCAAAGAAATACAAACAATCATAAGAACATATTATGAACAACTCTATGCCAACAAATTCGACAATCTGGAAGAAATGGATGCTTTCCTAGAGACATATAAACTGCCAAAACTGAACCAGGAAGAAATAGAAAACCTGAATAGGCCCATAACCAGTAAGGAGATTGAAACAGTCATCAAAAATCTCCAAACAAACAAAAGCCCAGGGCCAGATGGCTTCCCAGGGGAATTCTACCAAACATTTAAAGAAGAATTAATTCCTATTCTCCTGAAACTGTTCCAAAAAATAGAAATGGAAGGAAAACTTCCAAACTCATTTTATGAGGCCAGCATCACCTTGATCCCCAAACCAGACAAGGATCCCATCAAAAAAGAGAATTACAGACCAATATCCTTGATGAACATAGATGCGAAAATTCTCACCAAAATACTAGCCAATAGGATCCAACAGTACATTAAAAGGATTATTCACCACGACCAAGTGGGATTTATTCCAGGGCAGCAGGGTTGGTTCAACATCCGCAAATCAATCAATGTGATACAGTACATTAACAAAAGAAAGAACAAGAACCATATGATACTCTCAATAGATGCTGAAAAAGCATTTGATAAAGTGCAACATCCCTTCCTAATCAAAACTCTTCAAAGTGTAGGGATAGAAGGCACATACCTCAATATTATCAAAGCCATCTATGAAAAACCCACGGCAAGTACCATTCTCAATGGAGAAAAACTGAGAGCTTTTCCGTTAAGGTCAGGAACACAGCAGGGATGTCCGCTATCACCACTGCTATTCAACATAGTACTAGAAGTCCTAGCCTCAGCAATCAGGCAACAAAAAGAAATTAAAGGCATCCAAATCGGCAAAGAAGAAGTCAAACTATCGCTCTTTGCAGATGATATGATACTATATGTGGAAAACCCAAAAGGCTCCACTCCAAAACTGCTAGAGCTTGTACAGGAATTCAGTAAAGTGTCAGGATATAAAATCAATGCACAGAAATCAGTTGCATTTCTTTACACCAACAACAAGACAGAAGAAAGAGAAATTAAGGAGTTAATCCCATTTACAATTACACCCAAAACCATAAGATACCTAGGAATAAACCTCACCAAAGAGGCAAAGAATCTATACTCAGAGAACTATAAAGTACTCATGAAAGAAATTGAGGGAGACACAAAGAAATGGAAAAATGTTCCATGCTCATGGATTGGAAGAATAAATATTGTGAAAATGTCTATGCTACCTAAAGCTATCTACACATTTAATGCAATGCCTATCAAAATCCCTTCCAATTTTTTCAAAGAAATGGAACAAATAATCCTAAAATTTATATGGAACCAGAAAAGACCTCGGATAGCCAAAGGAATATTGAAAAAGAAAGCCAAAGTTGGTGGCATCACAATTCCAGACTTCAAGCTCTACTACAAAGCTGTCATCATCAAGACAGTATGGTACTGGCACAAAAACAGACACATAGATCAATGGAACAGAATAGAGAGCCCAGAAATAGACCCTCAACTCTATGGTCAACTAATCTTCGACAAAGCAGGAAAGAATATCCAATGGAAAAAAGACAGCCTCTTCAACAAATGGTGTTGGGAAAATTGGACAGCCACATGCAGAAAAATGAAATTGGACCATTTCCTTACACCACACACGAAAATAGACTCAAAATGGATGAAGGATCTCAACGTGAGAAAGGAATCCATCAAAATCCTTGAGGAGAACACAGGCAGCAACCTCTTCGACCTCAGCCGCAGCAACTTCTTCCTAGGAACAACGCCAAAGGCAAGGGAAGCAAGGGAAAAAATGAACTATTGGGACTTCATCAAGATCAAAAGCTTTTGCACAGCAAAGGAAACAGTCAACAAAACCAAAAGACAACTGACAGAGTGGGAAAAGATATTTGCAAATGACATATCAGATAAAGGGCTAGTATCTAAAATCTACAAAGAGCTTAGCAAACTCAACACCCAAAGAACAAACAATCCAATCAAGAAATGGGCAGAGGACATGAACAGACATCTCTGCAAAGAAGACATCCAGATGGCCAACAGACACATGAAAAAGTGCTCCACATCACTGGGCATCAGGGAAATACAAATCAAAACCACAATGAGATATCACCTCACACCAGTCAGAATGGCTAAAATGAACAAGTCAGGAAATGACAGATGCTGGCGAGGATGTGGTGAAAGGGGAACCCTCCTACACTGCTGGTGGGAATGCAAGCTGGTGCAACCACTCTGGAAAACAGCATGGAGGTTCCTCAAAAAATTGAAAATAGAGCTACCTTATGACCCAGCAATTGCACTACTGGGTATTTACCCTAAAGATACAAACGTAGTGATCCAAAGGGGCCCGTGTACCCGAATGTTTATAGCAGCAATGTCCACAATAGCCAAGTTATGGAAAGAACCTAGATGTCCATCAACAGATGAATGGATAAAGAAGAGGTGGTATATATATACGATGGAATACTATGCAGCCATCAAAAGAAATGAAATCTTACCATTTGCGACGACATGGGTGGAACTAGAGCGTATTATGCTTAGCGAAATAAGTCAACTGGAGAAAGACAACTATCACATGATCTCCCTGATATGAGGAAGTGGAGATGCAATGGGGGTGGGAGTTAAGGTGGTAGGAAAAGAAAAAATGAAACAAGATGGGATCGGGAGGGAGACAAGCCAAAAGAGACTCTTAATGTCATAAAACAAATTAAGGGGGGGGGAGGGGTTGGGAGAGGATGGTGGGGTTACATTATATGTTTAAATAAAGCTTAAATAAAAAGAAAAAATAAATAAAAAGACAAAAGTGGCTTTGGAGGTAGTAGTTAGTTACTTAATACAGCTATAATTGGTGATTTATAGCTTACCATCTAGAAAAACATCTACTGGGCTTTTCCAGTCAGGATCCCCATGGGGAAGAGCCCTGCTCACAGCCAAGTTACTCCTTGACAGTACATCAGCCTTCACTTCCTGCCTTCATCCTCCTCCTTCCCTCACCTCTGCTCACTCACTCATTACAGATTTGTAAGACAAAGTTAATGAGACAGACTTCTGAGAAGCTCCAGGAGGGTCATAGTTACACAATTACATATACAATTAATGAGAATATTCACGTTGCATTCATTCCTTCCGTGTTACTGTAGCACCA
The DNA here is from genome assembly GCA_003697995.1 of Taxidea taxus jeffersonii. Classification (NCBI taxonomy): domain Eukaryota; kingdom Metazoa; phylum Chordata; class Mammalia; order Carnivora; family Mustelidae; genus Taxidea; species Taxidea taxus. The sequence goes on along the minus strand of ML106001.1, from coordinate 62,827 downwards.
TATTGACTTCCCATCTGCAATTGTGTAAAGCCAAAGGATAGTACTTCGCCTTTTCTCAATGGACAACATTTACAGCATATTCACTGGTTTTGAAATGATAAGCCCTTCATCCCAAGTTTAAAGTAAGGTGATTGACTTTTGCTCAATTTTATTGCCTAATACATCTGGCTCCTTTTCCCACTAACCTATCCTTCACACTAATCCTTGGTCCTTGGAAAATACCATCATCCAAAAATGCGTAGTACAGAGTTAATTTTGGAAAGAAATGGCTAATAGAAGGGGAAGGCCTATTGAAGGGAAAAAAAAAAAAAACAAAGAAAAATGGGGAGGACATGAAGTCTGCACAGAAGACATTAAAAGGAATAAGATACAATGGGGTCTTTTGAAAACACTATGAATATTCACAGTCAGATATATCAGCCAGGAGACAAAAGAAGAAGAAGAACTCTGACTTTTGAGCACTATGTCCGCCATACCCTTTATGAACATAATTATATTGAAAGGTCACAACAAACCTGTGAGGATAATATTATGATTCCCAAGTTGCAGAAGAAATAGAGGCAGAGAGAAATTAAGTCATTTTCCCTAAGTCATTCAGCTAGAAAATAGCTCCACTAAGATTCAAACTAAGGTCTCGCTGGCTCCAAAGCCCAGCTTTTCCTTACTCTGCCAGCCTGCTTCCCAAGTCATACACTCCTCAGTATTAATTTACAAAGTCACAGCCATATAGAGGCACCTCTCTCTATATTATGTATGTTGGCATTATGAAAATCTACATATTTTTACATAACATTTAACCCTCACAACTACACTGAAGCACAGACACTACCAGTATCAATCTGCCCACTTTGCAAATTTGGAAAACTAGTTGCTTTCTTGAACTTATTCAACAAATATTTAGAGCCTACGCTTTTTTTTTTTTTTTTTTTGCCAAATGATATTCTAGGATCCAATGACACACATGTCAGAAAAAGTGCCTGTATCTTGGAACTTGTAGTCTAATGAGAGAAACATAAAAACAACAACAGAAAAGTAATAAGATCAATGAGTAAATAAAACCTGGGTAAAGTGGTTAAGAGCGAAGTGGTTTTCCTACTGACGTCATCCCCTGAATGTTTGCTAATTGTGCCCCAAACCAAATTCCCAATTTCCACTCACACCTCTTCCCCATTTGGCAAAAACTTGGCATTAACACGAGCATCTCTTTTTTTCTTACATCATCCATCCAGTTTATTGGCAAAATCCTATTCATCCTACAATCAAAATATTTCCATAACCCAGTCTCTTCTTACCACCTCCTCTGCTACCACCCTGATCAGAGCCAGGATCATTTGACTAGCCCCTAGTTAGTCTATTTCTTCCCAGTCTTGTTTCTTACAATCAATTCTTAATAGCAGCCAGAATGATCCTTCTTAAAACATAGGTTCTTTTGCACTGGTTGGCTCATTATTACTCACTCCCTCTCTCACGTCCTTCAAGCCTCTGCTCAAATGTCCCTCTCTTGAGGAGGCCTGGCTTGCTATAGTCTCCCTGCTCAGTTTTTTCCCACAGTACCTAACATCTTCTACAACACTACATAGTAAACTTATTCGCTATATTTTTTTGTTTACAGTCTATCTCCCTCCACAAGAAGGTAAGTTTCACAAGGGTAAGATTTTGGGGTTTTGTTCACTAATGCACCAACAGTGCACAAAATAGTACTGACAGCTACAGTTTCCTTAATATATTTACTCCTTTCAGAAAAAGCCTCCTTTTCATCAAATTGAATACAGCTGAAAAAAATATCAGTAAACTGGACATACAGATTGAAGCACACAGAGAAAGGGGAGTAGAAATTATAGAAAAGAGATTAAGAGTTCTAAGGGGCACAATGAAAAGTTGATGTGTGAACATAATTCAAGTCCCAGGAGGCACAGATACCAAAGAGGGGCAGGAGCAATATTGGAGGAGACAGTATCTAAGAACTTTTTAAAGTTTTTAAACTTTTTAAAAATGAGGAAGACTTCAAGCCACAGATTCAAAAACCATCATACAACTCAATCAGGGTAAATATAACAAAAACCACACTGTGGCACATCATGGTAAAAATGCCAAAATTACAGAGAACAATTTTTTTTTAAGATTTTCTTTATTTATTTGAGAGAGAGAACAACAAAGAGCATGAGAGGAGAGAAGGTCAGAGGGAGAAGCAGATTCCCCATGGAACTGGGAGCCCGATGTGGGACTCGATCCCAGGACTCTGGGATCATGACCTGAGCTGAAGGCAGTCGCTTAACCAACTAAGCCACCCAGGCGCCCACAGAGAAGAATTCTTTAATCATTCTATTATTGCCTTGCAAGGACAGTGGCTAAGTATTTTTATCTTCCACTCAATCTTGAACCCCTTGTTTCACCTTCTGCATTTTCAGAAATAAAATTTCTGAAATTTCAGAATTTCAGTAAAACGGAATTTCACTGTGTAATTTTCAGAACCATGTGCCTGAGACACGCAAGTATAGGGATAGAGGGCTAGAGCTCCTCCCAGGATAAAACCAGATTCCCAAAACATTAGGGACTTTGAGCATCATTTCTCATACTATTAACCCAAAATGGAAGTAAGCGCTTTTTTAAATGAATAAATGTCATTCACTTATAAAAGTTTTGCTTTTTTTTTTCATAAAAGTTTCACCATAAATCCCATTAATCTTCCTCTGTGAAATTCTGCATAAGTAGTGGAGCCATCATAACCTAGTTCTTCATTATTAGAGCTAGAGACAAGGGCAATGCATCTAGATGCCTGGCTTCTCTCTGAAGCACCAATGAAATAATGGAGGAAACACTTAAAAAAAAATTCCAAGTAAGTGGGTCTATTATGCTTATCCTAATCTTAGGAATATCTTTTAAATACTCAAGTAAATTTTTAAACATACATTTCTGTCAGCTCAAGTTGAAGGGGAATAGTAGCTTAAAGGCATTTTCTCAGATGTTTAAGAAAAAGACGAATCATCCCATCCATTAACCATCAGATACTCTTTTTTAAAGATTTTTTATTTATTTATTTGACAGAGATCACAAGTAGGCAGAGAGGCAGGCAGAGAGAGAGAGGGGAGGAAGCAGGATCCCCTATGAGCAGAGGGCCCAATGTGGGACTTAATCCCAGGACCCTGGGATCATGACCTGAGCCAATGGCAGAGGGTTTAACCCACTGAGCCACCCAGGCGCCCCTTTTAAATACTCTTTTAATATAAAAATGAGCTCCTCTGCCATACCACTGAACCAAATATAGGGAGGCCCAATTTAGTGTCAACAGATGTTCAGGCTTGATTATCTGGAGATGAGAAACTAATATACTCCCTGGCCCAAAATGTGTGTTAAAGAAATAAAATAGTGAAAATCTTTGGAGAAAGAATGCAAAATGCTAATTTAGGGGGTTTTGATAAGCTTACAAAATAGCAATTCTCCAGAGAAAGTGATTACATTCTCTCCTTAATGCCTGCCACCCTTTCCTTGAAGATTAGAAACAACATGGTGGCAAGAATGCCACTGTCATTTGATAGTTGTCAGAAGTCATTTTGAAGACTTTCATCTGTCTCAGGGAAAGTCATCCTGAAATGGAACTAAAGAGAGCATTCAGGATTTAATGACAAAATTGCTTTGTGCTTTAGAAAGAGCATTATGGAAACATGTAAAATTTTTTCTCCAAGTGACAAAGCTGTCATCTTAGTCAAATCAATGTGGCATCGTATTAGACAGTGAGATAGAATGCAAAGAAGCAGAGTGGAGAAGCTATCCAAGGTCATTTTAGCATTAAGGTTGAAAAGGAAATTATATGGATTACAGCCCCGGTATTTAGGAGGGGGGTGTAGACTCATACAATATGTTGTGTCCACATGGAGAGTATGGTCTTGAGATAACAAACCACTCCTCAAATTCAACCTGAGCCAACTCCCAGGTGTTGTCCCTGGCTGAGAACTGGGTGGAATTTCACTGTGTAATAGGAAATACAGGTGACAGGGCTGGAAAAGTATATGAGCAAAGGATGGCTTTCAGAGGCAAAGAGCCTTGAGGATATAATTTGAAACAGCTTTAACGTCGCAAAGCCATGTAGGCATGATTACATTATTTTTGTAATATTAATTGGCCTATTACCATGCCACATACCAGACATTGTTCTAACTTCTTTACATTAATTATCTCATTTAATCTTTACAACAGCCTATAAGACAGGTACTGTTATTGTCCCAATTTTGCAGATGAGAAAACCTGAGGTAGCAAAAGAAGTAAGACATAAATCCTGGCTTATCTGGGTTCTAATGTATGTGATTTAAACACTGAGTATCCCACTTCCTACTGGCTTCCTAAGCATTGTCAGAGTGCTGCTCCTTTCAATTCCTCTGTAATACAAAGTGTGCTCCACCATTTCCTGAAATCAGTGAAACAATATGTCAGCACATTAGTGTCTACCCTGCCACCAAGACACAACCATCCTGACATACCAAAGTCAGGTGTCAGGCCAAAATGCAGAATATACAAGGAAATATTCAACAAATATTTCTCTCAATTCCTCTACTATCTGAGGATCCCTCGGATAGATCAAGAAACTAAAAAGTGGTTAGAATGTGGAGAGGAATTTTCTAAGAAGAGATCACTGAGAAATCTAAGCTTGGAAACTGAACCCCTGAAATAAGGAAGCCTAGAAGCTGCCTGCCTCCCCATTTCAAGCCTACTGAAGACAGAGATTTAACTGAGCCATTTTGAGAACCTGATATAGGTTCCATTTGGGGAGGAAGGGAAGACACTGGAGATAGGCTTCTGCTTGCTAAATAACTATATTACCACCCATGTTGAAGTCAGTTGTGTAGGGTCTTTCACATGGACCAAATGGAGGCCACATGGAGAGATGGACTGGCCCAAGAGGACATCTAGGAAGTTAAGGGGACTCTACCATTAATAACCTATGTATGAGGTGGACCACAGGGAAGCAGAGGGTGGGGAGAAGTGGCTGGTCTAATCAAAGTTCCCATCTGAATTATAGGAACCAGTCTAGGGAAGCCCAGCATAAAGCTCCTACTGAAACACCAAAAGCATCCATGATGAAAACATTAATTTTAAACCCCTTCCAAGCACAGTCTAAAACTAGAGAATATATCAGACACCAACATAAGAGGAAATCTTCTATGCCATCCTTGACCTTTTCTTTCCTCCTACTCTTCAATTCTGGTAGTATCCAAAAAGCAGCTGGTGAGCAGTGTTGAGTGAGATGAGAGAAGAAGATGAGTATAGCCCCTTCCCCAAAGTTGGGCTTTCTGCCAAATCAGGCCTTCAGCATTAAATGGGGAAAAGTTTTGGAACTGAAAATGTGTTTTTATATTTAAGATATCCATTATTGATGATTGAGAAGAAAAGTAATTCAGTGGCAGGAAAAAAATTACCCTCTCTGAATACATTTTTAAGAAATGATTGAAGACAAAAACAAATTGGTTTTGATGCATCTTCCATGAACTGTGTGTTTGTCACACTGTTTGCACTAGTATCACATTCCAATGGAGCATGTTGGGGATGGGGAATACAGTTGTGTATTCAAGAATATGAACTCTGAGGGACGCCTGGGTAGCTCAGTTGGCTAAGCAGCTGCCTTCAGCTCAGGTCATGATCCCAGCGTCCTGGGATCGAGTCCCACATCGGGCTCCTTGCTCAGCAGTGAGCCTGCTTCTCCCTCTGCCTCTGCCTGTCACTCTGTCTGCCTGTGCTCGCTCCTGCGCTCTCTCACTATCTGACAAATAAATAAATAAAATATTTAAAAAAAAAAAAAAAGAATATGAACTCTGAGACTTTTAAGGTTCTCTAAGAAGGACATAAACCCTTTTTATAAAAAAAACCTTTTCAACCCCTTACATTCTTCCAATCTCATCAGCTTAGCCTTAGCTTCCCATTACAGACAATAGAATTCACATGCAAGAGATGACACCCTTCCAACGGCAATAAAAATAAGTGATTATCCTAAAATCATCCTGCCACTCAACCCCTGTCACCCTAAAAAAGCATATTCATTTCTAAAAATTTCCCAAAAATAAAATAGGACCGTAAAACAGCATTTACTGAGCAGTTACTATATATAAGACATTGTACTAATTGCTTTACATGAATTATCTCTTTTGATCCAAATAATGAATAGGTGTTTTTTATTGTTTAAGAGAAGATATTTATAGGCAAAAATATAATATCATTAAATAGCATGTATCCAGAGAGAAAAGAATATTAAGTTTTGCCTAGGTAAATTAGGGGTGACATTAGAAAGAAATATTTAAATAACACTTTTTTCTGAGTATCAAAGAGATGCATGACTATTATATAAACCTTGGAAAATGTACAAAACTGTAAAAAGAAAATGTACATTTCATTCATTTTCTTTTTACACAGATGTAATCATATGGTATACATGATTTGGTAAAGTGTTTTTTTGATTAACCTATCATGTACATTGCCTCCATAATTAAATATTCAAACATAATATTTAATGAATTTTAGTGTTCTAGCCTGTTGATGAATAAGTTATTTTTTAAATTTTGTTCTATTATTTATTTTCAAATTCCTTGTTAACCAAATCCTTTTCTCACTCTCATAAAGTAGCATAAAAATTCTTGAAGGAAAATCTTTGTATGTCTGTCTCATTATGGAAAAAGTAGAATAGCCCAGCTCAAGCTATGCTGGGTAATAACCACAAAATTTGGTGATTTACAAAAAAACAAGGTTGTGGGGCTTAGTTGGTTTACTTGTTTTATCACTGACATTTCATGCCAACAATCAGCTTATGGAGATCAAATACAGCTCTGCTCTATCACCTGAAGCAAGTCAGGAGGAGGATCTCTGTCAAAGTCATTATTATTTTTACATCAGAGGGAAAGGAAAGATGGCAGAACATGCAAAGCTCCTGATAGGAAAATTGTAGGCATTACTTCCACTCATATTGGGGGGGAGGGGGTGTGGAGAGGGGCAGAGGGAAAGAGAAAGAGAATCTTAAGCAAACTCCACACTCCACATGGAGTCCAACATTGGGCTCAATGTCACAACCCTAAGATTATGACCTGAGCTGAGAAATTGAGTCAGATGCTTAACTCACTGAGCTACCCAGGACCCCTTCTACTCGTATTCTAGCAAGTCACACAGACAAGACTGATATCAATAAGAGGGGAAGAATAATCCTCTATCAGGAGTAAGACCTATAGGGATCATTCTGGATGGAGCAGCAGCAATTACTTTAACAATAATACAAGCTGAAATAGGGAGGTAATGGTTGATTTTGGTCTAAAAGGGTGAGAGGGAGTTCTTCTGGTAGGGAAAAAATAAGAGAGGAAGAAGGAAGAAGAACATTTTAGGGTGTGGGGGGAATCATGTGAAAAGACAGTGAATTCTGAAAAACACTTGTCTCTGGAACAGCATATCCCAGCATAGCTGGATATGTGAATAGTGAAGTTAGTCAAAGGTTAGTAAGGTACGTAGACGAGAAATGAGATCAGAAGTAGAGGGCTTTTTTGAGTCACAGCATCAGTCAGGGTCATTCAGACGGACCAATTAAATGGTATTATTGAGGAGAGTTAAATAAAGGAACTATTCACAAATGTGTGAGAGGAAGGTTAAGGGAAGCCAAAAAGATAGTGGAATAATGTGAGAAAAGGGATTGCTGAGACTTCTCACCACTTCTAGGACTAAAGGGCAAGGGAAGAGAGTCATTCAAAGAGGCCAGGAGAGTGGCTGTTTGAAGTAGAGTGCCACCTCTCAGAGTAACTGCCTATAAGAAATTCACCATCCAGCAGGAGCTATGCTCTTCAGGAGAGGGCTACAGGCACCTGTGAAAGCCCTGAGGGAAAGAACAGGACAATAACCTACCTTCACTATCCTCCTATGCCCCCATCTTCTGCCAGGACCTCCCTTTGGCTAAGCCTGGTAAAGATCAGAGAAGTAAGGACCTATGGATGCATGCCTTAAAGGTCAGATTCCTGGGCAGAGACAGCACAGTGGAATTGCAGAGAAAGAAAGAGAGGTTCTGGAGGGCAAAGAGAAAAATGGACACACAATGGAGTCATTCTATGATGAGCAGTATACGTAAAGCTAAATGAAGAAATTGACAGCTAAAATGAATCAAAGGGGAAAATTCCAAAAATATTTCAGTGTAAACAATGTAGAAACAACTGGACCTGGAGGGTAGTGAACAAGTTGGCAATACAGAAAGAGAGCAGATTACAAGTGAGGAAAGTAAGGTGGGAAGAAAACAAGAAAGTCAGGTTGAGGACTGCATGGAGATGGAAAAGTCCAGAAGGTAGTTTAGAAACATGGGTCTGGCACTCGGAAGAGAGAGGGAGATGGATTAGGTTTGAGTATCACTGACAGCTGGCTGTTACAATGACTGGATAAAAATTTCCAAGGAGAGGGGCACCTGGGTGGCTCAGTGGGTTAAAGCCTCTGCCTTCGGCTTAGGTCATGACCCAGGGTCTTGGGATCATGCCCCACATCGGGCTCTTTGCTCGGCAGGGAGCCTGCTTCCTCCTCTCTCTCTGCCTGCCTCTCTGCCTACTTGTGATCTCTGTCAAGTGAATAAAATCTTAAAAAAAAAATTTCCAAGGAGAGGATAGGGAATGAAAAGAGGGCAGATGAAGCCATTGGGACAGGAGTGAACCAGAACCAAATATCCTGTGCTCCATCAGAGATCCCAGGAGATAGCTGTGTCACTAACACAGTAAGAAAATGATAATCTTGGAGAAACAGTGTCAAAGCCCAAACTTCACACAGGTTTTCACCTCAATGGCACGTATTCTTTTTGGGCAAGGAACTCCAAACTCTGCACCTGGTATAAAGTGGTTCCTGACTGGTAGGAGCCAACCCACATTCTGTACATAGAAAGACACCATCATCCCAGGTCTTGGAGGGTCACCAAAAGCTGTTTTCTGAGGACACTGAGCAAAATATGGTGAATGAAAATGAGATACAAAAGGAAGCAAGATAGCATGTAAGAACCAGCAGAAAAAAGGACAAATAGGAACAGACACAGAAGTCAGAAAACTAGAATTATCAGTTATAAAACAACTGTGCTTACTGCAATCAAAGAATTACAAGGCAAACTGACATATGCTTAGAAATGCAAAGTCAAATGGAAGACCCATCTAGGCTTCCAGACAAGCCTCCAGTGTCCACTGGGATTTACCAAGAGCCTCTCTGCTGGAGAGAGAGCCTCCCCAGCCCACTACTGGGTTCTCCAATTCATTCATCCAACCGGAATGCAATCAAAATCATATTTCCAGTAAGCAACATCAGAGATTCTTTTGTTCTCCAACACTGTTTACAGCCCCCTCCTGGGAGGACCTTTAACTCACAGGTTTCAACAGTCCAGCATCCATGAGCTGCATTCTGTCTCTCGATGGACACAGAAAAGTATTTTATTCATGATGGACAGCCACCCAACTTTAGGATAGCTTAAAGGCAGACGTGGAGAAAAGAATAAATAACTTCCAAATTTCCTTTCGGGTTCACAAGGCTGCTTGAATTTAGAGGTTGCAACAGGTGCAGTCCAGTAAGTGTTTTTCTGCATGCAACTTTATTGTCCTTCCAAATAAGAGAAATCCTTTCATTTTCTGTCCATAGTTGACTCTCAGAGAGGTGGTATAAATTTTATCTTTTTTAATTTGGATGAGAATCACAGAGCCATGGTACAGGTCAGGCACTCAGTAAGTAATGAATGAATAAAAAAAATTTTTTTAATGGACAGAGGCATTTTCAAGAAAGTAAGGAAATTGCATCAATAGTTAGTAGCCAGATACTGTTTTAAATCAACCTATTTTCTGAGCCATTTTAAGTTAATTGTTACCCAAAATTTTGGTCAATGCCATGAGAAAATATTTTGCCAATAACAATACTTTTGAGAATTTCAAGTAATCATGGGCTCATGCAGGAAACAAATGTAGACAGCATTTTGGTCCCAAATATCACCCACATTTATATTTGCTTACTCTATGTATATTAAAATCTTACTGGGAAACATAAACATTAGACATCTGCCTCTGAAAAGAATGTCAACAAAAAACACCTAGGTTTTTTCCTGGCCTGTGATGTTCCTTTCAGGACCCAACAAAAGGCTGACATGTCAAAACATAAAATTGCTTTGAAATGTTGTGGAAAATAAACAAGAACTGTCTTTTCATCATTTTTTCTGTTGAGACAAATTACACAAAATGAAGTCTACATGGACAGCCTATTTTGTCTTTTTTTTTTAATCTTCAACAATGTTTGATTATAAGAAAACTTTAAACCCTTGTCCCATCCCCACCCCACCCCCACCCCCACCAAAAAATTTACTAAAACAAAATCTGGAAGGTTTTTGAATGAACAGTATTTAGTATCAGTTATCTTAGTTCATGCAGAGAGTGAAAAAAAGTCAAAACAGCAGATCCTCTCAGAAGAAAACATTTCTGGAATAGTCCCTGGAGATTCTGCCACACAGTGACCCCAGGAACATGGCTACAAAAAAATTAGGAAACCTTACTGCGGTCATATTAAAGGGTGAGGGGAGAAGCAGACATGTTTCTCTCTCCTCTTTCTCAGAGAGAAACTAATAAGAGAGACATGGTAGTGAGACAGTGTAAAAAAGTGGCTAAGTGGAAGTATCATACAGAAAATGTAAAATGAGGGACAACAGTTTAAGTTTTGCTATTGTAAGGGCCTATTTAGCCAAAACGGCTCCATTTCGGTTGAATAGCCATTGTGGTGTTTATGCAGTAAAACTTAAACTGTCCCTGCCCCCCCTTCCGGGAGAGCAAGGGGGCGCCGCTCCCCGCAGGGGACTTACTTAAAAACAAGTCCCAGAAATCAGTCCCAGGTAACAAAGCCCAAATACAAGGGCAGGTCAGGCCTGGTGGAGGTATCCAATCAGTGAGGCATACATACTGTCTCCCTAGCTACCAAGGTGTGTGGACCCCGCCCTTTGAGCGCCAATTCTGACCAAGGTGATAGGGTAGTTCAAATGCCTACTATGGGGTAAATTGTAACTCAATTGGTCACTTACGTGTGACCTAGCCTGACTGTGTAGTTTTCTCTGTGTCATTGGCCACCTGTGCGTGGCCAGGTCCAACCACATGGCCTTTGCCCTTAAAAGCCAGTCTGTAAGGCAGAGAGGGGTCGCCTCTTTGTAAGAGACAGCCCTGGCCGGTCAGTTTGACTCTTGATGCTTGGCGCGAAATAAAGCTTTGCTTGACCTTCGCTTTGTATCAGTCTCGCTCCTTTGATTACGGACTATGAGATGGGTAAACCAACAGTGACATTAGGGGTAAATAAAGCCAAATTTTAAATAATGCGTTGGTTGAAGGTATAAAGAAGTGTGTAAAAAGATATATATCTGGAAAGATACAAATTCCTACAGACAAATGGTTAGTAATTCAGGAGATAAGTAGAATGGTATGTGCTTCTTCACTGAATTTGAAACTCATATAAGTGTACTGATCAGACCTTTATGGCATGTTCCACAATTTGAGAACTATTGAGAACTTTGAGGGCACATGGACAATTAAAGGATGGAGGATAAAATGTTTACAAAAATGCTAAAGAAATCTGATGATCTTTTCTTTGTTCACAAAGGACTGCTGTTTAACTAGAGGAATTGAATTCAACATCCTGTAAGAAGAAAGCAAAAGATGGCTTCAGTTGCATTATAAAGACTTCAGATTTACCCTAAAGATGCATGTCCTGGGGAGATTAAGAGGCTGAATTGTTAAAATGGAGAACAATGTAGAATTTTCTTCTATGTAAATCTTCCAAATTGCAATAAAACACACAGGTTTAGCAGAATAATAATAACCAGTAATCCACTTACCTGGCAGTGAAAAAAAAAAAAAATCATGGGCAAATAACCAAGACTTTTACCAGATTAGGATTCATTGTAGATTTTGTTGTGAAAGGTCCCATTGGATACCCCATAAGAACATAGTTTTCCCCCATGATATCATCCTTCACTTAACCACTTAACTATCTATGACCTTCTCATCATTTTTCCAGAATCTTTTATAACAGTACTACTTCTTAAAATAATTAATCCTATAGATTACCCTTTATACACGAAAGTCATCCTCTTTCTTATGGAAGTATAGTTGATACACCATGTGATGTGAGTTTCAGGTGAACAACCTAGTGATTAGATAGTTCCACACACATTGCTCTCCTCACCACAAGCATAGCTGCCATCTGTCACCACACAACACTATTACAGTATCACTGACTACATTCCCTATGCTGGACCTTTCATCCCTGTGGAAGGCATCCTTTTAATTTTCTCAAATTTTCTTTCTTTTTTTTTTTTTAGATTTTATTTATTTGACAGAGAGACAGATCACAAGTGGGCAGAGAGGCAGGCAGAGAGAGAGGAGGAAGCAGGCTCCCTGCTGAGCAGATAGCCCGATGCGGGGCTTGATCCCAGGACCCTGGGATCATGACCTAAGCCGAAAGCAGAGGCTTTAACCCACTGAGCCACCCAGGCGCCCCTCAAATTTACTTTCTTAAAATTTCAACAAGTGCCTCCTTCTTCCTTCTTTCGGGAACTTGGGTAGCACATAGTGTTTCTTTTAGCCCTCCGTTGATGCTGCTTGTTAATATAAGATCCCAGTCAATCTCCCTCTAGGTATTCACCTTCTTAAAAGAAATTAAATTTAAATCTATCTTCAAAGACTATTTCCCCACCCCTACTCCATCTTCTCTGTCATTTTATTTTCTCTAGTCTGAAGCTTCTAAATTAAGATGCATTTATTGCCTTCGTCTTCTGTGGGACAAGTTACTGAGCAATGGGGTCTAGAAGAAATGCAGTGGGCCTCTGCAGAACTCTTCCTATTAGTTTCCTGTGTGGTATTTTCTAGATGTTTTCTGCATGGAGAGAATCTAAGTGGTGTTCTCCTAGCCTAGTTTCCTTCCCAGAGAAAAATAAGATGCAAAGGAAGACAGACGGAACCTGTGACTTGTAATCCTCTTTTTGTCCCCAGAGCCCGCATACATATTTCCTGATAGTAATATCTCACCTTTATGGAAGAGTCTGTGTACCAGGAACCTAGCTGAAAGCTTTACACTCATCATCTATTTAATCCTCATAACAACCTTATGGGGTAATTATAAGAGTGGCTGACATTTATTGAGACATTTATATATGGCAGGTACTCTTTTAAGTGCCTTACTCATACCATCTCATTTAATCATTAAAACCAATACGTGAAACAGGCACTTCATTAGCCCCATCTCAATGATGAGGTCACTGAAGCTTATAGAGTAAGGTCACACAGTTAACAATGGAGCTACCAAGACTGTGTAAGGTGAATACACGCTATTAACCACTACACTACAATACACTGTCTCATTTACCAAATGATAAGTAAACAAACAAACAAAGGAATGAGCCATGAGTGAATGACTGAGTAAATAAGTAGAATAGACAACTTGAGCCATAGAGAATTTGTGGGCAGGCATTGTAACATGTAAAAGCTGGATTATACCATCAAAGCTGGATTATACTACCATTCAGGGTCCTTTTAGTTCTAGATTTCTGTGAAATTAACAGCCCAAACACATCAACTCAAAAGCATTTGCTACTTTTAAGATTTACAAAAATTCCTGATTTTTTTGCAACACTAACCATCATCAGAACTCTCTACAAACACCAGTTAACAAGCTTTGTTAGTCTTTGTCTTCCTGATGAAAGGAAAAAACCCATCCTAATCAAGCAATACAATAGTGAAATTCTCAGCAAAGCAATGTTTGCTTATCTGTTACTTCAGCTTATATGATCCTGCTAGGAAGAACTTCAAAACACAACAGAAATCAGAGGGGAAATGTGTGTGGACAGAAATAAACGTTTAAGAAAAATATGGCAGTCATTATCAGATCAATGTCTAATAAGCATTCCTTTTACTCACATTTATTTGTTAACTCCCTAAGTGTCATTTTATTTCAAAAATACACTATAGAAGTAATTTTATTATCTAGCTCCATGTGAAAAGAAAACAAAAAATCAATGTGACCTTGAGATGATCTAAAGAAGCGACATGAAGATGTAAAGGAGAATATCAAGCGTGGCTAACTTTCTTAATATCCATTTTGAGTACAATCGCTAGATTTCTGAGCCACCATCTTGGCATAAGCCTAAACTTCACTGAAAAGCCTTGAGAACCTCTCATCAGAAGCTAAGTTTACTGTGTAGTATTTTGAGAAACTAAACTTTCAAACATATTTTAAAAACCATCTTCAGTTTAAGCAGCTAATTTGTTCTGCTAGATTCACCCAACCTTCCTGCAGGTGCAAAGAATCTGAATGTGGAAGGAAACTTCAGACTATTTTGTTCAATACACATGAGAAAACAGTGGACATTCTTGAGGTCTCTGGCCAGTTAACAGCAGAGACAGAATAAGAACTAGGGTTTTCTGTCCTTGGAATCCCCTACACACTCTATGGCACTACACTAACTGTATTAGCCAGGGTTCTGGATTAAAGAAACAGAATGAAAAAAATACATATGTGTGCTGTTCTTCAGGGAAAAGGCTCCAGGAACAGGTAGTAATGGTCTGGGACAACATCTTCACAGCTCACTACTGCCAGAAGGAACAATGGGCCCTGAGGATGTGCGTGGAACAGTGTGTTCAAGTTACGATAGGCTTGTACCATGGCAGACATCAGATTGGGACACCAGGGGACCAGGCCCTAAGCCCCTGGCCTCAGCCTCTTAGAAGGTAATAAACTAGGCAGCTGGCCTGCACCTGCACAGTTCACTCTCACAATCTGGCTTCAGTCAATCCTGCCATTGGTTCAGAGCTTGGTCCTCCACACCTTGCTGGGCCCCTGTGGGGGGCAGAGGGGCATCAGTGCACTGTGACTGACTATGGCCTCTGGGGAAGCATGGAGGAGGACTATGCTTGATCCATGCCCCATGAGCTGGACTCCTTAGGAGGAGACTGGGGGAGGAGCCTATAGCACCTGGGCACCAAGGAGTTTCTCATCCCAGCACTCTTCCATCAGCCCACAGTAGAAATCCCCCAAGATCAGGCTTCCCCTGAAGCCTGGAAGAGTGGCTGCAGTGGCAAAGCCCCAGACCTGATCCTGCTGTCTTCTGAGCTGCCCCTCATGCTCAGCATTTCCAGCCCATCCTCTCCCTGCCCTCTCATCTGGCCCCATACTTAGTCCCCACCACCACCACTGGAAGCCACAAAGCACACCCTGCAGGCCTCAACTGCACCCTGTTTCCCTTTCTGGGAAGCCCCACACTCCCCTGGCCTGCAGGTATCACTCATCATACTCAAAAAAAAGAGGACATTTCCTAATGAAGGGTCTTGGGTAAAAGGGCCAGCTTCCCCATCACAGGATGCTGGCTTTTGGGTGGAGGCAGGCAGGAAATATATATACTTTTTTTTTTTTTTAACAAAGAAGATTTATTATGAAGGATTGGTTCATATGACTATGGAGGCTAAGAAGTCCTCTAATCTGCTGTCTGCAAGCTGGAAACCCAGCGAAGCTGGTAGTATAATTTCATCCAGGTCAAAAGGTCTGAGAAAGTGCAGAGGCAATGATGTGACTCCCAGTCTGGGGGCTGGAGAAGAGGGGATGAGATGTCCCAGCTCAATCAGTGGGGCAAGGAAAAAAACAGGTGAATTCCCCCTTCCTCAGCCTTTTGAACTTTTGTTTTACTCAGGTCCTCAGTGAATTGAATGATGCCCACCCACACTGGGGAGGGCAATCTACTTCCCTGAGTCCACCAATTCAAATGTCAGGCTGACACATAAAATTAACTGTAACACTGACCCTCCCCTTCAGCTCTTCAAGACTTCAGGTCAACCTGCACCTCCAGAGAACAGAATCACTGGCAATAAGCCAAAAACCTGGCACTCGAAGTTGCCGGAAGTAAGTGAAAAATGTGCAGAACTAGCTCATCCATGCACCTATTCCATAAATATTTGAGAAACAACCCTGTGTGAAGCCGAGCAAGGCCCAGAGAGACAGGAGTGGGTAGTGGATAGTTCCCTAAGGAACTTACGCTGACTGGGAGACAGACTTTGTAAAAGAAGGGGGAGTAGTCCAACAGTGTGACCAAATGAGCAGGCATGCATTTATAGAGCATCCGGTCTGAATCACTCACTGGGTTAAGCACCTAAGGACACATCAATGACCAAGAGACATAATCCTTGGTCTCAGGAAGTTTATAGTCTAGTTGGAAAATCATACTTACAGTAGTCTTAACCTAGGCTTTATGATTTGGACTGCATTTCAATTTCAATTTTTTTGGTAATCCTATGTATTTTATTTTGTGTATTTAAAAACATTATTCTGAGATGTGGTCCCTGATGTGTTTCCCTAGACTGCCAAAGATGTCCTTGATACCAACTTTGGGTCTATAACTCTGCAACGTGAAATAGAGAAGGCAACCTTAAATGATTCACACCTTGTCCACGGTAACAGATACATTCTCAGAATTAAATGCTGGAATTTTAGGTAGATAGATAGATAGATATTATAAATATATAATATATAAATATATATAATAAAATATATAATTTGAGAAGGGTCTCCAGGTAACAAACATTAGGCCATAGGCATCAATATATAATCCTATACACAGAAGGTCACTGGCGTCCAAGGTCAGATTCCCCTAAGAATGGTCAAGAGTGAGCTAAAGGATGACAGGAAGGCACCCAGAGCACTGAGAACAGTCAGACTGTGCCCCGTTGCAGCAATCTCAGCTGTACTGCTTCCTCTTACCCAGTTTCTGTCACTTCTCATGCCAATTAGGCAGAAATGGTGAGGATTAATCCACTGTGTCATAACAGCAGCTCATTGCTCCTCCAAATTAGTAAAAATGAGAGCTGACAGTCCAATATAATTCTAGAGATGGAAGGGACTTTCAAAATCATGTGGTCCAACTTCATTTCATAGATGAGAAAACTGAAGATTAATAAAATTATGTGACTTACTCAAGGTCACGAAGCTTATTAGGGAAGGAGCTGGACCTAGAACTTAGGATTCCTAACATCCAGGAAAATGTTCTTATCACTTTCCTTAGTCTTCATCATGGAAAGGTCACAAATATCAATACAGATATTGTCAGTATAGATATATTTTAATTGACTTTAGATACACCAATGTGGACAACACAAGGTTGGAAGAAAAAACAGAGTAAACAGATAATAATTCATTGTAAAACAGAAGCTAAAGTCTATAAAACTGACTTCAGATGCATGAATGCACACATATAAACCACTGTTTTTGTCTGACACTTTATTTTAAAATCTGTTTTTTTGAATTAAATCATTAAGTGCTTACTAAAATTATCTTCACCTCTAAAAAGCATCCCATTGGGGTACCTGGGTGGCTCAGTGGGTTAAAGCCTCTGCCTTCAGCTCAGGTCATGATCCCAGGGTCCTGGGATCAAGCCCCACATCGGGCTCTCTGCTCAGTAGGGAGCCTGCTTCCCTTCCTCTCTCTCTGCCTGCCTCTCTGCCTACTTGTGATCTCTGTCTGTAAATAAATAAATAAAATCTTTAAAAATAAATAAATAAATAAAAGGCATCCCACTAGTGGGCCCAGCACCTCTGCATAACTCTCTCATGATAGATTCTACTCCTGTAGCTCAGTTTTGATGGTATAATTTCCATTTTCATCTTCCAAACAAATGCAGTGTTGTCATTCTCCAAGGTTCTCCTGGCTCTTCTCCAAGAACTGCTGAACTCTGACACCCGCAGAATCTGAATAGATCCCAATACAGCAGACAAGAGGGAAGTGGTATACAAGACTCCTATAAATTGCTTCTCCTCCTGTCCTTTAAAATGAATAAAGATGAATTGGATTCTTTATCTCCTCCAGACAACTTTTCAAAGCCAAAGAAATTTTGATTTATGATATTCCTCTGAACGTGAACTTTCAGAGCCTCCTACTCATTCATGTTTATAACTTACTGGCGTAACACCAAGTTCTCTCTATTTATCCCTATGCTGTCCTGTACTGTACTTCAGGATGGGTATGTGAGTGGTCCCCAGCATGGTGCATGTCACCGTGCATCTGCCACGTGTAGCAAAGATAAGTAATGCTGCCCAAAGTGGTGTCCTCAAACCAGCACAGTCATCAGGCCCTCCCTCAGTAAACTGCATGCTCAAGCAAAACACTTGCAGACACTTACCTCCTTTTGCTCAACAGCCATATGTTTTAGCTGTGGAGATTTAAGTGACAAAAATGAAGATCTTTATCTTTTGGATAGCTTCCCCCAAACATCCTGTCATTTCTAAAGTAATATTTGTGAAGGGCTGCAAACCACGTCAGGCTTTTTATATACCTTATGGATCCTAGTTGTTATTATTGCTATCAGCGTAGCTTAAACATCTCTTAGAAATGGGCAGGCATGGGGATGCCTGGGTTGCTCAGTTGGTTAAGTCACTGCTTTCAGCTCAGGTCATGACCCTGGAGTCCCGGGATCACGTCCCACGTTGGGCTCCCTTCTTGGCAGAAGTCTGCTTCTCCCTCTGACCCTTCCCCTGCTTGTGCTCTCTCTCTCTCTCTGTCTCTCATGTTCTCTCTCTCAAATAAATAAATAGAATCTTAAAAAAGAAGAAGAAGAAGAAGAAGAAATGGGCATGCATGACAGTGCATGAGTCATTTGTAAGCACACACTTCAGAAAATCTCACTTTGAGTCTTTCATTCAGCCATCTATCTCTCACTGTCCAAATGTTTTGTAACGCACCATGAACACAGGGTCATAAACGAATTTCTTATCTAGACTCCTGTCTGGCACCCAACATAGTATTTGGCATTCATGTATTTTGTTAAATGGGAGAAAAAATACTGGAAAAGAAGGGGTGGGGAAGCCTCTTGAAAAAAATCTATGTTTGGCTAAGACTAAGAAAAACAGAAAAAATCCAATACCTCCAATACAAAACCTTTTTAAAATCCCTTTCTCCTGAAAGAGGTAAAATTGACCATCTTTCCTGTGTGGCACCAATCTCCATTCCATATACTTCAGGTACAGTGCAAATCCCATCCTATGTCAATTCTTTGTTCACACTTCTGTTTTCCTCTAACAGATGAAAAGGATGTTGGCTCCATACCTGTGACTCCCACACCCAGCACACTGTGTAGCATATAATAGGCACTCAACAAAGTTTGCAAGCTTAAAGTTGAATGAATGAATTTGCAAAAGCTGGGAAAAGGAATAATGAAAAGAGTAAAGGAGACATAGGTAAGTATTAAAGTAAAGACAGAAGGTGATGGATAGAATAAAGAAATGTGCGAAAAAAACATGGGAAGAGAAAAACTGATGGTCGTTCAGCATTACCTGACTCTGTGTCAAGTGGCTTCTGTGAAAAGAATGTCACAGGTCAAGGCTAGAGGTGAGCAGACTGACAGAGAAGTAAGCCTCCCCAGATTTCTAGTGCTGCACATTTGTTTTCATCAGAATGGCCCGAAAATGTATGCTTCTCCACTCCCACCCCTCCACCCCCAGACTAGGGCACAAACACCCCAAAACTGCATTTGTTCTCTGAGTCAGTCACATATCCAGAATTATTTGGTGTACCACCTTGCCTCTGAAGCTACGGTGCAAGATCTAATGGCCTTTGTAATGACAGAAGTTAAAGCTGGGTGGGAGAGACCAGCATTGATAAGATAATCAGAGAAATACAGTAAATCTGTCACTATGTTGAGAGTTACCAAGATTAAAACACGGTTTGAGGAGAAAACAAAAGAGAATAGAACCCAGTCAGCAAAGGAAGGCTTCCACAGAGAAACCAAGCTGGGGCTGAGCTAGGACTAAACCAGAAGGTTTGGGGAAGAAGAGCATTCCAAGGGGGTACCGGGACCACAGTGTGCAGAGCCCATGGAGGAAGTGAGTATGAAAGCAGGTTAAATTGCCTTATAGACAAGATTTTAAGAAGGTCTTCCTCTTCCATTTGCAGTATTAACTTCAACAAACTGCAAATAAATATAGTCTCCCGCTGTGTTGACAGGATGCCTCAGAAAAGATGAGACTTGAGTGGATCTCACAGGCCTTTAGAGGAAGACGGTCAGCAACGTTGTCCAGTGCTGGATCTATTTCATCTGGCTGACTCACCATGCGTCTATGGTCTGGGGTTTTTTTGTTTGTTACTTTTTTCCCCACGAAATAGAAACTCTACAGCTGTTTAAACCTGTGTTTGTTTGTTTTTAAGTTAATGTTATATAGTGAATATCTTTGCAAGTCAAATGTGGGTTGTCAACATTCCTTTTAAGTGTTAAAAATCATCCCATCATAGAATCATAACACAGATTCTTCAACAAGACCTCAGCTGTTGGACATGTATAGTGTTTCCAATTTTTTTAAATAAAAACAACACTGAGAGGACGTGGTTTTGTACCTGTCCTTAACCGTTTTTTGTAAATGGTACTGGGATACACTATCCGGAGTCAAGCAAACCTGGTCCAACATCTGGTTACACCATTTACAGATGTGTGACCCAGGCGACTCAGTAAAATTCAGTTTCCTCACCCATAAAATGAGGATTCTAATAGGACCTATCTTACCAGATTGCTTGGAGGCTTACCTGAGATAATTCAAACAAAGCACACAGCAAGATGTCTGACTATAACAAGCACTTAATAAATAACACCTATTATTTTGATGAGAAAAGTTTTAGGGTTAAGACTTCTGATATATACTGCCAAACGGCCCTCCAAAAAAAAAAAAGTCACGTGAATTAGTTTGATATCGGCCACGTGTGAGACAACCCAAGGAAATACATTCTTTATGGAGCAGAGATTCACTATACCTTCACTTCTTCAGATAATTTCTTATAGAAAAGGTCTAATTTAAAAGAAGTAGCAGACACAGTTGGTGCTCTGCTAGGTCTCATTGGATTCCTTCACCATGTTCATGTACATTGGCTACCAATATGCTTTTCAACACCAACAGTCAGCTGTGAGTTTGCCAGGCATTCTTTAGGCTGCTGGAATGTGCTTTGCTCTGCACCTAACAATAGCAAAAACTGCTCTGGGACTCATTCCCCATACCCCAGCAATAGCCCTTAACCAAAGGCCAACATGTAAGTGTATATTAATACTCAGTGTCCTTGCTCCCTCCTGGGGACAACTCTGAGCTATAATCTCCACTGTCTTCAAAATGCTCCCATGGGCCTGAACAGGCCCCTCTCTGTGGGCCTCGTTGC
>ML106001.1:0-41253 GCA_003697995.1 Taxidea taxus jeffersonii | reverse complement strand
CCCCCCATGAATTTCTGACTCTTTCACTCAATATATTATCAACCACACAGCTTTGAAGCTTTAATATTCTCAGCAGAGAAGGCATGTTTGCAGTAGATCAAAAAGGAGAGAAACTGGATCTACATCACTTATCCTCTCATTTGTACAATCTGAGTAAGCAGGGCCCTCTGAGTTCAGAGAGCCCAGAGTGGGAGAAGAGACAGTCCTGAGACTCAGGACTTGTGTCCTCTTCCTGTGCACAGAAGAAGGCACAATGTATTAATGAGGAACCAGAAGGCCTGGGACAGTTCAAAGTTTTCTCTGAAAGGCAGCAGGCTCCATAGCTTTCTCTCACAGTGAAGCAGGCTCCAATTATTCTGTGAACAAATGGATTGGGAGGGTTGGCAACTTCTGGCTGAGAACAAGGTCTTAAAAAAGAAATGAAGCCTATACCAATTTAAGAAAAGACTTAAATATCAAGACAAAGCACTATATACACCTTGAAAGACCAGGAAAAAATTTTGCAGTATGATGATATCAAAAAGATGGTAAGGATATTGATCAATAGGAACTCTTTTACACTATTGGTAGGAGCGTCAATTGAACAACCACTTTGGAAAATATTATGCCATTACCTGCTGAAGTTGAATATGCATATTATGTGGCTATGCTCCTAGACAAACAGGAAAAGAAACCCTTGCATACAAGCATAAATTCATACATTGCTCATAGACGTGAGAAACAGGGAATGACATAAATGTCCAAATGTTCTCTGACAAGGATATGGATAGACAAATGAATAAATTAGTACATTGCACAAGTGTCTATTTCTCAGTAATGAAAATTAATGAACTGCTTCAAATGAAGCATCAGAAATAAATCTTTAAACATAATATTTAATAAAAAAATCATAGACTATGGACCATGCCACCCTTTTTGTAAAGAGCCAAACCACACATTGAAAACTAAACAATGTATTTTTTCTCTTTTAAGTAGGCTCCACACCCAGCATGGAGCCCAACCCGGAGCTTGAACTCATGACCCTGAGATCAAGACCTGAGCTGAGATCAAGAGTCAGACACTCAACCAACTGAGCCAGCCAGGGACACCTAAACAATGTATTATTGAAGAATACCAACACATGTGACCTAAAAAAAGTTTTTAAGAAAAAAATGCCAAAAATTTTTAAAATAATCATTATCTCCAGGTGGGAGGGGGGCAGAGGCTAGAGAGCAGCATGTGTTGTTCTAGTTTTTCTACGGGATCCAGGGTTCATAACTGTTCCCTTTATTATTATGCCTTATCATACTATCATTTTGGAAGTATCAAATATTATGAAAAAATAAATTTTAAATCATATAAAGTTGCAGTGAGAATGCAACTCAAAAAGGAGAAGAAAGGAGAGCAAACGGCAAAATGGACTCCCTTCTTAGTAACCCAAGGACATTTGTGAGCATCCGTTCATGTGTTACTCTCCAAAGTTATCACCACAGTCGGATCCATATGGGAGAGTCAATATCACACTTCCATTCCTTCATATTTAGATGCAGAACGATCATCCCTAGCCTCCCAAATTGACAGACTTCCTGGAAGATTCAGTGGGATCATAATATGAACTGGCAAACTGAGAAACGTGTCACAAGTACTGTGCAGAACTTTGCTCATCTTCCCAAATCTACCTCACGAGACATGAAATGACGAAGCACTAGAAACATGTACTGGTATTTGCTATCACACTGGCTTAGCACGTCACAGAGACTTCGCAGACTGAGGTTTGCTCTTTTTTCCTAGGGCTTTGTCATTCACAGCTGTGAGAGCACACACCCACTCGCCTTGATGATCTTTTTAGAAGTAAAATTCTGTGAGGTAAAATTAAATGGTAGAGGTAATTTGGAAATTCATGATTTTATCATTCCTATTATCAGGTACCAGGAGCAAATATATAACATCCTCAGGGTATTTGTTTATAACGTCAAGGGGTAAGAATTCAAAAAATATCAAAATAATTTCGAAATATTTTCCAAAACGTTTGCTTGATGCAAACAAAATTAGTTAAAAATTTAAAGACAAGCTAAACAACTTTGAGACATATTGACCTACATAACAGTAAATCAGTCAACTGTTTTCCTTTCCCCGATAAATGAATTAAATTATTTTACATGACTGACCAATTGAATAACAACGCAGTTTCCATTTCTTTGCTTCTAGTAACAGCCCTGCATGACAACAACACCCTAACCAGGGCTACCAGAATGATCCGTTCTGAGTTCACCCCAAACTTACTTATCATTTTATTATTTATAAAATGATTGGGCTACTAAATAATAACACCAAATATCTCATTTAGGAAGATGAGAACAAATAATCACATGGTGAAGAAGCAGGGCCAAGGAGGAGTTCAGTCCTTAAAGTCACATGAGGACAAAATAGATATTGAAACAGAAAAATAGATTTCCTAACAATCAGTAAAATGAGCTACATTTCCAAGATTACCTTGACTTCTTAGATCATAGAAAAAAAGAAACCCAATTACCATTAGTATATTATTTTGTACTGAATTTCTTCTGTTGTATCACCTGATGACCAGTGTAGGGAGCAACTCTCTCTCTATCTCTCTCTCAATCTGCTCTAGTCTGTGTGCTGATCTACCAGAAGGAAAATAACTTCATCCAAGCCCCATCTCCTGACTTAGCCTAGTACAGAAGGTAGACATCTCCCTCCATCCCATCTATGAGAAGTAATAAGCAGGCCTGCTGTTAGCAGCCTGAAGCTGGTTGGCAAAATGTATTGGCATCTCTTCTTCAACCTAGTTTTAACTATCTGACATTCTAAGTAATAGGTCCCAGCGTGTAAGCTCTAGGTTTTAAAGTAAATGTGAGAAAAAGAGGACTCTTGGGACCTAAGCATAAGCCATGTTCTCCAACTCAGTTTACCTTGTTTACCGGTTTAGCCTTGCATTTTCAGGAGTGTGTAGCTATAATATAAGGGAGATGTTAATCACTTGCCAATGTCAAGTGTGTCCAAGCTTTAATTCAGGAACTTCTCCCCCAGTTACAAGAACAACATCCTATTTTTCTTAGACATTAACAACAGGAGTATCTGCACTGGGCAATATAATGAGAACTGAGCATATTCTTATGGGACAGACTGGTATTTGTCCTGCTGGCCCACCAACAGGCAAAGTCCTACAGCTGAATGCAGTCCTAGCAGATATTATGAGAGCAACAGCTGAAAGAAGTCTTTGGTACAGAGAAAAAGAGATACATCAAATAAAGACGGAGGGATCTGCAAGTGAAGATCGAGCTTCCATATGACCTTAGGCATTTGCCTGATGGCCCCCCTCACTACCATCTTTCCCAATCCTCCCACTTGACTCCCTCTCCCCCACCACTACCATTGCTTCCTGCCACAAGCAGGCTTTCCCTCTTCCCATAATAGATTCTGTTGCTGCCTCAACAAAATCCCCTCTCCTAGGTCTGGGATGTGGGTGTTGGAGGCTAATGGCTCACTCCTGAACCCTGCCTCTCTTAGAGCTCCCTGGGAAGTAACACAACACCCTCAATGACAATGATTGATGTGGTGCTGCTGGACAGTGTAAACTCAAGTTCATCTGCACTAGGTTCATTTCCATCAAAGAGTTTCCATCAACTCTAAAGTTCACTGCCATCATTTACATCTGAACCCACATCCCTGCCTATCTCCTGCCCTATTCTGCTTCCCTCACTTTCTTGTAATTTCTCCTGAGAGCATTCTCTCATTAAAATCATTTGTATAAAAACTCCCTTTCCACACTCTGCCTCCAGAGGACTCAATTTTAAGACGCTTCTCAAGCAAACTTCCCAGTATCAGCTCCAAGGCCACCAGGATGTCTCACTAGTAATCATCTTTCTTCTTTTCTTTTTTTTTTATACAAATAACATTTTATTACATAGGAATGTTCCTGAAAGAATGAAGATCACAGGAAGCCCCAAAATGAATTATTTTCATTATCTGGGATAGGGTTCCCTTTTATTTTTTTTTAAGCTTTTTATTTAAACATATAATGTAACCCCACCACCCTCTCCCAACCCCTCTCCCCCCCGACCCCCCTCAGTTTGTTTTATGACATTAAGAGTCTCTTTTGGTTTGTCTCCCTTCTGATCCCATCTTGTTTCATTTTTTCTTTTCCTACCACCTTAACCCCCACCCCCATTGCATCTCCACTTCCTCATATCAGGGAGATCATGTGATAGTTGTCTTTCTCCAGTTGACTTATTTCGCTAAGCATAATACGCTCTAGTTCCACCCATGTCGTCGCAAATGGTAAGATTTCATTTCTTTTGATGGCTGCATAGTATTCCATCGTATATATATACCACCTCTTCTTTATCCATTCATCTGTTGATGGACATCTAGGTTCTTTCCATAACTTGGCTATTGTGGACATTGCTGCTATAAACATTCGGGTACACGGGCCCCTTTGGATCACTACGTTTGTATCTTTAGGGTAAATACACAGTAGTGCAATTGCTGGGTCATAAGGTAGCTCTATTTTCAATTTTTTGAGGAACCTCCATGCTGTTTTCCAGAGTGGTTGCACCAGCTTGCATTCCCACCAACAGTGTAGGAGGGTTCCCCTTTATCCACATCCTCGCCAGCATCTGTCATTTCCTGACTTGTTCATTTTAGCCATTCTGACTGGTGTGAGGTGGTATCTCATTGTGGTTTTGATTTGTATTTCCCTGATGCCCAGTGATGTGGAGCACTTTTTCATGTGTCTGTTGGCCATCTGGATGTCTTCTTTGCAGAAATGTCTGTTCATGTCCTCTACCCATTTCTTGATTGGATTATTTGTTCTTTGGGCGTTAAGTTTGCTAAGCTCTTTATAGATTGTGGATACTAGCCCTTTATCTGATATGTCATTAGCAAATATCTTCTCCCATTCTGTCAGTTGTCTTTTGGTTTTGTTGACTGTTTCCTTTGCTGTGCAAAAGCTTTTGATCTTGATGAAGTCCCAATAGTTCATTTTTTCCCTTGCTTCCCTTGCCTTTAGCGTTGTTCCTAGGAAGAAGTTGCTGCGGTTGAGGTCGAAGAGGTTGCTGCCTGTGTTCTCCTCAAGGATTTTGATGGATTCCTTTCTCACATTGAGGTCCTTCATCCATTTTGAGTCTATTTTCGTGTGTGGTGTAAGGAAATGGTCCAATTTCACTTTTCTGCATGTTAGTCAACATAGTACTAGAAGTCCTAGCCTCAGCAATCAGACAACAAAAAGAAATTAAAGGCATCCAAATCGGAAAAGAAGAAGTCAAACTATCACTCTTTGTAGATGATATGATACTATATGTGGAAAACCCAAAAGGCTCCACTCCAAAACTGCTAGAGCTTGTACAGGAATTCAGTAGTGTCAGGATATAAAATCAATGCACAGAAATCAGTTGCATTTCTTTACACCAACAACAAGACAGAAGAAAGAGAAATTAAGGAGTCAATCCCATTTACAATTACACCCAAAACCATAAGATACCTAGAATAAACCTAACCAAAGAGGCAAAGAATCTATACTCAGAAAACTATAAAGTACTCATGAAAGAAATTGAGGAAGACACAAAGAAATGGAAAAATGTGCCCTGCTCATGGATTGGAAGAATAAATATTGTGAAAATGTCTATGCTACCTAAAGCTATCTGCACATTTAATGCAATGCCTATCAAAATCCCTTCCAATTTTTTCAAAGAAATGGAACAAATAATCCTAAAATGTATATGGAACCAGAAAGACCTCGAATAGCCAAAGGAATATTGAAAAAGAAAGCCAAAGTTGGTGGCATCACAATTCCAGACTTCAAGCTCTACTACAAAGCTGTCATCATCAAGACAGTATGGTACTGGCACAAAAACAGACACATAGATCAATGGAACAGAATAGAGAGCCCAGAAATAGACCCTCAACTCTATGGTCAACTAATCTTCAACAAAGCAGGAAAGAATATCCAGTGGAAAAAAGACAGCCTCTTCAACAAATGGTGTTGGGAAAATTGGACAGCTACATGCAGAAAAATGAAATCTTTCTTCTTTTCTAAAGGTAAAAATGGTTTTGCCCCCTCCCCCGCTTTGTCTTGCCTTTTCTCTCTTGTCCATAAGGCCCATTTCCCCCTGTACTCCCTCTCTAATGTTATTCATCTCTATTCTATTATTTTCTTGTTCTTTCAGTGGTCAATACACCTATAGAGCATTTCATTAGCAATAAAAGATCTAGTTCCATTTTCCTGAGGGCAGGAAGGGCTTTATCTTCAAATCTGCCAATGAACTAATGAAACATCTTTCAGTATCATCATGAGAGTTCAATTTAAATAAGTTGTTTTGTTTTAATCAGTTGAACATAAATAATACTGGCTAGTAACTTTTTCATAAATAAGTACAAATCAAGTTCAGTAATGAACATGAGAAAAACACTCACAGATGAAGAACATTTAGAAAAGAAAGTAAGTTTACTTGCAAAAAGTTTTACAGTAGAGTTTGAGCTTTAGAAAAACTAGCTGACCATACTTAAATCAATAAACAGCCATTTAAAGGGGAAAATTTATAACATTATCAAATCTTTTTTTAAAGATTTTATTTATTTATTTGACAGACAGAGATCACAAGTAGGCAGAAAGGCAGGTGGTGGGGGGCACGGGGAGCAGGTTCCCCACTGAGCAGAGAGCCTGATGCGGGGCTCAATCCCAGGACCCTGAGATCATGACCTGAGCAGAAGGCAGAGGCTTAACCCACTGAGCCACCCAGGTGCCCCAATATTATCAAATCTTATAAGAGTTAGTCTTTTCATGATAGAACTGTTCCCTCACATGACTGTCACATCAGTAAAGGTCATGACCTGTCAATATTATAAAAGCCACAAAGAAAGTTGGTTTCATCGGGAAGCCAGTAATTTATTGTAAATGGATTTATTTTATTCATTTATTTATTTATTTATGGGGGCTAGAGCCAGAGAGGTGACCCTTGTTTACTGCTGTTGCTATTGTTGAATGTGACAGCATGCACTTATTCACAATGAGGCAGTGAAAGCTGGTTAGCTGTGTTTCACACAGGCTGTTCTTTGTATTTCATAGAGATGAATTTGCAGACTCCAAAAAGAGTGGGGTATTAATCTTCTTCTTCCAAAGACCCTGTTTTTAATATTTTTTCACTTTTTCTTGTGCAGTTTTCCGCAAAGACTTTCATTTGTTTGGTTTTAGAGAGAGATTTATTTTAAGAATTTTGCTTATACAATTATGGAGGCATGATAAATCCAAAATAGGCCAGCAGGATAGAAACCCATGGAGGAGTTGCAGACCAAGTCCAAAGTCTGCTGGCAGAATTCCCTCTTGCTCAGAGGTCAGTCTTTGTCCTATGAAGATCTTCAATTGACTGGATGAAGCCCACCCACATTATGGAGGGCCGTCTGCTTTACTCAAAGCCCACTGATTATTAAATGTTGATCTCAGAAGAGGAAAAAAAAGAAAAACCACCACCACTAAAACAAAACAAAAACAAACAAACAACACCTTCAAGACACATCCAAGATAATGTTTGATCAAATATCAAGCACTGTGGTTCAACCAAGTTGACATAAGATTAACCGTCAAAATTACATTGGCAAATTCTAAGTTCCAAGGATTTTGCCCATTATTTAGGTTTTCAGAAAGGAGGATATATCCTATTCATTTTTCTAGAGCAGATTAGACTCAACATGCCTCAATGCATTTCATCATAACCAGGGAATCACAATCCCTTAATTTAGTAATTTTTTAATGGAAAGTTTCTCTTCTCATTGGCCGGTATGACTTTAACTTCTGTAAAAGATATTCCCTTCTCTCTAGTATCAAAGTTCCTATACAGTGAAGGTGGTAGAGTTAGCTTTCTGGCAAAACTCTTAAAGAAATTAAACTAGTTACTAGACAGGTTTTCAGAGAGCACCAGATACTGACTCAGAAACCATATGCAACATTATTAAGGGAAAGATGGATACTCATGTTACTGGATGCCGCCAAGAGCCCAAAGACAGATTTGTCAAGACAAGTGACGCAGGGGTGGGGGTGTTGCTTGATGGCTCAGTGGGTTAAGCCTCTGCCTTCGGCTCAGGTCATAGTCTCAAGGTCCTGGATCGAGCCCTGCATCGGGCTCTCTGCTCAGCAAGGAGCCTGATTCCCCCTCTCCTTCTGCCTGCAACTCTGTCTACTTGTGATCTCTTTCTCTGTCGAATAAATAAAATCTTAAAAAAAAAAAAAAAAGACAAGCAACAGGGAAGCATGATTTCAAAGTAAAGCCCTAAAGATCCTTGTTACTAGTGAAGTTACTACCCTTTGTAGGGGTAATGTATAGAAGGGCGAGTTTGGAACAAAGTGATGACAGATGACTAGGCGTAAAGTCTGGAAAAAGAATATATTAAAGAAATACCAGGAAATATGTTGCCTATTGCTAAGGGTGAGCTTTTTCATATTCTCTCTCTTGTGAGCTTGGATCACTAAGAACTTCAGCATCTGTTCATGGGCAGTAAAGAATCCAAACATACGAGTCATCTTTCAACAAAATATGTGAAACATCAGTAGTTTTCAACCTTGCTTACACATTAAAACCAACAGGAGCAACTTAAACATCCTTGTGTTAAGGCTACAGCTCAGTCCAATTAAATAGAATCTGTGGTGAGACACAGATATCAATATTTTAAAAACTCCCTAGATGATGCCAATATGAAGCCAAAGTTGAGAAATGTTTATAGGTATCTAATGAAATGTGCATATACAGATCAGGAGATACAAAAAGCTGTATGGGCAATAGATATGAATTCTGGAAAGGTTTGAGGACTTTATAAAAGGGGGGAGTTACACATTTCTCCAGAATGCCTGGGTCACAGAGAAGAAATAAAAACGGCTCTACAGCTGTGATAGGACTCAATCATGCAGTGATTGTAACATAGGTAGGATCCCAGAATACGGCCTCCATCCACTAAAGACATACTAAAAGAACGGTATTTGGATATAAAACACTGACAGGACTTAAAGCCATGTGCTACAAAAATCACTTAACAAAGAGGCAGGATTTCAGGTTCTAGACATTCGGTTTTGCTGTCTTTTCCAACTCACACTCCTAAAAAGGATGGCATAGGTAAAGAGATTCTGCTGAAGGGCCTCCACAGGGCACACTTGATGTCCCCTTTCCTCAGGCTGTAGATGAAGTGACTCAGCATGTGAGCACTCACAATACATACCACCAAGGCCACTGTACCCTTCCTGGGGGGAAGCTGAGACAGCCAAACTAAGGCAACCCCAAGGCTTGTTCCATAAAATAAGCAAACAGACAGGGGAGAATCTCAGACAGAGAAGGCTCTATATTTCCCACCTGCTGATGGTACTCTCAATACTGGAGGAAACTATTTAAGGTGTAAGAGTTAAGGACCATTGAGAATAGAACACTACTAAATACAGCACCAATAAATACAACAATATGTTGATGGTGAAGATGCTAGAAGAGATAAGGTCGAGAAGGCAAGAAGGGTCACAAGGGAAATGAGGAATTTCTACATTGTTGCAGAATGTAAGTTGTGATACCATCCAACTGTGCTGCTGGGATGCCAAAACACGGACTGAAAAAAAGACACCAGAACCCTTACAGGGCCACAAAGGTGGGAATTCGAGATAACTAGATAGTGCATGGGGTGCTATATGACCACAAAGTGGTTAAAAGCAGATTGTCCAAACATCCAAAGAGAATTTTAAAAGACATTTGCATCGGGCATCCTGCATATGAGATGACTCCGTGGTGAGTTTGGATGTCTGTAGTCATCTTCGGGATTGGGTTGGAGGTGAAACCAATGTCAGCCAAGGACACATTAGAAAGTATACAGAGATGAGGTAGGAGTCTGGACTGATAAAATAATGAGCAGGTTCCCAAGCACAGTCACTAAGGACATGGTCTGGAAGAGCCAAAAGAGGAGGGGCTGCAGTTCCAGATCATGGGAGAGGCTTAAAGGAGAAATTTTAAGACACGTGTTAGATTCTCTGGTCCCAAGTGGCTGAGATACTTTCTTCACTTACTCATTCTGCACTATTCTTCCTTTCTTTATAATAGATCCAAGTTTCTGACCTAAATCATTTTTCTTCTCTCTAAAGAAATTCATATAATATTTTTTTGCAAGGCAGATCTACTTGCCACAAATTCAATTTTTGTTTGAGAAAGTCATTATTTTTCATTCACTTTCGAAGGATAACTTTACAAGATACAGGATTCTAGTTTGGTGGTTTTCTTCTCCCAGTCCTTTAATTATTTCACTGCACTCTCTTTTTGCCTGCATGGGTTCTGAAGAAGTCAGATGTTATTTTTACCTTTGCTCCTCTAGAAGCAAAGTGGTTTTTTTCCCCTCTCTGTCTTTAGATTTTTTTTCTTTATCTTTGACTTTATGAAGTTTGAATACAATATACCTAGGGGTTGTGTTTTTTGTTTCTGTTTTGCTTTTGGGTTTTTTTTGCCACTTATCACTGAGTGGTAACAACTGAACACAACTGAACACAGTTGGTGTTCTCTGAGCTTTCTGTATCTGTGGTTTGGAGTCTGACACTAATTTGTGGAAATTTTCTGCCATTATTGCTTCAAATATTGCATCTGTTTCTCTCTTCTTATGCTATTCCACATATGCATATGTTCAATCTCCTTTAACTGCCCCAGAATCTTTGGATATTCTGCTGTGTGTGTGTGTGTGTGTGTGTGTGTGTGTGTGTGTTCTTTTTCTTTGTTTCTCAATTTTGGAAGTTTCTATGATCATATATTCAAGCCCAGAGATTCTTTCCTCAGCTATCTCTAGACCACAAATAAGACACCAAAGGCATTCATAATTTCTGTCATTGTTTTTAATCTCTGGCACTTCTTTCTTATTTTTTCTTAAAATATCCATCTCTCTACTTACATTATCCATCTGCTCTTGCATGCTGTCTACTTTCTCCAGTAGAGCCTTTAGCAAATTAATCATACTCATTTTATTTATTTATTTTTGAACAGGTAAGGTTCTCTGTGTTTGTTTGTTTATTTAAAATACTTAATGGCTTCTCTTTTTTAAATGTGTATATTTAAGGTACAATTTAAAATATAAACTTCACTGTAATACACATTTGCCTTATTATATACATTCAAACTTAATTCCATACAAATAAAAAAATAGTTGATTAGCAGTTGGTGCTTTAATAAAAAACCACAGTCATTTTAAATTCCTTGACCAATAACTCAATACCCCTACCATATGTGACTCTGAATCTGATACTTCTTCAGTCTCTCCAAACTGTGTGTTTTGCCTTTTAGGAGGCCTTGTAATTTTTGTTGAAATCTAGACATGAAGTACTAGGTAAAAGAACCTCTAGTAAATGTGGGATGCCTGGGTGGCTCAGTTGGTTAAGCATCAGCCTTCAGCTCAGGTCATAATCTGAGGGTCCTGGGATCGAGTCCTGTATCTGGCTCTCTTCTCCCTCTGTTCTTCAGCTCCCCTGCTCCTCCCCTTGCTGTGAGCTTTCTCACTCTCCCTCTCTCACTGACAAATAAATAAAGTGTTTAAAGGAAAATTTAAAAAAAAAAACTAGTAAATGGACATTTAGTGGCATGAGGGCTAAAGGACAGGAGGAGGGGAAACATTCTATTGTCCTATGAGTAAGTCTCAGTCTTTTGGTGATCTGTGTTTCTGTAAATTTTACCAGTGATTGTCTTTTCTCCTCCCTTAGGTGGGACAGAATGACTGGATGGGGCTGGAGTTGGGTACTTCCCTTCTCTCAAGTAGGTTAGACTCTGATAAAACCCATGCAGGTTACACTGTGGAAAAATAGTTGCTCCTAAGGGCAGGCCTTACTAAGAACAACAGAATGCTCTGGAGGATTTCAAAATTGTTACTTTTCCCCTCCCCCTGCTGGAAGCATGAGGGGATTTCTCTCCAATATTCACTCCAAGGAACTGCTAGAGTTCCTGGATGTGAAACTCACAAAAGCATGGGGTCCCTCCCCTAGAACTTTTATCTCTTAGACTGTCCACACTAAACCCCCAGCAATTCATCAATTACATTTTAGGTTTTCCTGCTTCTGCCTGCATTTATTCCCACAAATGTTGTTGCTTATGGGTTTCTGATGCAGTAAGTTGTGATTTTTTTCTATCAATCTGCCTATCTCTCCAATTTGGGGATCAGCAGTTTCCCCTGTGACTCACTTCTCTGATGGATATAAGAAGAGGTAATTTTTCAGTTTTTTCAGCTTTTTATTTGTTGTTAGGATGGAATGGCAATTTCTAGGTTCCTTATATGTTGGACTGGAAATCCCTCAAAGACTTTTCCAACACATAAATCCCCACAAGGGTCCACTAGTTCATTACCTTTCCACAAAACGGAACATCCTTTGTAAAACCTATCTCAATAGGATATTACAGCCAGTCATATTAAAACAAACTCATATTGGAAAAATACAAAAACACATATATACTTTAGGTAGAGATTCTCATGACAATGGACTAGTTTCTTTTTCTTTTTTCTTTTTTCTTTTTTTTTTTTTGAGAAAGAGAGAGAGAGAGTACACTCAAGTCGGGGGGAGGCAGGGAGGGGTAAAGGAGAAGCATTCAGAATCTTAAACAGGCTCCATGCTCAACACAGAGCAAGACATGGGTCGTTGATCTCACAACCCTGAGATCATGGTCCAAGCTGAAATCAAGAGGTGGACACTCAACCAACTGAGCCACCCAGGCGCCCTGACTAGCTTCTTTATTAAGTTCATCTCTTTCCAGTCCAAGCTTGCCTCTTTGGAAAGAGTATAATCACTTACAAAATAAGTAATTTAAAAGTAAACAGTGAGCATTTTATAGTTTATTACCTAACTAAAATAGATTTGTCTATTAACAGAGAATTATTGCTGTCCAACTCAGACTCACCCCCTAAAAAACATGTTGCCCTAATCAACATGACCCACAGTATCTGTGTGCATAGAGATAATTGGCTTCACTTCCTCATGGCCTCAGTCTAAGATTTGAAGACAAAGAGGCCATCCCCTTCCCCTAAGGAATTCATATTTTTCTTGGGTCAGTTCATATTTTTCTACAATGCAAAGTCAAAAGTTTAAAATCTGTTCTCCATCCGAGCTAGTTTTACCCTAAAATATTACAGAAAAAAAATGCTTAAAGTTAAATCCACATGAGGTTAACGTTTAGCATTCACCTTGAGCCCTGCACAAGAATTCTATTTCTGCTTGCAAAGGAAAAAAAAAGTGGGAAATTGAAAGACTTTTCTCTCTAATTCAAGCTTGAAGCCTACTTTTACAAAAACTTTCCATCCAATTGAGGCAAGCATAGCTTTTAAAGATAAATCAGTATTGGCCTGACCTAATATACCACCATAAAGTGCATTGGGGAGATGTCAAGGCAGCAGATGTTTGGTCTATTTAATCCTGAGTCTGGCTCAGCAGTGGGTAATGCTATCATTAATCCGTTGAGAGCACACCCCTCAGATGATAATTAGGAAGGAACTTTTTTTTTAAGTAACCATAATTACAGTGACACTCTCAATAGCCCTAATTATGGAAATGAGTTTCACATTAAATTCACCTGCCTGATAATATACAGTAAAAGTCTATTTCAGCTGAACTATGTTGTTTGTTAAAGCAGCCGTGCCTGAGGTTCAGGTATTCAACATGTGAATAATAGAGCCATCACCTCTAGAGTTTCAACTTAGATTAAAAGCTAGTATTAATTTGCCTAGAGTTAGTGTTGTATGCTCAGCATGAAAAGTACATCTCTAGGCAAAAAGCTGGAAGATTCCAAACAACAGTCTAGTCCAGGCTTATCTCCTATTTTTATCTGATGCCCAGTGTTTTATTCTACTCAGACTCGATAAGACACTAAGCAAGGAAGGCAGCTTCCTGCTTTTTCCTATGCTTAAAAAAATAAAAAAATAAAAAATCCATGAGTTTGATCCTGATTTCTGCTACTCCTACTTATCTGTTTAAGTTTTATTTGTTTAAGCAACCCCTATATGCCATGTGGGGCTTGAATTCATGACCCCAAGGTCAAGAGTTGCTCGCTCCTCTGACTGATCCAGCCAGGCACCCAGTCCTATTCATTTTTCATCCTGAGAAAAGTGACAGCATTTGTAAAAATGTACTTGGAAACCATGAACACATACATGCACACAGATACACACAAGCACATACACATGCACACACTCACACGATGGTTATAATAACCTAATTCTCTTTATGTGGACATCTCTATTCCCCAGGGGAAGAATGTGGAGTCCTATGTTTGTCTTTTGGAGACCCTAGGCATACCAGAGTAATACATTATTCTTCTCATATTCAATAAATGGTAAAGATGCTGAAAAATTGAAAACAATCTATTGTTTACAAGGAAGGATAAAGAGAGAGATCTAAGAAAGAACTATGTGACCCCTCACGTTCTCATTATTCACCAAACATTCAGGGAGACCAAGAGTTCTAAATTTACCCTTCTAGCATCCACAAAGCAAACCACTCAACTTAACTTTGCAAACTACTGAAAAGATCTCTTCTCCTTTTTCTCAGCTTTGTTACTCTGAAGTTTGGAAAGGCTCTCGGACTCTGCAAGGTAAAAGGAGAAAGAGGACAGAGTGATTTATTTTCCTTTATTTTCCCTCAAAATTCCAACTAAAAATGGCAAATGAGGACAAAAATCCTGCCACAAGTCATTGTTATGAAGGTGACTTCATTTTGATGAAAGTTGCAAATAGGCAGAATATATTAACTCTGTTTTGAACCTTAAGACAACTCTTTCTCTCATCAACTGCAGTCCCAGTGGTAGAATTGAATGGGGGGAAATATCCGTCATTTCAGTCCTCATTAAATTTTTGGCCACGAGCCACTGAACTAAATTCAATAAGCTAAAGCTCTGGAATTTACATTCATTCTTTAAACAAAGGCTTCATTTCTGGACAATGAAGTTTTGAGTACGATTTGCTCTCCTAACAGTAGAAGGTTCACAGGGAAGAAATTAATTGGACGTATTGTTCTTTTCTCTCCTTTCCCGCCCCCAGTGTATTAAACACTTCTACAGACCTCAAATGCAACTGTCCTTCATTTGCTGAAATTTAATTCAATTAAAATTACAAAACAGATACAGAGTAGATCATATTAAGAATCAAATCTTAGAGAAAATCCATCAAGCTATAAATTACTCATTGATCCTTGCCATCTAGTAGTTTTTAATCTTAGTCATGCCAATTAAGAGATCTCTGCACTCGGTCTCTGCTGGGGCTTAAAAAGTAATCTAGCCAATCTGGTTCCATATATTATGGGGGTTCATTTCCTAGTATGAAGAAGAGCACGGCAGATAAGATTCTGACAGAGATAACCCCAACGTAGTGGAAAAGAAGTCAATTTGTGGCTTTTCCAGATAACAACATGCTCTATAACCTCTATTAGAGGTTACTAATAATTCATGTCAAGCACTAAAGGAAGGAACTGTTATACAGAGGGAGGAGATCAGAAGTGGGGAGAGTGGGGACTGCGACCCAACTCAGAATATGGAAGAAATCAGCACTAGTATAAAGGCTAGTTCATGAAAACAAACATTGTATTGGTGCCTGTGGTACTTTAAGAAGAGATGTAACCTATAGAAATCTTCACTATGGCAATAGTATTAACTGGTCTCATGTGTTTTAAGAGTAAAATGTGAACTTTCCCTACCCACTCACTGCCTCCTTTATAGAAGATGTACATAGAACATAATTTACACCATTTGGATGATGTTCCTGCATTCTGGCTTATACTATTTCAGGACTATTTTATTATAGTGAGATGTAAAGAGTACCAGACTTCCAGGGAGAAAAAAAGTGGGTTCTAACCCTAATTCAACCATTTACTACCTTCAGTGTCTTGAACGAGCATCCTAATTTTCTGAGGTTTAACTTTCTCTTCTACAAAATATCCTGAACTGGTGATTTGAATAATAAATGTGAAGATGCTTTACAAAACTATCTCTCTGTATGAAGGCAGGAATGATCATGGGTAATGGCAAGGCTGTTCATTAGCATGTTATAAAAAGATCGGGTCTTTAAGAACAGAGATAGGACTAGATCTTTCTGCAAATCTGCCATACTACAGAAGAAGTGAACAGCTATTGAGAATACACTAAGTAACTCAAAAAGCTCTTTTGATTCATAGGTAGGCAGGCTGGAAGGGACCTGAGACATCCTCTAGTCCAACCCAATTAGAAGATTGAGCTCAAAGCTAATTTTCTCAAATAACCCATGAAAGTGATGCAGACATAGACCCAGAGAGACCATAGTCTTCCTAAACTGGACCCTGTACCATCCACACCAGACTAGGGAAGGTTTCATTCAGGGAAAAGAGACTGCAAAAGCCCATGTATGTCTGTGATGAAAGAAGGAAGTCTCCATGGGTAGACTGAATATATGAATATTTTGACGGAGTAGCTCTTTTTTCAAAAGGCTGTCATCCTAGACATTCACCATTTGTTGGAAGAAGCAAGGGAAAGCACAAACATTGAACAGTGAGTGCTCCCAACTACTAACTAGAATTCTAGAGAAGTGGGATTGGGATTGCCAAAAGAACAAGGGAGAAGTGGCCCGGTAGGTTTTTTCCCACCTCAAAGCTCTGCCTAGAAAGCTGCATTTAAGGAACTATATACTAGGCATTCAAGGAAAAGAGAGAACCCGGAATGGAGTATAAACTCCACTGTCTATCAAGTATGGAGGCACATCTTAGCCTCTTCAGCTCAACCCCTGAAAATGAGGTTTTAATGGCCTTTCTGGTTTTCCCTATAAATCCACCCTCAAGGAGGTCATTAGAGGCAGGCCTCTGGGACTCTCTCTTTCAATGCATTATTTCTGGGAGAGTTTTGAGGTCAAGAATGATGAGAGACAGGGTCAGGAGTACTTCGTCTGGCTCAGCTAGCCACAGGAGCTGGGAACAAGCAGTCAAACACTGTGTTGGAGGTATGATGTCCTTCCCCTCTTGCATCCCTCTAAAGTCTTCACACATACATATACCAGCAGCTTAGCTCTCCCCCAACCCTCAGCAGCTTGGTTAAAGCCAAGAGACAGTAGGGGAGAGATGCACATATGCTCTGCTATTAATATCTAATTAATTGACACAAGGACTACCCAAGGAGCATAACTTGTAGATGCAGAGAAGGCAGCTCAATGGTGACAGCAAAGTGTGGTCCCTGACCATGGCCTTATCAGTCTAGAGAATCTCCAGGGGCATCCTACAAATATTCTGAAAGGAGCCTGTGGCTTTCTTGGTTGCATCTGCTCTATATTTGCAGAAGTAAAGACTTTCAGATTCTCTCTCAGAATTATATCCCATTTCTGAAAACTCACAAAAGAAAACCATCAGTCCCAATAAAACAGGAGCACCCAGTACCGTTTGATCTGTTTCATTATTCATGTCGTTATCCTACAGCAGAATTGAAACCTCAAAGTGGCCCAGCATTACTGGAGTTGTTCTATCCAAACTTGATAGTCCAGCTTAAGGTAGAAGAAAGCAGGGTGGACCGGTGCAAACTTAAGGCAAATTAACAAGTTCTGATTTGCTATGGATTCATATGCCAAACTGAATTTTCAAGTTGTTGTTCAGAAGCACTCTCAATAAATTATTACATTCTGCAGGGCAGAAGTAGCAGATTGCTTATGGGTGTTCAGGGAGATTGGAGGGGGAGAGTGCATTGGAAGGGAATGAGAATGACTCAGTCCGCCCACATGTCTCTGATGTACTGGAAATAGGATCTTCTGAAACCAAGGGTCAGACTCTAACTGATGCTGCAAAAAAAAAAAGTCCTAAGCCTTTTTAAAGTTGCCCAGTTTCCTCGGGTTCATATGTTTCCAGATCATACTTTAGCAGCCTGAAACTCAAAGGCTACCACTTCTGTTTATTTAGTTCTTGCATGATTTCTGCTGAGAGTCAACCTCATTTTGGTTCAATGCACTGGTTATTTTATAGAAGCAATGGATGACCAAGACTGGCCGAGCGGCAACTCTTATACTGGGTTCTTTGAATTTGTATTAAATTTTACCTGCTGCTCCTCTAAAAGAAAAATGTTCCTTTGGTTTTTTACAAACCAGAAACCTTCCTTATTACATTGGTTATAACATATACAGGAACATCTCATCAAGATCTGCCTTTTCCTTTAAATAGGGCAGGGAGGTTACTCAATGACACAAATATTTTTCCCTAATTACAATGGTCCTAGGAAAAACATTTATGAAATAAAGTGATTTCCTCAGAAACTGACATTGCAGGTGAGGAGAGGCCATGCCGAGCCTTCCACGTAAGGAGAAGGAGAAGTTCAGGCAGTGGATAAGAAAAGGACAGGGACCGATGCTGCCCACCCACTTGGCAGGAATGATGGAAAGATGTTAAGGGCATTCTGACTTGAGACATGTTCCAAAGTAAACTTTCCTAAGGTCAATTTTTTTTAACCTGGTATTTGTGGCAGACTGCAAAATTCCTGAGGGAAGATGATTGAAGAAGAGTATTTTTTATCTACACAAAATAGGACCAATGCTGTCTACCCATGCTTCCAAGAATGATAGAAACATGCTAAAGGCATTCTGACCTGAGACACATCCCCAAGTAAACTTTCTAAGGTTAATTTTTTTTTTCTTTAACCTGGTATTTGTGGCAAATTATAAAATTCCTAAAGGAAGATGATTGAAGAAAAGTATTTTTTATCTACACCAAATAGATATTTTCATACACATAAATAGTAGAGAGTATTTCTGATGATTTCTTTAGAAAGGAAAATAAAAAACAAGGCTGCTGCTATTTAAATTAACAAAAAAACAGAGCCACAGCCTTTTAAGAGTTCTTTCTAATATAAGAGAGATATTTTTCCTTAATCTCTTTCAAAGCTATCATAAGAAAGCAAGGGTCATCATGAATTTTAAAGACTAGAGCACCCTAATAAAAATATGAAAAGATGTGAAAAATTAGCCAAATACAAGCCATTGGGGGGTTCTTATTATTCTGAGTTAGATTTATTCTTACGGTCTTCCACAGAAAACAAAGATTTTTAAATGTAACTAAGATAAATTCAAAACAAGTTTCTATTTATAGATCACATCTTTGATCTCCCCAAAGTAAGAGACCTATAAACAGACTTCAAAGCATCATTTAATTTAGCACTTCTTGACCCTAGATGAATATTTGAATCACCTGGGAGCTTTCAAAGAATGTGCTCATATTTTCTTCAGATTAATTAGTATTTTTTAAAGCCCCTCAAATGATGCTAATGCACAGTCAGGTAAAAAATATATAATTTACTTTCTTATTCTTTGACAGTTATTTTATTTCTGTGGCTTTGTGTTTTTTAAGTGCTTTTCCAAAAATGTTCTGTTTGATCCCTACCTTCATATCCTCGTAATCTTCTAGATAATTCTTCTGGTCGGCCCTCTTTTCAATTTTGTCTTATAGTCCTTAGTCTAGGACTACGTTTTCTCTCTTTATTCCAAAACTCTAATGTACCCATACTGCTACTTTATGTTGCCTTACAAATTACTCTCACCCAAACATTACGGCAAGGCACACAATAAAAAGCGAATGACAGTCTTTCAAAAAGTAATTGGTTCCATAAATTCCTAGATGATATTGATGGTGGGAGTGTCTTACTAAATAATAGACTATTGATAAATCAGGTGGACTTAGATGGAGTCCATTTCAGAAACGTTAGGCATATTGATTCTAATAATAAATTCTGATCTTAGCCTGAACCAGATACAGCAATTTGCTGTTAAATATCAGACAAATAAAGAATTTTGGTAAAACAGAGAAGCTTGTTGTGGGTTACCCAATTCTACAGATGGGTGGCTCATAATCCTTGCAGTCAGAATAAAAATTTTCTACTTAAATAAGATTTTATGTTTCTCTAAGCCTAGAAGAGGCAGTGAGTTCCATTGACATTTGCCAAATGCTTCTGGTGGTTTTGTGTTTGGCACTGCAGCTCCATGATGAGCAGATCCTATCTCAGTAAATTCCTTTGCAAAAGAAAGAAACTAGAGCTTCATATATGTCACCCATTTATGATAGATAAAACTATGGCCGTGTCTGAAATGCACTAAGTTTTTTGCTTCAGATTCCCTTATGGAAAATGAGATTCCAATCCAATAGCTGTTCTTAGAATGACATGAGGGTCAGGTTTAAACAAAACCATGTGAGCAGGTCAATAACTGGCACAAAGGCAAACCTTAACCTTTCTAAAGACATGGAGTTTAGGTAGAGCTGTTATCTACCTAAAAGAGGCCTAATGAATATTAGGGTCCAGGAAAATCATCTAAAGTTCAGAGAATAGGCATTGGAGTCACTCAGCCCACTTAACATAGTTTATCCCAGGCAAACTATTTAATCAGTCTCCCGGTTTCCTTATCTTTAAAATGGATATAACAAGCCACCTTACCTGGTTGGTAGAGAGGACATAATAGAACATACACACATACCAGCATTTGAGGTAGTGTCTTGTTTATAAATTCACAAGGACACACAAAAGTTATCTCTTATAATGTCAATACACAAAGCTCTCTATCTCTGTATTAAGCCACATGTGGCCACACAAGTACACCAGAAGAGAAATACTCATACAAGAGAAAAAAAAAATTTCGTCCCACATCTCTTCTTTCTAAAAATGGGGTCAACATATTTCCAAAACAGGAGGAGGAAAAGCAACAAGACTCTTACCATCAGTCACAGCTCCTTCCCCAGCTTTTCCAAGAATGCTTTGGAAGATGAATGAAGAAGAAACAGCTCTTGCCAGTTAGGCCAGTGATTATAAACTATTGATTTGATTTGAGGACCACAAAATTCTTTATTAGGGTCTAGGTTAGCCAGGCTCTCCAATTTATAATAATTATTTCTCTTCCATGATTTAGCTAAATTAGTCCCAACTTAAGACATATTTCTGAGCTCCAAATGTCCAACTTGTCTGTTGATATTGATAAAATTTACTAACAAGTGCCAAAGTTCCCCTCCCACTGATTTTGGAATGTATTGAAACGTTGAAAATATCACTCCATTGTATTTCTCTAACTTAAGAGGAAATGGTTAGAATTTGGGAGAAATGCCCAAAACATCCATGTGGTTTATATGGTACTCCTTAATTTCCTCCAAGTTACAGTGTTCAGTGGCACAATTACATCCTAAAGTGAAAGACTTTCACTTTAACCATGTGTTCAATGGTTATTTATTATATACTTGATAAACTTACCAAAAATTTTATGAAAATTCTTTGGGGTCAATCTGAGAATAAATATTTGAAGGATTTGAGACTCTCAGGAGGAAGAAGATAGAATCACAGAGTAGAGCATTAGAGTTATAAAGTTTAAAGTTATACTGCAATTCAGAGGAGAACATAGGAGTAGAATGTGAGTCATACAAAACCTGGACAGATGTTCCAAACAACCAGATGAGACAGATAGGAGAGCAAGGCTCCATGTGAAGGTTCTCAGGGGAAGAAACTTAGACCAGAGTGGGAAAAAGAAAAAAAATTCAAAGTACATATCACCATGCCTTCTTCTTTTTCCCCATCTGAAAAGAGACTTGAGATTAAGTGACCTAAGAAAGGCATATATTGACCATGTTTCCTAAGTTGGTTTTGAACAAAAAAATTTGATTTCTTTTGAATTAATCTGGTAAGAACATTTCAGAGTGTGCAAGATGTAGATAATTTAATTCCCCAAGTAATTTAATTCCCCAAGTAAAACACTTGAGCTGTTTAATAACTTGGTGTTATATTTGATTTAATAAAAATGAGTTCAGGTCAGGCATACTTGTTCTAACAATGAAAATCAATACTATGCATACTAACATACATTCTACTAGAAAAAATTCAGCTCAACTCATTTGCCAAATCATAACTAAGCATGTAGCAAGTGTGAGGCACAAGAGATTTTTTAATACTTCATTATGCATCTTTAATACAAATATTTTATATAATATATTATCTCATTAACGCATACAAAAAGACCAAGTTAAAATAAGGTGACATAGATTAAATAACTTGCATACAGAAATTATGAAGCTATATATTCAGTTCTCACTCCATGTTCTGTGCTCTCAACCAGATCCTAAGTAAGACCAAATCCCTTATCTTAAGTATCTTTTTTTTTTAATCTTAAGTATCTTATACTCAAAGGGATAGAGAAGACAGGCATTCAAATGACTACATATCTAGTGTAATAAGGTAGGTAAATACAAATTAAGTCATATCAGATGATCATGACATGACTTCAGAAGAATATAGTATTTAAAGAATGAGCAACTAATATTTAAAAACAACCTATGCTGTGAGTTTTAAGCCAGCAGAAATCTAAAATTATATTCAGGGTTTTAAAACCAGAGGTAGTTTGCTGGTAAAATAACTGATACTAAGAAGTTAAAAGTCATTAGTCATTGAATCCAGTCCACTCCTAAATAAAAATTGTTCCTAAAGAAGTCCCGAAAAAGTGTCAGATCTTGGCACCTTACACTTCCAAATTCTAATTATGTCTTGATACCCACCACATATTAAAGAGAGAGAGGCCAACCCAGCTGGGCCTAAGTGAGTTCAAATTCTTCCCATTCTTTTGTAATTAAATGTTTCCTTAACAATATATTCCATTAATACCCAGTCTACATATAAAATTCCTTTTTATCCCCAGAAATTGCTTGGTATAATTTTTAGTTTGTTTGCTTGTTTATTTCATATTCTCTATTCTCATAAACAAGGATTTATTGAGCACCAACTAAATCAGAACCTCGTGCATTTGAGAGTGTCTAAAGTTATGAACCCTTTATGTACAGGCCTTTTGGGAGCTCACAGTTGTGAGAGGCTTATGCATTTAAGAAAAAAATTCCAACAACCATGGAAAGTACCAAAGACTACAATAATCATGTAAAAGTTCCATAAGAATTAAAAAGAAAAAAAAGGTTCTAGAGAAGAAGCCCTTTTTTATAGCCTTGCAGGATGGGAAAAACTTAGATTATCTGATAAATTACCATTTTAATCCTTAATTAACTATTTAATTCAAATGAATATTTCTTTTTCTAACTCCTATGGGCTCTGAAACAAAAGACACAAAAGGAAATTGAAATACAATTTAGGGTGAACCAATTAAACGAATTTGTTTCATACATGTACCCCCCCATGTTTCCCCTATTCCACGTCATTTCATTTTCTTGTAGATTTCCTGTAAGCTTTTATTTCTAATAAGCTAAGGAAACTAGATATCATATCATGCTCAAAGTCTTTATTCTATATTTTCAAGAATTCTGTAAAAGTTGGGTTCAGAACCACAGTTAGTTAAATAATACTCTCTACTTGACAAGCATGAGGATCAAGCCTGAAGCAAGGTTTAGAAAAGTTTATCAGGTAGAATGAGTCCAGCTTGACATGTAAGAGTCTCTAAACAGTAGTCCCATTTGCAGGACATTATGCTGGAGCCAATGTCAGTTTCCCCTCAATACAGAGATGGAAGCACAGAGAATGACAATGGAAAAAGCCTTTCAAGCAATGTCAACACACACACATGCACCAAACAATATTTCATTCAGAATCTGCAAATCACT
The DNA here is from genome assembly GCA_003697995.1 of Taxidea taxus jeffersonii. Classification (NCBI taxonomy): domain Eukaryota; kingdom Metazoa; phylum Chordata; class Mammalia; order Carnivora; family Mustelidae; genus Taxidea; species Taxidea taxus. Next base: position 17,714 of record ML106001.1, on the reverse strand, counting down.
AGAGCCAGACCAGGCAGATGAGAAAAGATTTCTTTATTTCTTACCACCTAGTCCAGAAACACCAGATATTTACAACAATTTATAGCTCAGACAAGAAGAGCAAAGTGAACACAAACTTTTCCAGCAGAAAGCTGGTAAATCTTATAGGCTTTTACAAAAATGAGCTCAGCCTTCACTGAGCAGCAATATCTCAGAGGAGAGCAGGGAAGGGAGGGTTGGGTTGCAGGCACTAGGAATTTTACCAATCATAAAAAAGCTGAACCGAAGCAGAAGCAGTTGCAATACAAGGAAGTAAATTGTTCAGGGAGCAACCATTCTGGTAATCCCATTTAAACATGGGAATTGTGTTTGCAAAATACCTGAAAGAAATCAGTATTCAGCATGCTTGTCCTGGGGGATATGGAAATGCCCAGGACCACTGAAGGCACAAAAGTACCAAAGGACTAAAAAGATCATAAACAGGAAAACAAAATTCCTACAATGACTGCAAAGCATACTAGTGAGAAGCTCCACAGGATAATGCAGAAAAGTGCTGGAAGGTTCTTTTCTTCCAAGTCTCACATTTGTAAAATTAAGACACTGGCTTAGCTGATCCCTAAAATATTTTTCAGTATTAAGATTCTATGAGTTCTGTGAAGTGCCACAATGGAAACTATAGAAAATAAACATGGTAGTATAGGCAGCAGCAATAATACTCAACCACAGAGACAGGGGAATGGCTGAGGACCTTTTATGCTACACAGAGGACCCAACATTCAAGCAAGGTTGGTGCAATCCCATACTCACTCTAATTCTCCAAATGACATTTTGTATTAAACTCTTAAGAAATTTACCATGTCCTATGTTGTATAGACACATTGGTGAATACCATGACTTCACAGCATTTATTATCCTAAGTCTTTACTAAAATCCTCCATGACTTCCATTGCCCCAAATGAGATCCCAAACTCCTGACCATATCCTTCAATGCCCAATATGATCTGGTCCTTGGCTTTCTCTTCAACCTCACCTCCCCACAATCTCTTTCCGATTCACTTCATCTGGAATAACGAGCCCTATTTTTGTAGTTTGGGTATGTCAAGCTCATCCCAACCTCAATACCTTTTTCCTGGCTATTCCACTTGCTTGCATAGTCTTCTCCCTGCCCAACAAGAAGCCAGCTCCTTTACATCATTTGTTTCACTCCAAATGTCACTTAACTAAGAAACTATCCCTGATTCTCCCATTAGTCACCTCACCACATTGTTCTTGTTTTTTTTTTTTTTCAGAGTACTTAATCATTCTCTGAAATTATTTGCTTACACATTTATATTCTGTCTTCCCCAAGTAGAACATAAGCAAAATGAAGTCACAAATGTGATCTGTTTAATGTACTCTTCAACATCATAGATGCTCAAAAATTGTTTGTTGGATGACTAAAAAACAATTTAAGTATTAGCATCATTGTTTCACTATCTAAGAAATCTCAGCTCAAAGGGATTAAAGATCTGCTCAAGTTAACACCTCTCAAAAGTAAAATATGGTCAGTGTCTGGGACTTTGTCTTTTTTTAATGACTTTTTTTAGTTTACTTAAAGGAGAAAGCAAGAGAGGGAGAGCTCACAATCAGTGAGGGGAGGGGCAGAGAGAGGGGGAGAAGCAGACTGCTACTGTGCAGGGAGCCCAATGTGGGGCTCAATTCCAGGACTCTGAGATCATGACCTGAGCCAAAGGCAGATGCTTAACTAACTGAGCCACGTAGGTACCTCTAGTGCCTGGGACTTAAAATAACATTTTTACTAGAAGTTGTTCTTCCTTCTCTGGAGTTTTCCATCCAATTGATCCAGAAGCCACCTTCATCATTCTTTGTAACTAGAGTGAACTACTTCAGTGTATTGGTAACCCTACTCTGTGCATAAAAGGGTCTATTTTCAAGTATATGTTGGAGTAGAGATGAGGATCTAGGGAGGATATCTAAGGATAAGACTAGGGATGAAATTTGATAATAATAATTAAAAATCATACTTTTCTATTGTGTTGAGAAAAAAAGGGACCAAGAGGTAATTGAGAAATGTCATTAATTTGAGACTTGGGCATATTGCAGTACCGATAGTCACTGGAATAATAGTCATGGATTTGAGATTCTATATTCCATATATACTGAAATGTTTCAAAGCATCAGTTTCAAAGCCAGGATGTGGACCTTTTCTGCCATCTCTGTATGACCTCTGGCCTGTGCATGCTTCAGCTATAAACAAGGATTTCTTTCAGTACACCTGATGAAGAGTAAATGAATTTACTGATACAGAACTCTTAGGTTAGAGCCTGGCACAGAGTACCAACCAAATGTTTTAGCTATTGTTACAACCTTAGTTTACACTTTTCACCATTAAACCTCATTTGCAAAATACATTGGTTGTTTAATTTTTAGATGAACCTTTTTATACCACAACAATATCTGCAGTGGCTGTGGCTCTTTCACTCACATATCACTGCATACCACCCAAAATTTTCTAAAATTCACCGTCAACTATACTCACATGGCTTAGGGAATTTCAGTGGGCTCCTACCCTCCATTCTAAATCTCTGGTCTCTGCCAGTGGCTTCAAACTTTTGGTTTACTTTTAGTCTATCTCCTGTGGACTAACTTCTAGGTTATACTTTCTACAAGGATTTCTCTTTATGTTTGACCCCCTGGCATCTCTCTGTTTGTTCTTACTCCTTGCTGAGCATCTTGAGGGCTACACTGGCTCATTCTGACTATGGACAGGAGCATGGTATCATAAATACTACAATAGGGCACCCTCAACATGGTATAGTTTAATAAAAATTGAGCCTGTATTCAACTTCTATGGGACTGAGTCAAGATGTCTAACTTAGAAAAGAATGGACATCACTTCAGAATGTCCTGTGAATTCATATCCTTTTCTTTATATCAGATTCATAAGTAATATCTTCCTTTCTCACTTTTTAGTACTATCACCCTTTAGCTAGAAAACATTTTCCAACAAATTCTTCTCCCACGTTTCTCCTCTGCTTCCTCAAAGAACTGTATGCTTAAAATGACTTTAAATATACTTGAAGGCTATAGAAGTCCACCATATTTCCTAGATCTTCATCAAAATTCTTGGCTAGAGAGTATACTGTTCTCTATATACTTTCAAACATTTCTATATTTTCTAATTCAGAATCTTTCACAAAATCACTTTCAAAGGTAAATTTTACCTAGGTGTTTCTAGGAAGCAAGAATATGTGAACTGAAATATCAGCATATGTTCTATAGTCTTGTTCTACACTCTTACTTTTATTAAGAAAGTCTCCGGTGAAACAAATTATTCTGCTTTGAAAACTAGTCATCTAGGAAGCATAAACCTTACAAAATAAAATAAAACTCTAGCTTCCCACAGCTGTGCTTGCTAAGGGTGTTGTGCACTCTGTTCAGAAGGTGGTTATCCAAACCAGGTAGCATCAATTTATCAATCCAAGTGTTTCATCTTGCAAAATGAGGAAATACCTTTAATGAGCATATACATTAGAGCTACTAAAGGAAAATAACTCTATTTCAAAATACACCCTTCCTACATAAGCATCTCATGAAAATGATGCTGTGGTCCATGAATAGCAGCCCCTTCTGCTTGTCAAGTCAGATACACTCAAATCAGAAAAGCACAGGGAAAAATCAGAGCCAACATGTTACACAAAACCCTTTACCCAGTGACCTTAGCCATTCTTTGAAAAAGCATTATCAAATTAAATTTGAGAAGCACGTAAGCTTAGGCAGAATGAAGTACAATGCCGACATCATTGATATTTAATGATAAAATTAACATTACCAGTGGGACTAAAAAATATATAGCAAAACCTTTCCACCAGAACTGAAATCAACCTTGAGTGGAGGGTTAGAAAGGGGGTTCTATATACTATTAGATCTGGCACTGTCTTCTATCTACAGAGCTCCCATTTTCTCTAGTTAAACATGAGAGTTCTCCCTCCCTCAGCAAAAACTAGGACCAACAACAAAATATCACTTTCCCTAAATGAGAGCAGAATGAGATTCATGACCAGAAATGCCTTCAAACAGTAATTAGTCAATACCCATAGAGACAGGTATAGGACAATGATCAGTGAAAGGATTTTGGTTTTGAGCGGTTCACTTTGTAAGACCTCTGTTGTCCATTAATGTGTGTTACTTACACCATGGAGTAAATTGCAGCCCGAGACTGACTGTTATGGAAGCAGGGTGCCATCCGTCTCAAGGGAGCATAGTGGACTCAACACAGATGACACAACATTCAGGGTAGAGATACACCAACAGGATCTGCTAACATCAACCTCCTGTAACCAAATATTCAGGTATGCATGCACTCATCCCTCATGAAACCCTTCTGAATGCCAAGTATGGAACTGGCTGCTAAGGGCACAGAATGCATGAAATGTGATCTCAACCTGGACAAATCCACAATCCAGTAGATGACACACTTGTAAACAAATGGCATCAGGTATCACAACAAGGATATGCATAAGGGACCCTGGTGGGTTAGATATTAACTAGGCTGTGCTTAAGTTGTCATGGGGTGTGGGTGAGCAAAGTCTTCACAGAGAAGGGAGTTCTTAAACTTTTTCTTAAAGTATAAATAAGCAAAAACTCCATTAACTGGATGGAAAAGCACTCGAAGCAGAAGGCAAAACAGGTGCGAAGGCATGGAAGCATAAATGTGCACACTGTGTTTGAGAAACTGTAATAGTCTGATATGAGTGGAAAGGCATCAAGTGAGGATCACCACATAATATTGAATCAGGGAGGGCCTAATATGAAAAGAAAATTTGATTTTTTATTAGGTTTGTTTTTTTTTTTTTGAAGATTTTATTTATATATTTGTCAGAGAAGGGAGAAAGAGAGAGAGCATAAGCAGGGGGAGCTGCAGACATAGGGAGAAGCTGGCTCCCTGCTGAGCAAGGACCTGGATGTGGGACTCTGATCCCAGGACCCTAGCTCATGACCTGAGCTGAGGCAGATGCTTAACCAACTGAGCCACTCAGGCATCCCAAAGCCATTTGAGTTTTAGTGGGGGTGGAGCAGTACTATCAGATCTGGGCTTTGATTGCTGACAGCGTGTATGATCATTTAGGTTGGGTCAACACCAGAAGTAGGAAAGTCAGGAGAATTTTGTCGTAATTTTGAAAAGAATATAAATTAAAGATAGGACCCATATGAGATGTTTACAAGGCAGAAATTGAAAACTTACTGACCAATTGGATATGGGAAAGAATGAAGAAGAAGAAAGAAATGTGTGGCTTGGGTGCCTGTGTGGGTGGCATTAATCAGGACTGGAAGATTAAAAATTGTGAAAGACGGAGGGTGAAGGGGAAAGGGAAAGAGAGAGAGACAGAGAGAGAGAGAGAGTTTGGGACAGAGAGGAATTGAAAATCATCCCTGCTCTGGACATGCTGAGTTTGCAGGGCTGCAGGACTCCCAGAGGACATGTTCAGTAGGCCACTGGGCACATGAATCTGGAACATCAGACCACAGTGATGGTTACAGTTGCATAGACCTGGGAGGCATCCATATGCAGACGGCAGCAGAAGCCTGGGGCAGGAATGAGGCATCTCTTCCCTGAGCTTCCACTAAATTATTGGGTCCATTGTCCATTTCTTCTTTTTCTTGTCCTCACTATTTTCTACCCTTTGTGTTTTTACCAAAAATATATTCTGTTAGCTGGTTCTCCTCTTATCCCTTAACTCCTTTCCAGCATCAAGTATGACTCTTGAGCATGACTCTTACTTTTGATCTTACTTTTATCTTGATCACTCTTCCATCTTTCAGTTTTTCCTTACTTGTTTCCAATAATTTTTCCGTTGTAATAAAAGCCTTCTCCCTTAACACTATTCCAAATATGGAATGACTAAATCAGGACCTTTTTTTCTTAATTTTAACATTTTTATCATGTACAAGTCATACATAAACAAAAATATACAGAGTATTCTAACAAACGCCCATATGCTTCAACAAACAGCTATATTTTTAAAAATAAAACAAAATCAGCACATGAGTACCACAATCACATGCACCTCATTCTTCTCCTGTACCAGAAAATAGCAGGGATAGCTCCTGTCCATGGATGTTCACCTTTTTTCATTCTTGATCTCCTGCCCTGTGTCATGCACTATTCAGGCAAACTTTCCACTTCTTTTATCCTTCTAACTACCTTGTGGGTAGTCAGACACTTTTACTTTACCCATCTGACACGAATAAAAACTGAAGACTCAGATTTAATGATTTGTCCAATGTCACACACAACCAATCAGTGTCTGAGCCAGAAAATTGTGATGTATTCCTTCAAACCTGCCTCAGTGCTTTAAATTCAATGGAAACTCTGTGAACATTAGTTGATGATAATTATATTACCATTCTATAATGACATCCTTCGCCTTGTTCTTATTCAAACAATTCCTTGAGTCAGCATTTTCTGAATCCTTAGAAGAGCTGCTGGTGAATTTAACATAACTAGTTATTTAAAAGCCAATTAGTTGCAGGTAAGAACAAATCTTCCTTGACAATACCAGTGGAGTCAGCCTTTTAGATTTCGGCTCAAAAGATTTCAGTGTCACTATTAATCTAGGTGATCACCTGGAACCTCAAAAACTCTAAAACTTCCTTCCCAAGATTCTGGGATGCCTAAACGAACTCAGAGGACCAGGGTTCCTGGCCAGGAAAAGGAAGAAGCTGCTGAGACAGGATAAGAGCTCTTCTTCCGCGTGTGGTCTTGATCCTAGCTCTCCAGTCTCACCCTAAAAGGAGACATCTTTCCTTCTCCAGGCCCAGGCCAACTTTTATGGCCCCTGGACCAAAAAGTAGAGTCAGAGTTCATCGAGCTCTGGGGGGACGAGTGTGAATTTGATTAGGGAGGAAATAACTTATACTCCAAAGGAACTGCAAGGTTACACCAATTCATTCTGGCAGAAACCTGAGTAATATAGATTAAATGGATTCTCAAGGTGTTAAACCAAGGAGGATGGAATTTAATATTGGATCAGGTTGAATTTACTGATATGGGTGCGTTGCCAGACATTCTGGATCTCACGTGTTATCTCTAGCAGTGGGAAGCGACTATAGCAGTTTGCTTGGTGGGGTTGTGAGACCAGAACTTCCTTAGCATAATGTAAAGAAAGGAAACAAAAAGCGAAGAATATAGGAATGTTGCAGTGAATTTATCTTATGTGACTTGAACAGCTCCCAAACCACTCTTCTCTTTCTGGCAGGATCAAAAAATACTTTCTTCACTAAAATATTGGTAAATACACCATTGATGGGAGTACTAATATCTTGGAAAAGCTCTGTGGGACCTGATCTGTATAGGGCAGGAGGAAGGTAGGGTATGCCACTATTGAGATGTCCTCCCTGATTTTAGAAGAGATAAGGGTATCTTGGAGAGGCGAAGACCAAGTGGCAATGGTTAACTATGAGAACTAAGATAGATATAATTTCCATAATGAGCAGCAGAAAACAGAGACCACATGGAAGCCTGAATGTTTTGACCCTCATGGATCTGACAGTGGCTCACTGATTATGGCTTTCCTAGGAATGAAAGAGATGAACATAGTGCTTCTAAAATATTTCCTGATCTGTATAACAGAAATATCAAGTGCAGGAACTGAACTTAAAGTTCCACTATGGAGAACACAACGAAGCAAGTTCACGGACTTTGAGCTTCTTGATTGAGAAAAATGTTGGGCCTCCTTGAGGAAGGGCAATGTAATATTGCACAATTATGTACTGAAAATCTTTTCTAAGTCTTTCCATAAAGTAACTGCAGGCCATTTTCTAAAGTGACCATGTACCAGAAAAAAGGGAAATACCAAGATCTTTCAGGGGTTTCTAGACACAGGCTCTGAATTAATGCTATTTCCTGGGGACCCAAAGCACTATTATGGTCTGCTAGTAGAAGTGGGGGAAACAGTGGTGATACCTGGAGCTTTGTCTCAAGTATTTCCTGCTCTGAGCCTGGTAGGTCCACAGATGACCTTGTAGTTGCATACCTGGTTCCTGAGAAAGTAACTGAAATTAAGTTGCCTAGCTCTTGGCAGAATCCTCACACTGGCTTCCAGCATTCATATACTTATGAATGGAGAGACAGCGGGTAAAAGTGGGAATGGATCCTATACAAGAAAATTTCATTATCACTGAAATATCACTAGCTTATAAACAGCACATGCTACAGCAGTGCCTAAGTCAATTATGTTTTAAAATACAAAATCTAGAAATTACTCCCTGACACTAGAACCAATGAAATAGATTTTCTCATTTCTGTACACTAAAAACTCTGCCAGCATTTGATCACTACATTGTCAATGACAGTTTCAATATGATCTCTGATTTCATCCCCCAAGAACAGCTAATACCTCTGATTTTTGTTCTTCTGTCTCTACTAGACACTCTATATTTTAAGTCAGTCTTGTAGCCCTTAGAAGCAGGTTCACTGATTAAACCATGACCATTTACTTTCTATGTCAAAATATATTACTTTCAACCGAGACCATAAGTCAAATTGATTGCATCCCCTCCCTTAATAAAAGAGTATATAATACATACTTGCTCACTATCCCTCTCAGCAATTTTTTAAGTTACCACATAAGAATTTCGACTTAAAAAATCAGAATATTTCCAGTGTCACTATATAAAAGGATTCATAGGTTTTCAGTAGAATCTTTTTGTGCATGCAAATACAAAGTAAAATCTGGTACATTGAAAACCATGTAGAATCAAACTCCTAAGGGGAAAATTTACTGCACTGAATTATAATATCAATGTTCTTTAAAACATTCCATCTTTATCCCTCAGGAAGATAAAAGCAAATTGAGAAATAGTTAAACAAAATTTTAAAAACTTCAGAAAGCCTTACATTATGTAAAATACAGAATTTCAAAAAAAAAAATAAACCATGCTCTAGGGTTATGCAAAAGAGGGTCTTCTATACAGCATCATCTGGGAGAGAAGCCAGTAAATAATAAGACAGAGTCACATTAATAACTGCTTCTTCAGATTTTTGTTAAAAATCGTATTTTCACATGTTATCTCCGTCTCTTGTATGTTCAAAGCTAATAGCAACAGAATCTGATTTTGGAGCATAGTCATGGCTTAAAAATGAAAATTTGTAATAAGAGTTTACTAGATCAGACTCTTCCTTATTTTCATATATTATATATCTTAAGAATACAGAAAAAAATTCATTGTGAAAACACTTTCAGGGGCGCCTGGATGGCTCAGTTGGTTAAGCATCTGCTTTCAGCTCAGGTCATGATCCCAGAGTCCTGGGATCAAGCCCCTCATTGGGCTCCTTGCTCAGCAGGGAGCCTGCTTTTCCCTCTCCCTCTGCCTATTGTTCTCTGTCAAATAAATAAGTAAAATCTTGAAAAAAATATTTTCATAAGGAAAAAAAGTTTATCCTGAGAGCTAGAGGATTATAAAATCACAAACTATATGTTATCTTTCAAAAACTATCTTTAACAATATACCCTCAATATTTCATACATGTTCTCTACTGTTGTGATTTTTCTTTACACATGAACACAGTATATGTGAGATTGAGACTGGGTTCAAAGCATGTGAGATTGTGGTTAAAGACTCTTACTTCAAGCCTCCAGTTAATAATTTCCAGCTTTGTCTACATTAGTTTAATTTTGTGAGACTGGGCATTTTAGCAATAATAGGAACATCTTAACTTTTGTTAGTCCTCCTGTTCCCTAAAAAATAAGGGCAAATTAAAATAAAATCCCCAAATAATCGTGACCTTTGTTAGTGATAATAATTAATACTCAGAATACTATATTTTTATGATCACTTATTTTATGTTAGAACTGTATAAAACCTCTTTGCATGCATTAATCCACTCAATACTGAAATATAGTGAGATGCTATAATTACCCAATTTGAAACTGAAGCTTAGTAGAGTAAATTGCATATGATTTCACAGCAAGTAAGCAGAGGAACCACTTAGAAAAATAACATAAATGCTGGTCACCTCTGTGTAGTATTTGAAAAAATGGATTGTCCAGCTAACATACTAAAAGTGTGAATTTAGTATAGGTAAGGAAGTTTAGGGGTAATATGTTGATTAGATTAAAACCAAGTATACAAATGTTGAATGTATAAGAGTTGAGAACTCTATCTTTTTTAAAATAATTATAACACATTATAAAGAGATATTTATTATCAGTCTGAATATTAGTTTTGGTAGAATTTCACATAGTAATTCAGCTCTTAAATTTCAGAATCTGTTTGTCCTGCCCAGTTATTCAATACCTGAGTCTTCCAGGAAAGCAAAACATGTGTTGAGATTACTAGTTAATTCAAAGAAGAAAAATCTAATATAAGGAATGGAGATTTATGCTAAATACTCTAAATCTACTGTCTAACCTAATATATATTGTTCTATTGTATGTAACATATATAATACTATATATAAGGCATCTAAGTCATGAAGCCATGACTTAACTTGGATAATCTGACTAAAAAGACTGGCACTAGCTGGTCTTTGGTGTGGATGTGGTAATTGTATCAGTTAAAATACTTTAAGTGCAGGGTGCCTGGGTGGCTCAGTTGATTAAGTGACTGCCTTTGGCTGAGGTCATGATGTCGGGGTCCCAGGATGGAGTCCAGCATTGGGTTCCCTACTCAGTGGGAAACCTGCTTCTCCCTCTTCCACTCTCCCTGCTTGTACTCTTTCTCTCTCTTTCAAATAAATAAATAAATTCTTTAAAAAAATAAAAATAAAATAACTTTAAGTATTCACTAATATATTTCTGAGATAAATATTAACATTTCCAAAATTTACATTATAGTTCAAACACCAATTTTTAAAAATTAGTTTTACTTGACTCTAGATAAATTGTTTTAAAAATAAGCCAGAGAAAATTGTGCAAACCAAATTTATATATGGTATCTACTTAATGGTAGAAACTTGAGTGCCTTTATTTAAAAATGTTTATAGACTTATGTAGGGTCACCTTGGTGGCTCAGTAGGTTAAGCACTGGACTCTCAGTTTTAGCTCAGGTCATGACCTTGGATCCTAAGATCTAGCCCCCAACAGGCTCTGCGCTCTGTGGGGAGTCAGCTTGAAGATTCTCCCCCTCTGCCCCTCCCCCTGCTCCAGCCTGCACACACTTACTCTCGCTCTCTCAAAAGAAAGAAATTTCTTAAAAAATATTTATAGACTTAGGCATAACTTTCTAAATATTTTCTCACCTTTAAAATACTGTGATGCGGGGCACCTGCGTGCCTCAGTGGGTTAAAGCTTCTGCCTTCCGCTCAGGTCATGATCCCAGGGTCCTAGGATCAAGCCCCACATTGGGCTTTCTGTTAGACAGGGAGCCTGCTTCCCTTCCTCTCTCTCTCTCTCTCTTTCTGCCTCTCTTTCTGCCTACTTGTGATCTTTCTCTCTGTCAAATAAATAAATAAAATCTTTAAAAAAAATACTGTGATGTGTGCACATATGGTAAATATTTCTGACTTAACATGCTTTTTCAACCCAACACCCCTAGTCAAATCTTATGTATTTGTTTGTCTATGACATAATCCTCAACTACAATGGGTTCAAATGTCTCTTCTTGGCATTTTAACATTTATAGAATTCACATATGTGCTTGAGTGAGGTTCAAACTCCGTTAACCCTATTGGACCTAACACTCCCCTTTTGTAATATACATTTTTGTAATGAATACTCACAAATAATATGACTTATCTATACCCATAGTTACTAAATATATAATAAATTAAAGGAAAACAATGTATAAGATACTGGTATAAACTGGTATTTTGAGATAGAAGTTCTCAGACATAGCTACATTGTAATACTTCAACTCCCTATGAAGACATAATGAAGAAATCAGATTCTTGCACCTGTACATAGAATCCCCATGAATGGGGCATGAGCCGTAAATGCACACTGATGAGCTGGAGTGTGCTGCTCAGATGTATCCAGTACAAGCAGCAGGTGTCCGTTGATGGCATGATATATCAAAGTGGAGATCACATCTTTGTAAAATTAAAAATAAGGCAATATGCAATTCTTCAGTATACATTACAGTAGTATTTCTAGAAAATTCAGTTTATATTAAAGCTCTGAAAACAAAAACATCAAACTTTGTTGATATGTAAAATTGAGCTACATTCTAGGCTCAGATCATTATAAAGGGGATTCTCACCTATATGAATGACCAATAGACTAGTCTGAAGGTGAACAGTGCAGATAGGGGAGAGTCTATGTTTAAACAGCTGTCCTGGACTTGGCAGGACAGCTAACATCTCACTCCATCCATCAAACACCAGTAAGTAACCCCAGTTGCTGTGTAACCCTATCTCTAGGGGGTCATAATGGCACTGTTGAGAACCACTGGCTAAATCATCTTGCTTATCTGTGTGATCTAAATTCAATAAAAAGCTGCCGAGACCACATTTTTGATTGGGTTGTAAAGTTCTAACAATGAATGTAATCAAGAGTTAGAAAATCTGTCCATGTGTGTTTTACAGTTCATGATAATTTGCTGTCTCAAGAACAGGGCATAAAAGCAAAATTAAATTTATGGGTTTAAGTACCATTATTAACACTTGTATGCAAGTGAACCAAGAGTGAAGTCTAATTAAAAATGGCTTCTAGTGGGGCAGTACTTTTATATTGGAATCTCACTTTGAAATACATTTAGTATCCTGTTTATCACCTGAAGCCTCTATTCCAATCTACTTGCTTGAACAGCTCAATTGCATTTCATGGCACTTTTAAAGCTTAATTAAATTTTTGCAACAAGGCAGGTCTGCCCTTTAAGGCAAGGCATTTCTTTTCATCAATCTGAATTTCATACCAAAAAGAGCTTGCAAGACTTTCTCATTTCTGGAAAGCAAATACCATTTGCCTATAAATAAATAAATAAATAAATGTCAGCTTCTTGTGGCTATTTTTAAGGGAAAAAATCATTTGTGGCAGTATGAATGCATTTGAACTTAGAGGAAAAGGAATAGAACATCTCATCCCTCGAGACACCATTTACACCCTGAACCCTCTATTTCATCAAAATCTAGATGATGAAAAGGTCTGACTAATATTTGAATCAAAATGGCTTCACTTTATTTAGCTTTATGGTTCTTCTCCCATTTAGATTATGTTGCCAAGACCAGAAAATCTAATGTATATAGAAATAAACCTGAGTTTAATAAAGTGATTCTTGTCTCTATATCTAATTCTATTGGCCAGAAGAAGCCAATTTCTTCTTCCATTTGTATTTGCTTCTGTATTTTTGCGGCAAATGATACCTACCAGTATTCTCTATTTTTGTGACAATGTCAACTATGAAGCTGCAGCAGTAGGAGGAAAAGCCATAGGCAAGCAAGAAGCTCCCTACTACAGTCATCCCAGACTGTTTCTCATTTCTCCTTACCCCGATCCCCACACATGGCAGAGCTGACCTTGCCCCAGTCCCCAAAATAGTCCATCAAACAAGCCCATCCTTGGTGCCAGGTGTCCAGCTCTTTATGCCAGGTACAAGAAGTCATTCTTAATACCTTTGTTCCCCTTACACTATCCCTGTGATATTCAGTTCATAGAGTCCATGCAATTTTACCTGTTAGAAAGTTAAGATCCACTCCACAGCTGCCCATCTTTTGCAGTATCAGCCTTTCCTAAACACCCATCATTTCTTGATTGACAGATCACACTAGCCACCAAATTGGTCCATGCATGTTCCTCCATGTCCTTTCCACAGTATTGCCATAATACATGTCTAAAAATATGATTTCACTGCTTAAAAGGCATTGATATATTACAATTGCCTCACCAAAAATCCTTTACATGTGCTATGAAGCCCTGCCTCAGTGGCCTCTATCTACCATTTCCACCTCACTCCATTGCTAGCTACTTCTGCTTGTTCACATGGTCTCATTTCAGTCCCTCAATCCCAACCTGCCTTCCTCCAGAGCCTTGAACATGCCATTTGTTCTTCCTTATCTGGGGAGATGGCATATGAGAACAGAAAGAACTGGACTGGGATAGTTATCTGGGCTCATATGTCTGGGGCACCTTTACAAGCTGTATAATTTTAAACACTTTATGAGCTCAAGTTGCAGGATCTGTTATATGGAGATAAATAACAGAGCCTATATCATAAAGTTATTCTCAAAAGAAACAAATTTCATACATGTAAAGCATTTAAGAATCATCTGGCATGTGGGGAGTAGTCAGTATTGTCGAATGTCATCCCTCCTCCCTTCACCTAGTTAACCCCCTACTAACCCTTCAGATATCTGCTTCTGTGTTGCTTCCTAATGGAAGAATTTCCTGATTGTCCTAACCTAACCAGGGCACGCTCCTTGCAAAGAATCCATCAGCTCTGTGTAGCTCTCTTTCACAGGGCTTGTTACTATTAGAGTTTTGAATTTGCTTATGTTAATGTCTAATTAATGTCCAAATCTTCACTAGATATAAGTGCCTCAATGACAGGAAATGTTTTTAGTTTTGTCCAAAAGTGCATCCCCAGTAACTAACACAGTGCCCAGAACCTAACAGCACTCAAGAGTTGCTGAATAAATGAATATTCTACCTACTTCCTTGCTTGCCTTTCTTCTCCCATCATGTGATTTCAATTTATCTGATTTAGTGGTCTTCCCAGAACCTCCCACATGGGATTAATCTCTCTATTCTCCACTTGTTCATTACTATATTTTTCCTTTAGAATAGTAATTATTGTCAGGGCACCTGGGTGGCTCAGTCAGTCAAGAGTCTGCCTTCAACTTAAGACATAATCTTGGGGTTTGGGGGTCAAGCCCCCACATTAGGCTCCACCCTCAACAAGAAGTCTGCTTCTCCCTCTCCCTCTGGCCCTCCCGCCCTCCTGTACTCTGTCTCTCTCAAATAATTTTTTTAAAAAAGAATAATAATCATCGTCTAGTATCAAGTTACATTTGGTGTATATTCATATATCTCTCCCCTATATCCCCTTAAATTGTCATTAGAATTGGTTTCTAAAATTTAACTTGGTTTCTAATATTGAAATGTAATGTGGTTAAAGCTTTCTGATGATTTCCTCTGACAGTAAAGGCAGTCTCTTCAGCCTGTTAGGCACACAATTCACAACCTGACCCCAGCCAGTTTTTTTTTTTCCAAGCCTATATTACATTTTACAACCTCTAGCCCTCATTCCATATTTAGACAGGAGTTCTTTATATGTTATTTTTATGGATAATCATGTGTATCACATCTTACAGTAAAAATAATAAACAGATAGATAGACAGATAGATAAACAACCTCCCCCCCCCAAAAAAACCCACATTTTTAAAAAAAGGGTTTCCTAGTCTAGTTCTAGACTCCAGAATAAATGAAACCTGGAGCCTTTCCCATGAGATACTGACTCACTGATGGACATGGTGTTCCTTCTTTTATAACACTGGATGTCTGAAATTTGTGTGTGCGTGAACACATCGCAACATTTGTGGATTCAGAAATCACATGGGAAAAAAATGCTGTTTTCCATGGATGGTCAGTATTACTGTTTTCATTTCTTCTACTCTCCCTGATTTGCATTTCCACCCACTGAAGAGGAGGGTACTCCCTCCCGCACCCTGATGTCAGGCACGGCCCCATAGCTTGCTTTGACCAATGAGTTGGAACCAACAGCTTGTGAGCTTAGACCGCAGTCCTCAGCAGACATCACTGCTATTCACTCACCTCTGAACTTCTGTCATCACCTGACTCAGCATGTCCCGGCGGGTCTACTGGCCCCAAGAAGACAGGGTGGGAGACACCTGCAACAGACGAGCCCTTATTGAAGCTTGGAGCCACCAGCCAAACCCAAACTAGAACTACGAAGCCCCAGGTGACCCATTATTTGCTTGTTAAGCCATTAGATTTTGTAGTAGTCACATAGCATATTAACAAGAGCTAATAAACATGGTAACCTCGGTGATCTTGGGGGATTTTTTTTCTTTAAATACTTGCTATATTTTTAAGTTTATAAGCCGGTCCTTTGAAAGCCTGGACTTGTGGTCTTAACAGGTAAGGCTTGTTTGTTTTCCTTTTTGAAAGCTTCATCCCTGAGTCATCCTTGACGAGAGCAATCCATGAAATTCAAAATCAGTTTTAATCACTGTAGAGAGTTGTTTATTCCTGAACAAAGTTTGTCTCTCCGATGTTCTGTCCTTGGAATGAGTTCTCTCCTAGGAGATGCCTGAATCCCTTGTCTAAATAGACTTCCGGCAGGCTGTTGTCCTTGAATTTAAATTTAAACTCTTCCTCCACTGGCTCAAACCACATGATACAGATAACATTTGTTGTCCAGTTTCTGGTCCTTATTTAGAAGTTCTTTTATGTGACGAGTTTATTTTCCCAAAATGTCTGCAACAATATTTCCAGCTCTACATACTCTTATCGACCCCTGTCGCTCTCCCACCAAAAGGTATAAGCTATAGCCCAGCCTCTGGAACCTGGACAGAACTTTGTGACCGCCTTGCCAAATAGAATGAAACTGAATGTCTGACTTCCATAAGAGGTAATACACTTTCTGCCTGCATCTCTCTCTCTCTCTCTCTAAGAGCCAAATCACCATGTCACATGTCGGGCTACACACTGGTGTTCCAGCCAACAGTCCCTGCTAAGGGACCAGCTGACAGCCAGCATCAGCTATCATACATGTGAGTGAGTCTTTAAATGATTCCCGTCCCCAGTATCTGCTTTCATCAACTTCTCAACAAACAGAGCTTGTATCTGCCCTTCTACTCGACTGGGGGTTAGGGGCACCCATGACTGTGTCAGCCACAGACTCCAGTGAAGAGTAGCCCTGGGCTCAAGGAAATGCAGGGAAAGGAAAAAGAGAACAAAAGAAGCTTCCCCTCCCTCATCCGGCTCTGCCTTCTGCAGCCCTTCACCCTTGGAAGCTCTCCCCACTTTTACCAGCTCAGTGCAAACAGTAGGTTCCCCAAAGGTTTATCCTATTTGTTCTCTTAGTTCCTGAACTCTCCACTTTCCTCTGACTTCTGTGGATTTTTCAGTGTTCATTTTAATGCAAAGAGACAACAGGTTGTGCTCATTCACAATCTGGGCAACAGATACATGTTAAAAAAAAAAAACACAGGGGACGCCTGGGTGGCTCAGTTGGTTAAGCAGCTGCCTTCGGCTCAGGTCATGATCCCAGCGTCCTGGGATCGAGTCCCACATCGGGCTCCTTGCTCGGCAGGGAGCCTGCTTCTCCCTCTGCCTCTGCCTGCCTCTCTGTCTGCCTGTGCTCGCTCTCTCTCTCTCTCTCTCTCTCTCTAACTAATAAATGAATAAAACCTTAAAAAATTAAAAAAAAAACACAGATAAAAGAAACATCCATTTATTCATTAAATACTTTAGACTTTGGATAACTATTCAGAGTTGATCAATTTTCCAAATACTGCCTTGACAAGATAAACCTAGTAAGTGTGCACATAGATAGATCCCCAGGGCTGTCTTTGCAGTCCCAGTTTAAGCGGGGTCCCTGGTTGGGAGAACTACTGTCTCTTGGTCACTGATGGAACTTCAGAGGTACAGTTGGTTCCACCCAGGTTTACATTTCTGAAGTCTGACTCTATTCCAATAGACCCCTTTCAGTGGAGTTTGATATACAAACCAAACCCCAGCTTAGATAAACTGAAGGTTTATCTGTGATAAACCTGTGATAGTGACTGAAGGGCTAAAGTAACTCCGTTTTGAGGCAGTAGCCATTTTGTTGT
>RCUC01147191.1:0-65201 GCA_003697995.1 Taxidea taxus jeffersonii | reverse complement strand
GGGGGGGGGGCGTGATTGAAGCTCACGAGATAAGATGCCCTTCCTGGGATCACTTGTACACTGTAGGTTCAATGTGGCTGAACTGAGCTTGGGAAGGTGCTGAGGGGCAAAGTCAGGGAAGTGGAAGGAGGAAAGAACCCCAGGAGAGTAGCAGCTGATATTTGGATCACCCCACACATCTTTGCAAAGTGCTCATCCACTTTGGTTTAACCACCTGTGATAATGGGGAACTCACCCCCTCCTAAGCTAGTCCATTGCATTTTTGGTTCTAACTCAATGCTTCTCAACCAAGGCTGTACACTGAATCACCTGGAGCTTTAAGAGGTCGGATCCTGAGTGCAACCTCTGGGTGTAGGTGGACACTGGGATTTTTAAAACCTCCCCTAGTCATTCAAATGTGCACCCAAGGTTAAGAAGCCCTGCTCTCACTGGTGGGTGGTTCTGCTAAGAATGAGGTATATTTAGAGAAAATATGGGTAAAGAGAAAGCCTCAGGAATAGTCATCAAGTTTTAAAGATGATTGAGCCTGGGGAACTTGTCAAGCCCAGTGGCCTGGCAGGAGATGCAACTGAGTGAGCTGGGAGCTGGGATGTGTGTAGGGAAAACCAGTGCCTGGCCTCAGGGTTGCCAAGGCAACAGGGAGGGTCCCATGGTGCTGTGGCATCTAAAGGGGTAGCCAGTTTTATTGTTGTCCAGTATAGTGGTGTCAAAGTGTGTATGAGAGAGCTGGATTTTTATGCCATTTCTCCAAATTTTTGAATGTTGGCAACTAATTAAAAAAAATTAGAAACATCATGAGAGGTCCTGTTGGGTGAGTCATCGGATCATATGTGTGGGTGATCCATGGGCCTCCCAGATTGAACTGGTCCTCTTGTTTCAGGTTCCAGAAGGAAAACATGAGAGTCCAGGGAGACAGGCCCGGGTAGAGGCACTCCTCGAGCTGCTGGTTAGACAAGGCTTAGAAAAAACGTGGCATAGCCTCCCTACTCCTGGTTTTGGGCCTTTTCCACCCCATGGTGATTCTGGGAGGGTCGTGGCCCGACATGAGCCCGCTGTTGACCCTCCTGAGGGACGTGCAAGTCACGGCAGTGTCCCTGCCTGAGAGCACAGCGCTATTTGCTCCCTGAGCAAATTCAAGCCCTAATACTGGTCACAAATACCTTATTAGGGATTTGTGGTTTGTTTGTTTTCCTATTGTAAGGCCTTAGCCTGAGAAGGCGTTCAGAAATGAATTTCTTTTCAGGACATCAGTGCTGTGCTCAGAGACGTGGAGGGAAGACTTTGACCTGTAGGAGGTCTGAGGCTACTCGGACACATGCTGTGCCCTGCCTGCAGGTGGGGCTTTCCTCATGTCCCCAAGGTGAACTGTTTTCCCCTCTCCACCAAAACTAAGCACATGAATTACATCTTCCTGGAAATGTTCCTTTTGTCCCTCCCTCTTCTTCCTAGTTCATGCTGAGGTAATCACTTCCATCTATTATCATGAACTTGGCTTCTACTTCTGCTGTTGTGCTTGTCAATCCCGCCTGATAATTCACCACTGTATGGGTTGGCCTCCCACACAGAACAGTGCTGGCATCTCCATGGGGCCTGGGGTCATGCCTCACACCCCTAGTCGGGGGTTCAGAGGCACCTGGCTTCCTGCATGGCGCAATCAGGGCACTGTGGCACAGACAGAAGCACTCAACAAACACTCCATGGGCCCTCCTACATCTCACAGCATTCCTTGCAATGGGGCTGCAGTCACATGGCCAGTTCTGGCCAAGAGGCTGTGATAGAAAGTGTGTCCTTTGGAGACCAACCTTCTCCTCTGCCTCAGGGACCCTCCAAGCCTTCCGTAAAGACGGTGTCAGTCTAACAAGGAAGAAGCCTAGATCCCTGGATCACCGGCTGGAAGAAAGCCGGTGCCAACCTGCATCACACTTCCCATGAAGGAGAAATTAGCTTGTTGTGCTAAACCGTGAGGGGCTGGGGGGTTGTTACTGCCACGCAGCCTAGAACCACTATCATCCAGGGTTCCAGGTGCTCAGCAAATGTCTGACTCATATGGAATTGAAAAATAGGAAGAAGTCCAAAAAGAGGAAGAGGGAAGCCAGCAGGGCACACATGTTTGTACCTGTGGCTGGCAGGAACAGGGAGAGAGGGCCCAGCCTCTCAGATCTGCTGCTGGCTTTCCCCCAAGAACCAGCCACTAGGAGAGGTGTTAACAGCCCAGGAGGCTCCAGGATGAATGGGGAGCTCAGTGGCATGGAGAGACTGACTTACTTCCCATCCTGGCCCCACAGGTGAACAAGAACACTCCTGAGCCATGTCTGACTGGGACAAGGGGGCGCCATTTAACGAGCAGCTTGTAATAGCCGCTGACTGAGTTTCGTGGGAACAAATCACCCTTGATTTCCTTTCTATCCCCCTCAGCCACTCTGGCCAGCTTAGAGACTATGTGTGTGGCCGACTTGTAGACGATTTCCTTCCTCAGGATAACAGCTGGGTGTTAAAACACAAACTAATTAATT
This sequence comes from Taxidea taxus jeffersonii, assembly GCA_003697995.1. Classification (NCBI taxonomy): domain Eukaryota; kingdom Metazoa; phylum Chordata; class Mammalia; order Carnivora; family Mustelidae; genus Taxidea; species Taxidea taxus. The sequence continues at coordinate 62,688 of RCUC01147191.1, read as the reverse complement.
TTGCCTTCCCAAATGAGGTTAGCTGAGTGCATCCGGGACGTTGTATTGACAATGCACCTTTAATATCCCAGTCTTGAGATTTTAATTAGAAGGCAAAGTAATCTTAAAGAAGGCAGTAATTATTTTCCAAATTGGTTATCCCAATTGCCAAGACGATTAAGCGCCATATTTTATGAGCATGGACAGCTATAGATGAGGATCGCCAAAATCATCTCCAAAGCACACTTGTCCTTCTTTCTGAATTCCTGGGCTTGGTATGTGGCAAGCACAGTGGCTGCCACTGCAGGAAAAAGGGACCAAAAGGGTCTTCTCTAAGATGCTAAAAGCATTTTGTGGCACATAGCTCATATTGTCCCTTAAGGAGCAGGAATGCCTTACAGGCGGTTGCCATGGCACACTTGGGGACACTTTGTGCGAGATGAGCAGCAAAGTCGGGGACAGGACCTTCAGACCCCTGGTCTCCCATTATCCACACCAGCAGCCTGGGCTCTGATCTGGGGGTCCATAGTCCATTGTTGTCTTTTCCTTGGGAACACAGCCTAGGGCTCTGATCTCCTGGGGGAACATCTCAGGATGAGGCTGCCCAGCTTTGTGAGCATGGAGAGCTGGGGGTTTTGTCTCAAAATTAGGGGCTGGAGTGCAGAGCTGACCAAGTCCTGTTGATACTTGAGGTCGATTCCTTGTCCCCAGGCCTCGATGCTTACCCAAACCAGTGTCCTTCACTCAAGTGAACAAGGTTAACTTGAAGGATGACCATGCCACCAAAAATCCTTCAGGGAGTCTTGGAGTCCTGAGGACAATACCCAGTGGCCTCGGCCTGGTTTGGGAAGCCCTTACGACCTGGGGCTGAGATCCCTCCCACCACCTGGTCCTCAGGGCCACACGCTATAAGGACCTTTTTGATCATACCAAGACACCACCAACTCCCAGCTCTCCTGGTCAGCAACTCCGTCTTATGGTCTTAGCTTTGATGTCACTTCCCAGACCTCCCGGATGGGTCCATTTTACATTGTTCTTTTCCAATCACAGCACTTATCATACTATGATATCATTATTTATTTGTCTTTCCCCTCCCCTACAATTTACAATTCTGTGAGCCAGTGGACTGACCTCCTACTCCTTATACAACCCCAGATCCTCGCACAGCTCATGTTCAAAGTGGGTGCACCACAAGTCTCTATTTTATGAAGCCAGGAGTGAAAATGAGCAAGCAGAGGCTAGTGTCCCCTTGGGGGGCATTGGCAGAAGCCAAGGAGGTTGGCCTTCCTGCAAGCCGGCAGGTCTACACATGGGAAAGGCAGCTAGTAGTGCCTTAGACCATTTGTTGCCAAAAGAAAGGAGAAAAATCATGATGGCTCATAACTTCAGAGCTTCCTCCTCCTACATGGGGGGCCCCTGGGGGAGTCGAGAGACTGTGACTCACTCACAGGGATCACCTCTGGCCCAGCAGGGTTTCGGAAAGTCCACCTCTTGGGGGCTGAAAACTCGTGGCTGGTTGGATTCTGGAATCTAAACTGATGCCACTCCAAACAGAAAAAAAATATATAATTAACCTCATTTATAATGAAAGGAATCCAATTCCACACAACAATCAGATGGTATTTTCTACTGGATTGGCAAAGAGAACAAGTGTTGGTGACCTACAATGCTGGTGAGCTGGTGAGGTTATGGGAAAGCAGGCATTTTCAATCTTCGGAGGTGGGAGTGTAACTTGGTACCTGCCTCTAGGGAGGGCAGTTTGGTAGCCTCTATAAAAACTAACGATGCTCACATGCATCTCTTTTTAGCAACGGCATGCCTAAAAGTGAGTCTCTAGATGTATATGTGTGCAGATGTCGGTATACGATGATCACTGTAGCACTGATTATACTAGCAAAAGACTGGAAAAACCTGCCATGCCCACCAAAGACTTCTGCTCCCATAAATTATGGTCCAGACACTGTGAAGGAGAGCAAGGTGGTGTGCTTTGATGTGGAATAATTTCCAGAATTTAGCAAGGTACGATGTTTAAAACATGCTCCCTTATGTGTAAAAGTGGATATTTCTGGAAGAATACACACAGAAAACCATCGTAACAGGCTGCCTCTGTGGAGGAGGGCTCACTCGCTCTTCACTTTAAACCCTTTATACTGTTTGGATTTTTCTTTTTACTATGTGCATTGCCATTTGGAAAAAAATAGAGACAATTTATGAAAAATGATGAAATGCCATCTGTGCCTTAATACCACAGACCTCCCTCTTTTTCTCTATGTAACACTGTGGTGGGATATACTTCTGCACTCTGTGTCCCCTGGAGGAGACTGGACTCCGGCTCCTGGACTGAATCTGGGGACATGCTCTTAGGACCATACGATGGCCATGTTTGGGAGAAGGGTCCTCCAACCTGCGCTGGTCTTGGCTCTGAATCTCTGCACCATTCTTACTCTCTTGCCCATCCAAAGGTTTCTGCTCCCCACTGCCAGAAAGCAATGCCCACAATGCTGATCTGCTGCTCCAGCCCTGGCAGGATGCTCCCTGGACCACTGCCATCCTTGGGCTGACGTTCAGCACGTTTGGTGCCTAATTAAGCACCAATTCACAGGCTTCCTCTGCACCAGGCCTGTGGTCTGGGTGGCTAAATGGGCCAGGCAGTGGGCTGCTTTCCTGCCCGAGGGTCACCCTCTCCATGGGTCACAGCCTTCCCTATTGTCGTAATTGAATCGGAGCCATTCACTACCATCTGCAGACCAGAGTTTTCCCCTTCCTGCAGCCATATTCAACTGCTGGGGTGTCCTTCCCCTGGGCTGTTCGCTTCCCTTGCCAACAGCTAGCCAGCTGGGGCACAGTGCCACTCTTGCAGGCTGGCAGAACCCAAAGCCCCCTGGAAGTAAGATTCAAAGGGTAGGCTTTCTCTGCCCCACACTGCCCACTCCCTGCAATGCCCAGGCCCCATAACTGCCCCAAAGTGTTGGGAATCTCCAGAGGACCCCGTGGTTAGAGGTTCTGCTGGCACAGGTGTGATGAATCAAAGAATCTCTGAGTGGAAAGGGTGGACCGTCTAGCCCAACCATTATGGATTGAACGATATTCCCTCAGAATTCATCTGTGGAGGTCAACCTCCAGTACCACAGGATAGAGCCTTATTTAGAAATAAGGGTCTTTACAGAGGTAAGCAAGTTAAAATGAGGTTGTTAAGGTGACCCCTATTCCAACCCAACTGATGTCCTCATAAGCAGGAGGGATTTGGAGATACACAGGCACACAGAGAGAATGATGGAAATGGTCCTCCACAAGAGAAAGGCCTGGAAGAGATTCTTCCCTCAGTGCTCTGAGAAGGACTTCTAGCCTCCAGATCTGCAAGACAATAACTTTCTGTTGTCCATTTAGGCTACCTGGCCTGTGGTCCTTTGTTACAGCAGCGCTGACAGACTCATACACTAACTCTGTGGGATGCGGAGTTCCCAAGTCATGGCCCAGCAAGGAGCATTCACTGCTGCCTGAACAAGAGGCAACCAAGCTCATTTCAGATAACCTTATTTGTTAGAATGCTCTTCTCAGCACGCAGATGAAGTCAGAATCCTCGTAGATCCCGTCTCAACCTTGGTTCTACATCTGGAGCCTTGCAGCCCAAATCTGTGAGCCACTCAAGGGCAAAAGCCTTGTTTCATTGATTTTTGTGTTCCCCCAGCAAAGGCCCAGGGCCTTCTAGGTTATAGCAAATAAATATTTGTTAATTGAAGAAAGATTGCTCCCATGCTCCTTGGAGACTTCTCTCCCCAAACCTTTCGACTTTCGAATTTCTCTGCCACTGTGGTCCCTCTCCAGCCTGGGACCCAAAACTTCTCCAAGTCAGATTTGACCAAGGTCATTTCTGACCTCCTTGAGTCTCAAAACATTATACATCCATCTGATCTAAGATCATCTTATCCCTTTGAGAAACCACATGCCTGCTGCCGAATGGTACTGTTCATCACACCTGTACAATTGTTTAGAACCTAAGCACAGAATCTTGCATTCATCTGTATTAAATTTCTCCCTCTTAGATTAGCTCATTGTTTCAGTCTATCAAAAGAAGTTTGGATTCAACTCTGAGGCCCCAATTATTAGGAATCCCCCCAAAGTTGTGTCTTCTGCAAACTGGCTAAGGGGACCATTGATGCCTTCACTTAAGTTATTGGTAAAAATGGGGACAGTTGGCAGTACAGGAAGCTGGTGGTATGTTCTTAGAGATCCCCATGAAGTCAACCTTTAATTAATTAGTCATCTGGGTATCTGTGGTCAACAGACAGTGGCCAGTCTGTCAAGGACATGAGAAGGGGCATGGCAATAGACACAACTGAAACCCATACACATGGGTTCTAGTCCCCCTCCTCCTCATCTGAGTTACCTGGTCTCTGAGCCTGTTTCCTTATGAGTAAAATGGGGATAAAAATAGTACCTATCTTATAAGATTTCTCTAAGAAGAGACTTAACATTTGCTCCCTTTTACTCTCTGAAATGTCACAGTTCTCCATGCTGCTCAAGAAATATTTTGTCAAAGTATCTGACTTGAATCAAGATATGAAAATGACTACACTAATCCTGGGTCTATCTGTCTTCTACCCTCCTCAGAAGAGCAGACTGGGGCAGTGTGCTCTGCTGCTTTCCCATGAGGACATCTGCTCTTGATATTTGCTTCTTCATCTTCAGGAGTTCCTGAGCCATTGCACTGATAATCATTTTGAAACTCTGGCTTGGGGTTGACAACAAGCTCACTGGAGTCCATCTTTTCCCCATGTTTAGAAAATTGGGGCACGATTTGAGGAAGATCAGGGCCAAGTGCTCAGTGGTCTTAGTGCATGATATCTCCTGAGATATTAGTAGGTCTTGGTTTTGTTGAGAGTAGAGGTTCTCAAACTTATGCTGTACATCAGAATCACCTGTAGGGTTTGTTAAGATGTAGATTTCTGGGCCTCAAACCTGCAATTTCTGATTCAGCAAGCCTGGGTTGGGCCTGAGAATTTGCATTTATAACAAGTAGTACTCAGGTGATGTTGATGTTGCTGGTCCAGGGACCATGTTGAGAACCACTGGTTTAGGGCAATGAAATGGGATTACAAGTAATGATACCAAAGGCTTTGTCATGCCATCCAGGTAAAAGACAGCTCTCCTTTGCTGAGAAGACAGGTGAAGAAGAGGAACCAAGAGTCTCGTTCCCATTTGTCTTTTGTAGCCTCTACACCGCCTGCCCTTAACTTTTTTGTTCTTTTTACTTGAACCATAAAATGCAATTTCTGTTTTTCTTTCTTTTTTGGGAGGGAGGGTTGGACAGAGAGGGAGAGAGAGAATCTTAAGCAGCCTCCACACTCAGCATGGAGCCTGACGAGGGGTTCCATCTCATCACCCTGAGATCAGGACTGAGCTGAAATCAAGAGCCAGAGGCTTAAATGACTGAGCCACCCAGGTGCCCCTTTCTATTTTTTCTTAATATTATCATAAGCTCACATTCTGGCTTTGGCCTTCTGACATTATTCTTCTAGGGTCCCTGTCATTACTTCCTGGTTATTGTCACAGGGGCAAATGGGTGATGATCAGGAGCAAGGGAGGAGTCCCGAATCTTTCTCACAAGCCATGAAACCTTGTGCAAGTTGCTTACCACCTGAGGCTCACTTTGGTGTCTTTAGCATAGGATGTTGGTTCTAGTTCTCTCATTACATGACATAATGCTTAGCATGGTGTCTAGCATAGCTGTGTTAGGGATGGTTATTTGTGCCCCTCATCTATTTCCCTCATGTCCTTCTTCAATTTGAGGTCACTGGGGACCCCCTGACCAGTCACCAGAGGCTCTCTGAGTATCAGGCACTACACAGGAGAGAGGGATGCAGCACAAAGTGGCAGTATCCTGGCCTCAAGACACTGACGACTTGAACAATTGATAATAAGAAGTAGGTTAATGACCACAAATGTGTAGGAGGAGACTGTTTAGCCAGGAGAATGGAAACTGTGTTCATGTGGCCCCTTCACATGAAGCCTGGCTCTACCATGTGCCAGCTTGTAGTGCTAGACCGACTTAATATGACCAGCACTGGGCTCTAAAGTGATTTATGTAAATGATTTCATTTGGTCCTCATGACAAGCCTATTTGCTGTTACTAGAGCATCTCATGATATTTTTTTTCCCCATGAATGGATGGACTGGGGACACTAAGCCAGTCCTAGGAGCACAATGACTTGTATGTGGACATGTTTGGGCATGTCAAGCCACCCAGCTGCATTAAGAGTGAGTGGATACACAGCTGCTATCTGAGGATGGCTGCTTTCCTTTGGAAAGATGGCTTGGCTGTGAGGGAGCAGTCAAGCAAATGAGGGAGGCAAAGGCCAAGGCAACGTCAAGGGGGGAACAACACTGAGAGCCTCAATGGGGGGGGGGGGGTCCACAAGACTGTGTCAAGCCTCAGATGCCAGAGGGTGTTTGATGGGACCCTGAGGTGTTCTGACCTTTCAGCTTGTTCTGCCTGGTGGGAACACTGTCCCAGACTCAGAAGAACTGCCGTGTACCCAGGGAGTCCTGATACACCGCTGTGTGGTCTCCTCACACCACTTCTCTGGTGCGACAGCACCTGCCCCACTGAGCAGATGGGGGCCCCAAATCTAGAACTGGCTGGGTTTGGATTTGCTGCCTCTGGTGTCCTGGCCAGAGTGAGGTGCTGTGCTTCGGTTCCTGGTTGTGCCCCTTACTACTGGCTTGGTGGCTTCCTACTCATCACCCATCTCATCTGGGCGTCAACTTCCTCCTTTGCAGAATGAACACACTAAGATGCCTCAAAGATGATTCCCACTTGACATTCCCACCAGCAGGCACAAGGATCCCGATTTCCTCACATCCTCACCGGCTCGTGTTATTTCCCACGTTTTTGATAGCGTTCTTCCCAGCAGGTGGGAAGTGGTAACTCACTGTGGTTTTGATTTACAATTTCCCAATGATGAGTGATGTTGAGCATCTTTTCATGTGCTTATTGGCCATCTGTGCATCTTCTCTGGAAGAAAAGTACCTCTGCTAATGTAAAACTTGGGTTGTTTCATTATTTATGGTGTTGTTGAGTTGTGGGAGTTCCACATATACTCCGGATATTAATCCCTTATCAGATACATGATTTGCAACTATTTCCCCCCATTCTATGGGTGGGTTCCCCCCCGCCTGGCCCCATACTGGCTTTTTGGTGCATGAAAAGTTTTAGTTTTTAATGAAGTCCCCTTTATCTCATTTTTTCTTTCATTTCCTGTGTTTTTGGTGTGATACTTAAGAAACCATTGCTAGACCCAAGATCATAAAGATTTTCTGCTACATTTTCCTCTAACAGCCAATTACTTCTAATTGAATGGCACACTTGAAAGTGGTCAAGATGGGTTACTACCAAATAATAAGTTGGCAAAGATGTGGTGAAATGGAATAGCAGGTGTCAGGGAAAATGTGGAGAAACTGAATCCCTCATGCACTGCTAGTGGATCGCAACATGGTGCAGACACCATGGAAGGCGGGATAGAGGTTCTTCAAAAAATTAAAAACAGGACGACTATATGATCCAGCCATGGAAAGCAGAGTCTCGAAGAGCTATCTGCCCACGCATGTTGACAGTAGCACCATTCACAACAGTCAAGAGGTGAAAGCAACCCAAATGTCCAGCTATGGATGGACGGACAAACAAAATCTGGCACACACGTACAACAGAATATTATCCAGTCTTCAAAAGGAAGGCTGTTCTGACACAGGCTATGGCATGGATAGACCTTGAGGACGACAAGTGGAATCCATCAGTCACAGAAAGGCAAATGCAGCATGAATCTCCTTGAATGAGGTATCTAAAATAGCCAAATTCATGGACACTGAAGTAGAAAGGTCACTGTATCAGGGGATGGAGGGAGGGAGGGTTGGGGAAAAGGGGACTTGTTGTTTAATGGATGTAGAGTTTCAGATGTGCAAGATGGAGTTCTGGAGATTTGTTTCACAACACTGGGAATATACTTAATGCTACTGAGTTGCACAGTTAACAATGGTTAAAGTAGTAAATTTTATGTTGTGTCTATTTTACCACAATAAAAATGTTTATCTACTTCATAAAGAGAGGGTTGATTGGTCAATAGATTTTTAAGTATGGAAACAAGATTATTCTGTAGTTTTATAGTCCACATTGGAACTCTGAGGTGAAGACCTCCGGATAGGTGAATCTGACTTTTGTCCACTGCTCTACTACAGAATCCTTTATCCAACTGAGCCTAAATATACCCTCCTCCCTGTGGTTTCACCCTCCAGTCCTACATCTATCTCTTAAGTCAATAGGACAAGTCTAACCCCTTGCTGGGTGGTTGGTGGCAGTAGCAATGACTGACCGTGTGTCTCCCTTGGCCAGCTCAGAACACACATTCGGATGTAGGCAAGAGACAGAGAAAAGTGAGAGACAGAGAAAAGCAGGGCTCAGGGAGGTAAGGGACCTGTTCCATCACCCGAGTAATGGAGGTGGGATTTGAACCCAGGTGTCCCTAACTCCAAAGCCTATCGTTCTTATGCTAGATCAGACTGCCTCTGGGCCAGTTTCCTCTCCAGCCATCTTTTCTATGAACCCTCAGTCTTTTCTCCTGTGGCTTTGTTCTGCCTCCCCCATCTCTTCAGCCCATTCTTCCTCTTGCTGCAAACCACCAGGTAAGCTCCCGCCAAGTCTGGGCAAGCCCTTGCTCTCGCTACAGACACTGCCCACCTTTCCTGTAATGTCCGACCAGACCCACACCCTGCAGAGGGCCATTGGCAGAAATCCATTCCGAGGCCCCTGAAGCCCTCTTCCCTGCCAGCTCTTCCCCTTGCTAAAAGCAGAAACCAGCCCTGTTCTCTCCTGCAGTATTTCCTCCCGGGAGTTCCTGCAAGGGAAGATGTTGCCATCCCAGGATTAACAGCCTGTTTGTTTAAAGGGCTTATTACTGGTGCTTAATGCTATTTTGACAGATGAAAGTGAGTCAATTATAGCTGGAAATAGCTCTGGCTGTATACGTTTCTTATAGGTAGTAGCCCATTCCCTGTCTGAGGGACTATTTCTCTTTATCATGAGCTAGTCCTTCCCCTTCTCACATCTCCTCTGACCCCCAAACCTTTCTTCCTTTCAGGCAGAGACAACATATAAGGCGTGGAGCCTAGACTCCATGAGATGGGGGCTGCTGGGACAGAGGTGGATGTTCAAGGAAGACCTCACAGGTCAACCTCCAGGATAAGGGATGTGGCCCCAGTGAGCCCTCTGTCCATCAGGTGTCACCGTGCTCCATCAGCCACAAGTGTGGCCACCTCTTACTGAGTGTTTCACTCGGTTTTTCTTGGGGGTAATGTGTTTCCATGCTGGCAACACATCCTAATGAGATCAGGGCTGGTCACAGGCTTGGAGGCCTTGGGGGTCACCTTTGTGAGGACAGAAAGAGTCTTTGTGGGTTGGACAGAGAGCTTTCTGGGGGCCACACTGAGTTATGCTTGGGCCCCAGGAAAGAGCATTTCAATGTCAGCATGGGTCTGTACAATGCGCTTGCTTGTGCCGCTAGAGCAGGACGGTGAAGTGCCATGTGTTTGGATGAGGTGGATACAGGGCTTGATCCCAAGCTGTAAGGACAGGAGTATGGACAGGTGTAACAGGCATCTCAAACTTAATATGTCTAAACTTAATACCCCCAAACATGCATGGGGACAAACTGTCCACCCATAGGCTCAAGCTCTAATTCTTTTTTAAAAAATATTTTTTAAAGATCTTATTTATTTATTTGATAGAGAGAGAGTCACAAGTCGGTAGAGAGGCAGGCATAGAGAGAGGGGGGCAAGCAAGCTCCCTACTGAGCAAAGAGCCCTACATTGGGGCTCGATCCCAAGACCCTGAGACCATGACCTGAGCCGAAGGCAGAGGTTTAACCCACTGAGCCCCCCAGGCGCCCCTCAAGCTCTAATCCTGACAGCCCTTCTGGATGCTTCTTTCTCTCCCTCCTTGAGGTCCTCAAATAGAACCCACCAGCAAATCCTGCTGCCTCTACGCCAAAGTTTCCAGCTAATCTGAGTGACCTGTTGCATATCTGCTACCACGACCCCAGTCTTAGCCACAAGCAGTCCTGATGCAGACCATCGCAAGAGCTTCCAGCCCATTTTCCTCCTTCCATCCTTGCCCTTCATGGTTTACTCCCCACGCAGCAGCGATGGGAGGACCGTTCTCAACCCAGCTCTCTGGGCGGGCACTACGGATTGGTCAAACCTGGCATGTCACGGGAAACCCACTTACCAGCCCCAGCTCCTTTCTCCAGGAAGGGAAGTGCAGGAAGACCAGGGGGATGCTGAGGCCATACAACTCACCGGTGGCAAGCTGGGACGCAAATGCGTCTGGGCAGGGAATATTGCCCACCAAGCCCCGCCCAGACTCCGCGCCGGCCCCCCGCCCACCCCGTGGAGAGGCCGCTCACCCGCGGACGGCGTGCAGCAGGCGCAGAGAGGGGTACGCAGTACGCACGTTGACGCGGTGCTTCAGGATGAGCTCGTTGACCCACTCAACGCGCTCCTTGCCGCCCCTGGCCATGAAGGCAGGAATCCACAGGATGCTGCCGTTGAGACTGTGCAGCCGCTGGAGCAGCTTCTCCCGCCATGTGGCATTGACCAAGTCCTCAAAGGCCCGTTGGATGACGGAGGGGTTCATGGTCACCAGGTCGGTCTTGAGCCCCACGTCCCGCGCGTACTCCTGCACCGGGGCCAGGTTGCACCTGCCGGGGAGAAAGGCATTACGGTCCTCTTGGGAAAGATGAGACGCTGCTGCCTGCAGTTCATTTCATCCAACCTTTACCTCCCGTCCCCTCCTCCTCATCTTCTGGCACCGTCCCCCGCCCTCCCTTCACCCCTGACTCCCATATTTACTAGGCTCTTACCACATACATGCTGGTCCCAGGGGCTGTACAGTGTGTGCCTTCTGGAGTCCAGATCTAGTGGAGCAGGAAGGAGGCGAGTAAGCCAGCCCTCAACCCGCAAGACCACCATGCTACAAACAGGTGCAACCTGGCCATGTTAGGTAACAGCGAGGGCTCTGAAGGCACACTCCCAGGTTCAGAATTCAGTCTGTTACCTTCTACCTGTGTGATTCTGGGCAACCTGCTCAACGGTCTCTGAGCTTCCTAAGAGCTTCCCTACTGCTAAGGAATATGCACAGTGGTGTCTTTAGCTGTGATGGAGATCCCAAGAGCACCCCCTCCCAGGGATTAAAGGAGTCACTACATACCCAGTACTCAGAACACTGCTGGACCACACTAAGATCTCAATGTGATCTAGTCTCATGTTACTACGGGAAGGAGGAGCATTAGATAGTATTCTCAGAGGCAGTGACCACTGAGGGGAATCTGGACGGATGGAGGAGAATTAGTCCTTTTGTGGATGAGGCAATTAGAAGAGTGTTTCTTTAGCTTGTCAGAGCAGAGGAATCACCTCAGGTGGTAGTTAAAAGTACAAACTCGCCAGGTCTCTCACCTGGGGACTCAGATTCAGCAGGTGAGCTGAGAAAGAGATAGTTATTTTTATAAGCCCGTCAGGTGATTCTTATGACCGGGCAGGTTAGGGAACATTGCGTTTTGGCATTATAGGCACAAGAAATGTATCTAAGGGTTTAGAGGTGCAAAAGAGTATGGGGATTTAGGGGGAGGCAAATAATTCGCTCTGCCTGGCACATATTGTATGGAGGAGACAAAGCCAGAGAGGCAAACAAAGCATATATGTTGGGCATGTGGTTCCAAGGGCAAAAGTGAGCCACAGAAGATTCTTGAGCAGGAGAGTAACATGACAAATTTGCATTTTAGGCAACATGTAGGCAATAAGATGAAATTGTAGTAGGTATTGGATTGGATAGAATTGGGTCTGGGAGGACAAACTAAAAAGGCCATTGCAATCTTGTGCCGAACTAGCCAGGGACCCTGGGTGGGCAACCTCTGATATCTTACCAGAGGCCTGCTTTGTGGGAGACCTTCCCACCTTCATGAGTCTAGCTTGGATGTGCATACTGGGACTTCTTGCCTATGCTGCAAGCCAATGGGCCTGGGCTGGCCACAGGGGAAGCCTGGCTGCTTACTGCACAGAGGATCTGATGGTGGAAGAGCCCTTTGACCAGTGGAGTTAAGTCTGAGGAACTAGAGTAAGTGTTTGTAGAACAGAGGCAGGAGATATGAAGACCAGGGCCATAAGTCATTGCCAAATGATGAGACCCAGAGAGAAACCACTCACCCTCCTTGCAAGCCAGGACTTTCTTCCTTCAACATTTGAGGAGGAAAAGTAGGATGATCAGAAAGAAAATGAACATCCTTGTGCTCCTGGTGTGTGCCAGCCCCGATCCTTTAACACAGGTCAGTATTTTATTCTGACTCAGTGTTAATCACCCTCATTTTACAGATGAGGACCCCAAGGCCAGAAGGTGCAGTGTAACTTGCCCAGAGCAAGTAAGAGAAGCCCCAGGATTCCATCTCTGATGTGTCTGGCTCTAAGCCCTGTTTGGTGTGCAGACTAGAACCCCTAAAATACCCACCGTCCTCATTCCCACCCTGGCCTTGCTGTCTGTGACTGTGGCTACCAGCTGCAGGGGGTAGAACTGGTTTGGGACAACTTCAGGGGCCCTGGCCTTGGACCTCAGAGGAATGAAGCGCCATTATCACGTCCACCATTTGAAGCAATTATCCCGTCTACCCTGAACCACCCTGAACGTGCCCGATCTCGTCTGAAACAATTATCCCTGTTGTCCGAACTCCGCTGAGCCAGGTTTCCAAGACCTTCCTGAGAGCCTGGGGCCTCCCCTGGGCCAACCGCCAGGTCCTGAGAGCAGGGGGAAGGGAAGTGGATTCAATGCAGTTCAGATCTGCCGAGTCTACCACGGGCCAGTGGGGGCTGCGGGAGAGGCAGAGAAGGAAGTGATGTGGAGCCTGCCCCCCTACAGGCTTCCAGGTTGGTCAAGGGAGGGGAAACGGGCTCGTGCATGCTCAGCTACAATACTGGTCAGTTGGGGTGTCGTCCAAGTGCCCTGCTGGAGACTCTGGGGTGCTCTGGGACTGCGAGCAACCTGAGGCGGGCTCCCCACCTCATTCAACATGGGACCCAGCTCATGGCAGGTGGTCCAGGCAGGGGAGGGCTATGAGGGCCAGGCTATGCCCGTGACCATGTCTCAAGGCTACTCCTTGAGTGAGGATGATGGAGGCAGCTCTGCCCTGCTGTGCCCCTCCTTCACAGGGCAGTTTTCCTTATGGGGGTGGTCAGGGGGGATCAGAATGGGAATAAGCTTGCTCTAACAGCAGGCCAGGCCTCCCAAAGCAAATTCTAGGGGGGCTGTCGGGGTGGGCTGCACTGCTTTGATGGGCATGGCTCTGGGCTGGGAAGGAGTCTGTCCTTTCCAGAAACAGGTATGTCCACAGGTCTAGGGGGAGAGGCAATCTGCTGGAGGGAGAGGCGACTCATGCTTGGCTCCAAGCCAGACTGCCTGGGCCCACAGCTTGAGCCTGGCCGCCCAAGCATGCTATGGACCTGTGGCTCTCTGCACCTCAGTTTCCTTCCTGCAAAAGCCAGCCCAAAATGGAACATTCCTGATAGGATTGTTGTGAGAATTGCATAAGTCAATTGACATGAAGTGCCTAGAATTACACTTGGTGCATGCTAAGTGCCCAATGACCATGACAACGAGAGTGATGATTTGTCTGTGAGGGGCATTCATTCATTAGGTTCTCCCTATTGAAGGTGAGTGTGTGTGTGTGTGTGTGTGTGTGTGTGTGTGTGTGTGAGAGAGAGAGAGAGAGAGAGAGAGAGCGTGAACGAGCGAGCATGCAATGAAGTTTTGATTCCCAAACATCTGGGAATTTATTCTGTACTAAATGACCCCGGGTTAGGCAGTCCCCTCTGCCTGCCCCTGCAGCCTCATGGGGACACTGCGGGGACCAGCACCTGTCCAGCCCCAATTCCCAGCAGCACCTGAGGTGGGCAGCCCACGTTCAGTCAAGCCCCAGACTCCAAGATCCATGAATCTAGTCTCTTGCTCCCATGCCTTTCCTCCTGCTGCTTCCCCCTGCTCACCTTTTTCATTTCCTAACGTCTGCTTCTTCCAGAAGCCTGACCTGAACTCCCCCCAGGAATGCTCACTGCGTTTTGCATGCAGGCCTGTCTTCCCCTTGTTCAGTGTAGAGTGTTCTGAGAGGGGGCCAGGTCTCGGGGTCTCCCAGGCAGGGGAGGGACCCCATTATCACGGAGCGTGGCAAAGTGATGGAAGACTTTGACAGAGACCAAGAACATCCCATCAGGACCCTCCTGGTGTCTGTTATCTCACAGAGCCTGGAGCCTGAGCTCAGAGTCCCCTGTCTGTGCAAGGCTCAGGCTTGGACTGGTGTCCAGAGATGGACAGGAGCAGCTTGCTTTGGGGAGCTCATGGTCAGCATGGGGTGAGTGGGGCAGAGACACAGGGTCCCGGGAGATCTCATTCAGACAGGCAAATGCTACAGGAGAGGTGGTATGGAATTGTGGGGTGGCCTCCCCGCACCTCAGGGGAAGGCAGGGCAGGGAATGAACTCTTAGTGTGTTCTATTGTGGGCAAGCAACACTGTCTAAACACACACATGCCAACTCAGGCTGTGGCCACAGCATTGCACCGAATTTCCTCTCGGTGGGGGCTGTGGCCTGTAGGATCCCCCAGAGGGAAGGTGGGAGATCCCCCTGGGGGAGAAGAGCCCAGGGGGCCCTGATGGCAGCCAGGGCTGCCACTCGGCATCAGGAGGGGTCTGTACACAGTGCGCCTTTGTAATTTGGTGCTGAATTGCCAGGGCAGGGCTGGGTGGACCATGCAAACCTCACCGCTGAAGCTTGTGGCAGAGGAAGAGGCATGGCTTGTGCGTCAGGAAGGCCCGGCACCCCTATTCTCACACTCTGCCCGTACCTTTAAACCCTGCCACCCAACCCTCACCCTTGCCCTGGCTTCCATCAGACACCTGCCCTGCTTCCTTCCCCCTTGCGTTCCCCCTCTGTCCCTGAGTCTGTAGACAGGAGGGCTTTGAGAACGGGGGCCGAGACCCGGGCTACACCCACCAGGTACAGGCATAATCTGGCAAAGTCTAACAAGCTAAACCAAGTCTGGCTGTGAGGCCATGGCGCTTCCGTCACAGCGGATGCAGGAGTCAACACAGCGTCTAATCCCACGGCCCGAGGTCGTTTCCCAAAGCCCCAGGACAAGGCTCTCTTTGCATCAGGACAGCCCCAGAGGAAACGTGAGATGCGGTATGCCCTTCTGCCAGGGCTGCGGCACTGTTTGGGATGAAACTCGAAGCTCTGTGTGCCCTACTTCTGACCAGGGGACAGCAAAGCCTTGTTCCCAGTCCATCTGGGTTGGGGGTCAGGTATCAGGGCCATGGGTAACTGAGTCCAGTTGGGTCCCAGGAGACCGTACAACGAGAACCGACATTTCAGAGAGAATGATGGTCAAGTCCAAGTTTCTCTGCCACCCCTCACTTCCCAGATTTTGACTACAGGGTAATAGTCACTAGCAGAGCACGGCCTGGAGAACACTTGTACAAGGTCTGCAAACTTCAACTGACAACCGGCCTCGGCTTTACCTAGGGGCCGGCGGCCTTTTTCCATAAAGGGCTAGGTGCTGTTTTCGGATGATTCTGGCATATGCTCTCTCTGTTGCTACACTTCAAATCTGCCCAACTAATTTAGCCATTGAGGATATGAAAATGAATGGGCATGACTGTGTTCCAATAAAACTTTATTGATAAAAACAGGCTGTTGGCCATAGTCTGCCCACCTCTGTGCCAGGTTAGGGATTCTCAACCTTGACGGTACACCAGACCATTTGGGTTTCCTCGGCTACATCCTGCTGACCCCTCAGACTGACTTAATCAGTCTGGGGTACAGTTTGGACACTGGGACTTAAAGGCACCTCAAGAAATTCTAATGCACAAAGGTGAGAATGGGGACTGACCCAAGCATTGTCTCTCGTTTCAACCTCTTGGGACAACTGGTCATGCGCCACTTAAACCTGCCTGTTGCTTCGGGCCCAGAGCTCCTGCTGTGGTTACCTGATGACAAAGCTGTGTGTGTCGATCTCCTGCCCGCAGCCGCTGTTCAGCAAGACCCCCGAGTTGCCCACAATGGCACAGGTCCGGAAGTGTTTGTTCTTCAGGGGAGAGGTTCTGGGGAGGAGATCGTAGAGGTTCTGGGACACATTCATCGTGCTGTCGCGGTCAAAGATGTAATGAATGATGTCTCCAGGCTTCAGGGTCCCCTTGAGGACAGAGATGTCCTTTTCAGCATCCAAGAACTTCAAGATTTGCTTCCTACGGAAACCAAATGCACATGAGGAGCAAGTTTCCCTGTGGCCAGCTGCCCTTTGTCAACCCAGCTTTTCCTGTCCTTTGTCCCCCCCATGGCCTGATGCAGCCAGCCCGCAGGTGAAGCTGAGTTCAGGTGCCCTCTGAGAATGCATTCTAGGTCAGGAGTATCAGAAATGGCCCAGAGGCAACCATGGCGAGGGCTGGTCTGGTTTTTGTAGCGTATGGCCTCTTCCTATGACAGGTGGTAACTGCCCAGGGAAATGACTCTATTAGGACATAGTGAGAGTTCATCACAGAAGGCCCTGGGAGGAAGGGCGTCCCACCATTCTGGTTTGCCCAGGGCAGCCTGCTTTTAGCACTGAAAATCCCATGTCCCAGGGAACCCCTGTTTTGGACACTTCCAGTACCGCCAGATAGCACATCCCCTCTCAGTGGGATTCGGGGCCAGCATCTGACAGGGGGTCCCGAGCCAGGATTAGGAAGCCAGGACGACACATGTCCCTCACTCCTCAGCAGTCTTATTTTCTTCCACAAAAATCTTCTCTAGGAGAAGGGATATCCCATGAGGTGAATGGGAGTATAGATACTGTGAAGTGTTTATCTTTGAGAGACCTTTGAGAGAACGTGGCCTGCCATCCCTGAGCCGGGCCATTCTGTGGACTGTGCTGCTCTGCCCCCCACTGCTGTCTAGTTTGAGTTTATAAAAATTGAGCCTCTTCTGGTCCCTCAGAGAAACTCCTTTGTGCTGTTTCAGAACAAAGGTGAGCAAAGGACAGCTCCCTAGTCTCCAGGACGACTTTGATTTAGGGGGAATGTTCTAGAATCATCTAGCAAAGTACACAGCTGGAATGGGGTGTGGTCAGAAGAAGGATAGGTGTCTTCTCAGAATTGCCTGGGGGAGATTTACTGAAACCACTCAGACCTAGCTGGGGGATTCTAGCCGGGGAGGGTTTACTGTCTGAATCTCCTAAAACACCTTTAGAAATGATTTAAGTCAGAGAAAGAAATTTGGTCCCCACAGTAGCCCTGCATGAACTTCATTTCCTGCTGCAAGCCCCTTTCGAGTGTAGATAACGATGCCAGTCTTCTTTTCCACAGAGCCCTGGCAGGACAGAACTTCTTCCTGCACCTTGCAAACGTGCAAATGTGCACGTAAGATGGTTGCCGCATTGTGCAGATGGTAACAGTGATGTCTGGGAGCCTGTGGGACTGGAGATGTTGGCCACCAGTGGTGTGTCCCAGTGGCACATCCATTCAAGCCCTCAGGGAACGATAAAGAATTCGGAAGCTTTGGGCTCACACCTGAGAAATCCTGACTTTGAGAGTGGTTCAGGCTCTGCATGCTTCCTAATGCTCAGCAGGGAGCTCTAACATGTGGCTGGACTTGGGAGCCTCTGGCGTAGCCAAGGGGTGGAAGGAAGTTTTTCTTCCACTAGTCTTATTAATGACCTAGATCTCTTGCCATCACGCAGGGGAGACACTCCTGGCTGAGTGTCTCTTGATGGGAAAAGAGGCATTTTATTTATTTACTGCCCTTTACCAAGGATTATACAACTTGACACACTGATACAGCATGGAGATTGCTAAAACCTCTGCAGTTACCCCAAAGTATTTAAAAGTAAAGAGGGTCCCTGGAAAGTCCATAAATAAACACCTCTGTGAGTGAATTGATTTATACCTAATTATGAGAAATTACTATCAGTTATTAAACATCATTCCGAATCACAGCATCTTTTATTAATAATAATTTGGGTGATTAATTGAAGGGAGTTCAAGGAAATTCTTTTTCCCCCTGGGTGAAGGCACATTGTTCCTGCCAGTGTGGCTGTGTTTGTAGGCTTCCATGGTCTGGTCGCCTCTGAAAGACTGTGTGTGTGTGTGTGTGTGTTGTGTGTGTGTGTGTGTGTGTGTGTGTGTGTGTGTGAAGTGTCCATCTGTCTACCCAGTGGCAGAGGAAGGGCCAGGGGCATGCAGGTGGGCTTGGCTGGTGGGAGGATTTCACTCACAGATGGTGTGGTGGGGTGCTCCCCCCACCAGATATATGTCTACTTCCTAACCCTCAGAACCTGTGATGTGGCTTTATTTGGAAATAGCACCTTTGAGGACATAATGAAACTAAGGTTCTTGAGATGGTCCTGGATTACCCGGTGGGCCCCAAAGCCAATGACAAGTGTCCTTTCAAGAAGCGGGAGAGGGAACTACCCAGACACAGAAGAGATGGGGACAGGGATTGGAGAGATGAGGCCACAGGGCTGAGGAAGGGCTGAAGCATTCCCCCTCTCTCCTGCACACCCCCTCCCCTGCTACACAGAGGGAGCACTTGGAACTCGGGCCCCAGAGCTGGAAGAGAATATGTTTCTGTTGTTCTAAGCCACCAAGTGGGTGGGAATTGGTTAAGAGCAACCCAACCCTGGGAGACTTTTGTACATGATCTCACTGACAGATCCACAGTGCTACAGATCCAAGGGCTTGTGATATAGGCCTGTATGTGGTCCACCCAGGGGGCCTCAGAAGGGGCACTGGTGAGGGTTCCAGAATAGTGGTGCCAGGAGTCAGTTCCTTCAGGTGGCTTCTCAGCTGCTGGGTTCCGGGTCTCATGTGTCTCTAGCTCCCACCCTCCACCCCACCTCATATCCCCAAATGAAGCCATGAACTAGGGGGTGGGGCATTTCCATTCTGACAGTGAGCCTCCCTAGAGGGGGCACCTCCCTGCTCCTTGTGGGGACACCTGGTAGCTCTGGGCCCCCTGCTCTCCCTCCCCAGGTGGAAGGCCAGGGAAGGTTGGCCGCCATAGTCCAGGCTTTCTCCATCAGGTCCAGGCTACCTCGCCAACCTCCCCACCCACATTCCATACCTCCTACTTCATGCTCTAGCAGCACAGGGCATGGACACCAGACGTCAGGCTGTGTGCAGGCGGGACACAGCTTGGCAAGCCTGGCAAACTCCTAATTACCTTTCTAATCCCGCTGCTCCTTTTCTGGCTATCCTGCTTCATCCCCTTGTTCTCTCCTCAGTGTGATCTCTGTATTTCCACTGATGTATGTGTCACATGGCACTGTCCTGTCTTATATCTGTGTCTTCCCACTAGCATGTCTGCTTTATGTTAGCACCCTGGGCCCCCAGCACGATGCCAGGGTTCTACTGACCAAGCTTTGGTGGGTCAGTCATGGCTATATCAATGTCAGGTACTCAAAATGTTGATGCTGTAATTCCTTCTTTACAGCTCTCCATCCCTGCCACCCAGCAGTGACTGCAGAGCTCTGAGACATCATCCTAGAAGCTCAGGACAAGAGCTGCTCTCTGGCTAAGCACACATCTCCTCTTTATGTCAGCTCCTGGGTCACCCACGGACGGTGGCACAAGTGCCAGAGAAGGACTCTTGCTTTGGATCACCTGGGAGAGGCCACCTGTGGTCTCCACCACTCAGGCTCCTGCTGTTGCTGACCTGAGAGCCTCACTCCTTCCAGAACCCAGGACCTCAGTGGGGAGCTCCTGCCACCTCCCCAGCCCTGGTCCCTGCACACACGTGTTGGGCTGCTGGGCTTGTCTCGGATTTTTATTTCCAATTGATTGCTTACGGATGAAACCTGCCTCAGCGGGAGGCAAACATTTTATTTCTATCCTGACTTCTTTAGATGATGGAGAGCGGCAATTTGCTGGCTTGTGCCGAAGAAGGCCAAGGCTCTCTCTTGTCCTATAGGTAATTACCACTACCTGATCCTCAGAGAGAGCGTCTGGTTGTGCCTCCATTTGGCCGAGGCTGGCTGGATGTTGTGCTTAATGCTTTCATTACTTCTGTCAACAACAGCTGGCGATGAGGAGCCATTTATTACAACTTCAGCTCTGGAAGGAAAAAAAAAAAGAGAGAGAGAAAGAGGGTAGACATGATCTGTTAGCATGCCGATGACAAGTCTAATAGTTTTGTTTTTGCATGGGCTTGGATATAAACTTTGGGAGAGCAAAATTGCAGTTATTACCTGAGAAGGGAAGGAAGTCTATTTATCTTCTAGAATGCACAAATTCTCTCCCTCAGGCATACGGTACATACAGTTTGGAGACGGGGAAGGGGGTGGTAGAACTCTCTTTCTCCCCATCCCCCACCCCAATGTCTCCTCCCAGTGAAACCTAGCTGTCACCGTTGGAATAGTAATACGCTTTCAAGTTACTTTGGCAAAACTCTGCAGTTGCATTAGCAACTAGGGGGCATCACATGGTCTACAAGACTTAATAAAGAGAAAACAAGAGCTCATACCAGGGAAAAGCGAAGTAGCCTGTGGCTTTCCCCTCCTCCCTCTTATCACATCACTGCCCTGTTCGTACTCTCAGATGACACCTCACCCCTGTTCCTCAGTTCTCGGTCTCCCTCTCCCATTAGTCTGTAAGCAGGGGAGCTCCCTCATTCATTTCTCTTTTGTCTAAAGGTCTAACATAGCAGGTGCTCAGTAAATGTTTGTTGAACTTGAATTTCACCCTGGGGGAGCCTGGATGGGTGAAGGAGCTGGTTGGCCCTGTATGTCCAGGGCAAATCACAATTCTGGCTGCACAGCATCTCTCTACCTGACTCAGGAATGCTAAGCATTCAGGACCAGCTTGAATTATGAGGTTTGAAATCTATGCTAGTAGGTTTCTAAGAAACTAGGTTACAATTACATCTCTAAAGGCAGCATAGTTGCCAGCCTGCCTCTATCAGATGCGTACAGATGCATGTGGGTCACGTCAGGTATTGCTTTTGTCTGTGCTGACAGCAGATTCTCCCACTTCGAGTGATAAGTGGATTTGTGATGCCAAATTTTGGAGCTCTAAAGAATTCAAACCAAACATCTATGTCCTCAGCATTTATCTTGAAACAGCCAAGTTAAAAGAGATGCAGTTCTTTTAATGAAGTCTACAGCCGATGCTCTACTT
This sequence comes from Taxidea taxus jeffersonii, assembly GCA_003697995.1. NCBI lineage: Eukaryota > Metazoa > Chordata > Mammalia > Carnivora > Mustelidae > Taxidea > Taxidea taxus. The sequence continues at coordinate 41,479 of RCUC01147191.1, read as the reverse complement.
TGCTTTTTGTAGGTAGAGAAGAAATTCAGATGGGGGTGCAAATGATCTCTGCACATTCTCCCCACACACCTCCGTTGCTCAATATTCCTGACTCCTCTGGCTGATATCGCTTGTCTTGGATTCAAACATATGTAACTTTTGTGGACTAGAAGAGGAAACAGAAGACCCTTGGAAATTTTGTTGTTTTCATGAAAGGAAGCAGAAGGTGTCATGGAAAGATTTCACAAGCTGTGTGACTGTGGGTAAATCATTTTACTTCTTGGAGATTCAGTTTCCCCATTTATAGAAAGAGGAAGATATTCAGCATTAAGGACCTAGAATTCTGTAAGGACCACGAGGTCTCCTGCACCTGTCACTGACTACCCTCTCATAAGGCTGCAGGAGGAGTTGCTTGTGGTTAAAACCCTTTGGCACTGCCTCCTTCTGCACAGGCCAAAGAAAGGAGCAGTGACACTTGGGACCACAGATCTGTTACACCTCAAGATCCCAAACTTCACTGTAGCTTACATCAGACAGTATTTGTGATAGAAATACTTGACTTCTGGTGATGGGGACTTGTTTTCTGAACAGGCTAGCTGATGTTCTCTTTGGTAATAAATGATCAGAACCTGGCATCTTATGGCTTAATGTGGATTCAGTCTTAAGGTGAAGCTTCCTAGAAACTGTGGCACATTGGCTGATCCCAGGCTCTCTCAGGCCAGAAGCATCTGCAGAGGTACCTATCCTGGGTGCTTGCCCAGGGAATTTTCTTGGAAAACTCCAGAAGGAGTTTCCAGGCTTCTCTGGGACAGTGGTAGAGGGGAGGAAGGGAAAGAGATAAATGCTGGCATGACTAGTGGTAAACTTCCATTTCTGTCTCCACTTCCTAGTGAAATCTTGGAGCAGACGTTATGCCTCTAGTTGTGGTCTTCCTGGAGTTAATCCTGGCTCTGTGGCTGTTGAGCTGGGGGACTTGGGCAAGTCACCTTGGGTCTCTGTCCTCTGCTTTCTTCTCTATAACATTGGAGGGATGGATTAGGTGACCCAGGAGCCACCTCAGGTCACTGGTTTTACATGCTCTATGTTGCACAAACTCAGCTGGGTTAGTGGGTCGTTCCAATGCAATGAGGAAACAGGTTCAGATGGGAGAAACAATTTGCTCATGGCCCCAGCTAACAAGCATGGGGAATGAATCCAGGTCTGCCTGGCCCCCAAGACTTTTTCTTCTTGCTTCTCATACTTGATTTTGAGTAAGACCCTTCCTCCCTCAAGTTACCATGGAGCACAACTGTGGCAAGATCATGGGTCAAGATCTTGTTTCTCCAAAAGGGGACATTTTTCCATAGTAGAAGAGAGAGGAACTTAGGGCCACATGGCCTCCTCTTTTATTTCTGCATTTTACCAGGCACAGAGCAAGCTTCATTTGTAGCTCCCAAGTGCATAAGAGGTCATTAGAGAGCTAGAAGCAATGATGTCAGGGAGACGGGGCACTTTCCTGAATCATGTGGGGTCAGGAATGGACATATTGAATAGATCTGATATGGTCAAGAGGCCTAAAAAAAATCTATGGAAGGGCAAATAGGAGACTGTACTCCAAATGATTTGGATCTCTCATCCCCAGACTGACCACAATAGGATATTTAGAAAGTAAGACAAGGACTTCATTTTCAGTAGTGACTGTTTGTGTCAAACAATGTGGCATTCTTTCTTCCTTCCAACGTTCCTTAAGCTCAGGCCTATAGACTGTAGGTCAGAGCTATGGGGCAGTTGTCATCAGTGGGGACTCAAAAGTATGGTCCAACCATAGCCAGTGGCAAGTGTGGGTTTGTTAGCTTGCAAAGCATTTGCTCGCTTCTATGTACCAAGCAGCCTCTGGCCAAGGATCATCACAGGAGAAAACACACTTTCAGAATTTAGATTGTGCATTCAACAGTGAAGATGAACATCATTGAGTTGACTCCCTAAATATTTTTAAGAGGTCTTTGTGAAGTTTCTGAATGTTTTATTTTCCATCTTAATCTCCTGGATAAGCCAACTACCACAAGGAAATTGAGTGAGAGACCTGATTCTCTTTAGAGCTTCCACTGCTCAGCAAAAATGCAAGTTATGAATAAGCACATTGGTGGCTCAAGTGCTTCAAAATGTGTGGGCTCTTTTCCAGAAAGTAGCTCTTTCCCATCTGAGTTTTCCATCTCTATAGCCTCTAGACCTTGGGCCATTTCCTGGGCTCTTCTATGGACAGCTCCTCCCCAAAAGTGATTAGGGAAATGCAAAGCCAAAGTGAAACAAAACAGATCTATTTGCTAAGTAAGAAGGGCACCATCCAGCAAAGAGGAGAAGCAGATTAATAGCTGCCTTACAGCAAAAACAAATGAACACAAAATCTAATTTACAAACCTATTAGATTTGCTATGTAAGCTGTTCACAGCTGATCTGATTGTACCTCTGCCTCCAGAATCCCTGCAAGACAAAGGAAATGCATTATTTATAAACCCAGCTCTTCTTCCCAAAGCCGTCTTCAATCACCAGGAGATCCCGCAGCCCCTGGAGAACCATAGAGGGAGGATGAGATCTCACTTTGGCTTTCCCAGAGTGGGCAACATCCTGGCACAGCCACAGACCCAAGCATTTTACAGAGAAGTAGTCCTCCCAGATCTCCACCCCCCCCCCACCCCGCTCCCACTTGAACACTGTTTCAATTTGTAGGAGTGTTTCCACTTGAGATCATTGGAGTCTTGAGACTAACTTCTTTGAGATGAATATCCCCTAGTTAATCCCTCAGCATGACTCAGCATGACTCAGCCATGCTCTAGCATGCCTTAGCATGACTTGGCCTTTACTTTAGCATGATTCAGCATTTGCCCCGGTCTTCTCTTGCTCTCACTCACGTGTTAGGATGTTGTCCCTCACATTCTAAACCTGAGACACCAGAAGTTCAACAGAAGACTGAATGTGATAATGATTTGCTTTTTGGTGGCAGGAAAAGTAATAAGTGGTGTCACTTTGTTGGGGGCAGGGAGCAGGAGATGGGTGATTAATATAGGGTTGTTTGCTTTTTCCTCTAGAATATAGGATTTTGGAGTAGAAACCTTCTAGGGCCCTTTCCAGCCCCACCACCTATTCAATTCTGGAAAATTCCATTCTGAGGGGGGCCTCTAGGGCCATGAAATTTCACCCTGCTATGACACAGGGCCAGGGAAGAGATGAATCTATCCACCCTCAGTACCTAGTCCACTCTGTGCCCTGTGTGTGTTTTTAAAAAGTTGTGAGACTAATTATTTTTATTAAATTAAATATTTTTTCCTCCCACTGATTTATAGGACGTGTGGTGGAGGAGCTCTTGCTTCACACTTTTCTCATTTCTAAACTTCCATCTAGCTTTTCCGTCAGGGTGTTGGAGCACTCCAGAGAAAAGATTAAATCACTGGCAAGGCTGTGTGTTTCAAGGGATCCTGTGATTTAATGAGAACTCTTTGGGGGAAGTGAATGCTTGTCTCTACACTGATGAGTCTGGATTTTTCTGTCTGCTTTCTTTAGGGAGAGGCGGGGGAGGGGGGGACCCTGTCTTGTTCACCTTCACAGCCTTTCCCAACTGTGGCTTATTGAATCAAATCTAACTTCCAGGTTAAGTGGGACTTTTCTACCAAAGTCTTCCCTTCCCAGTGAGCATGCTGTGTTCCTGCATACGATTGACACCTGTACAAGACACGCTTTCCCCTCTCAGATATCCACAGAATGGGGCACACCATCATTCCAAGAAACAGACTGCAGATATTTGGCTTAATGACAATTACATGAACTGACACGGGATTTTTTTTTTCTGATTAGGATTTGCCCTCAATGTTATTAAAATAAGCTTGCCTTCCTTACAATGAAGGAATGCTGATACCTGCTTGGTTGAGTGACATAAGAAGACGATCAGGTGAGAGAAATTTGCTAAAGATAATTCACAGTGTGCTGAAGTCATAGAAACACAGGCACTTGGATCATCCGAAGGAGAAGACATATGGGAAAAGCACTTTGCACACAAAAAGAACTCTATAAAACAAGGTATAATACTAGTAATAACCACTGTGCCTTTGACCCTGTTAAATATTCTCAGCCGGAGTGATGATAGAAATTGATTGCTTTACAGCCCTGCATTTTAGGACAGTGATCTCCTTTCCACCACTGACCCAATACTCCCTCCCAGTAGAGTGTATTTGGTAAACTAAGACAATGCATAAAAATGATATGTTGGAAAACAAAAAGGCATCATGGATAGTTAGCTCTGTTTTTAGTGAAAAGCAATTAGCGAAACTGAAAGCTGCATTTCTGTGTTGTCTTTTCGCCCAAGCCCAGTTGTTGACGGGTAAGGGAACATCCAGCATGTTGGGGTCTTGTAGCTATTTAGAATCTCCTGTGTTCTCTGTTTCTCACTGGAGAGTGAGGCTCAGTAAACAAACTGTCAGCTTTAATTAAGAGTCTAGACCCAACTTAAACAACTGACTAGTCTTGAGAATAAAAGATTAAACTAAAGCACAAATCATGAATTTGCAGATGGTTCTTCCTTCTTTCCTTCAGAGTTTTGGGAGGATGCTGAATGGTATTTGTTTTTTCAAAAGATTTTTAAATATTTTATTTATTTGACAGAGAGTGATACAATGAGAGAGGAAACATAAACATGGGAAGTGGGAAAGGGAGAAGCAGACTCCCCGCCGAGCAGGGAGCCCCGTGCGGGGCTCGATCCCAGGACCCTGGGATGGTGACCTGAGCTGAAGGCAAACACTTAACCAACTGAGCCACCCAAGGTCCCCTTTTCCTTCAATTTTTGCATAAAACCACTTGGGGTTCCTGCCTGTTGTCTGTCTAAGGGAGTGATGGTCCCAGAAATGCATGGTGGGGAGGACTATAAGGAAAGGGATAATTCATTTGGGGTCAGTCACATGGACAGAGCTAGGGCTTCTGGGTTCAGCGTTAGAGGATGGGTTTCTTTTTAATTGTGGCAAAATCTACTTAACGTAAAATTCCCATTTTAACCCTTTTAAAGTGTACAGTTCAGTGGCATAAGTATATTCCCAATGTTGTGTAGGCACATTACCACTACGTAGCTCCAGAAATTTTTTTTAATTGCCCAAAGAGAAACTCTGTACCCATTAAACAATACCTTCCTAATCCCTTATCCTCCCACCCCCTGGTAACCTCTGTTCTACTTCCTATCTTCATACATCTGTCTATTCCATATTTTTAATATATATACATTTTATATATATTTTTACATATTATATAAATTATATAAATATAAATTACACAAATAAAATAAATAATATAGCTTATATATAAAGTTATATATAATTTAAGTATATAAATTATATATATTATATATATATAAAATGTAAGTGGACTCATACAATAGTTGACCTTTGTGTCTGGCTTCTTTGACTTAGTGTAATTTTTTAAAGATTCTTCCATGTAGTTGCATGCATTGGAAACCTAGCTTTCAATGTGGCTGTTCTAAGGAGGCAGAACTTCAGAGACAAGAGAGGGAAAGACCCCTCCCAAGTGTTTGGGTCTTGATTCTTGAGCCCCTGTGATTAGAACAGGAGCGGAGGTTCTACCAGCTGACCAGTGGGTCAGGGGCTCTCTGGCCCAGGGCTTACTTGGTGAGCTTCCGGAATTTGTTGCCAGAAAATTAAGCTTTGCTCTCCATCTCTTCCTTCATGGAGCTCATTGGACTTGGCCAAGTGCTCAGATGGGCAAGGGGCCCAGCCTTGTTGATCCAGTACACAGCTTCACCACAAGGCTGGCAATAAAAGTATTTTCAGTTGCCCTAGCACAGTGGGAAACATGGCACCCCATCCTTTGGACCAGGCCGAATTGCATTCCTGAAGAGACTCTGTCACTGGTGTCTGATTCACTCCGAGCAGAAGGCAGTTACATGTGGTGTTGTCCATAGGCTTAGTCATTTGTTTTGGGTTGGTCACCGTGAGACTGCCCCCTAACGCCTGTATACTACCTGCATTCATGGGAACTTCTTCCCCGCATTCTAGCCATCCTAATCTAGGGCATCTTCAGTAGATACCACTGGGTAGTCCTTGATGAAGGACTTGGACCCAGTCACCAGCTACTCAGGAGTGATGCAATGGCTGGGTTCATGAAGAGACCTGAAGTTCGAGGTCATACTTTCCAAACTCTAAGAACTAGAGGCTACTGCATTCATGCCATTCATCACCTTGTAAGGGTAGCCAGCCTTTCTAGTCACATTCCATAGCAAGTCCAACGTTCTGTATTCTGTGGGATATGAGTCAGCAAACTTTTCCTTTAAAGGGCCAGACAGCAAAATATTTTAGGCTTTGTGGACCAAGAGGAAAAATTGAAGGTTTTACAATGAGAAGAATGCAATTCTTTTTGGGGGCGGGAGATTGGAGCTTGATTAATTGAGATTCAAAGTTGGTAGTCCTGTCATCATGATAGAAAGGTGGCGTCATTCCTCTATTAAGTCTTCCCTCCTGCGAACGCATCAAAATGTGTGTCTTGAGTCTCTCTTTTGGACTTCTACTTTATCTACACTTATGGGGTTGGAGAACCTTTCATATGGGGATGTAAGTTAAGAGCACAAGGCTCTGTAATAAGACTCCCTGGGTCCGAGTTCTAGCTGAATTAATCGTTAGCTGTGTGATCTTTGACTATTATTTAACCTATCTAGAAGCTTCAGTTTGTTTCCTGGTCTACAGAATGAGTAACAGTATCCACTTCACAGGGTTTTAGTAAGGAGTGCATGAGCTAATGAATTCCAGGCTTTAGAACACTGCAGGACAGATTATAAAGCACCCGATATTAGTGTTACACTTCCTTTGATTTTTTTCTCCCAACCTTTAAAAAATGTCAAAACATTCTTGGCTCGAGGGCCACATGATAATAGGTGGCTGGTTGGATATGACTGATGAGCCACACTTTGCTGACCTCTGCTCTCGGGAGTTAAGAACAAAATGCCTCTCATCCCCCATGTGAGAGGAGTCTTTGCCATATTTCTTTTTGACGATGTCCTTCTGATCCAGCACAGGTTTTCTGAAGGCACAGCTCCAAGAAGGGGGACCATGAAGTCCTGCACTGCCAGCTCTTTACCAGCGTTGACAATGACCGTGGATCACACTGAAAGCTGGAACTGGCCAGTCACTTCTGGATCGCCAGCCAGGACTCCTTGTGACTCTGAAGGTCACAGCAGCTTCAGTTTTATAAGCAGCAAATGACGCTTCTGGCTTGGTAGTTCCAACAGATTTAGACTTATTCCCAGGGTCGCCCATGCTTGTCACCAGTTTGCCTCTCTCTTCTGGTTACATGAACTCGGCTTCTTGCTCATCAGGTCAAGCCTGAAGCTCTCCTGATGTGCTCAACAGTCTCTGGTACACCCCTTCCTGGACAGCCAGTCTTATTGGACAGAAGCGCTTGAATCTCAGATACTGAAACACACCAGGCACAGATATCTGAAGAGACCTCAGTAGGGTTCAACCCTGACAATGATGTTTCCATGACGATCGAGATCTCTGCTCTTGGTGTCTGGGACCAGGGTGAAGTCAGCGAGCTTACGGGTGTCTCTCTTATGCCCCTGAGCTCTCCTCATCGACCGCCTCACTCCTTTCTCTGCTGTCCTCCCTTCTTTCACTTTAAATATTAGTGTATTACTAAATTATTAAATATTACCCATTTGCTTTGATTTCCGCAAACTTTTGCTTGCAATCAGCTTCCATCGGTGTACAAAAAGGAACCAGCTCACTCCTGGCTCTTCCCTTTGCTCAAGTTCAGAAAACATCCATGTGAACTTAGGGCTTTGATTATGTTCCAGGCAATTTCTCTAGTCTTCATATAAAAGCACAGATAGGGATCTGCACATCCAAATTCAGGTAAATATGTCACTTGGATGCCAAATGTTTTGTACCCTGTTTATTGCTGATCCTTTCTCATTATGAAACTGTCACCTTTGATGGGGTGGGGGAGAAGGAGACCCTATGATTTCTCACTCAAACCAGAGTCTTTTTGGAGTAAACTGAGACACTGTTTATCAATCCACATGGGACTCTCCATCCTTAAACCCATACCCATTTTATAAAGGAGATGGACTTTATAATAGAAAGACTTCTGAGAGAATGCTGCATTCCAAAACCCCGAAAACACTTGAAAACTCAGAAAGCAAGGCAGCTAAAACTCAGAGGTGAGACATATTTATTCTGTGGCTTGAGCTAGAGACAGTAAAGCTATCGGCTGAGAAGAATTCTGTAAATCATTCCAGGCTGTAGAGACTTTTCTGAGAGCCCCGTGACCCCATCCTGAAGTCCCTGCTTTACAGTGAGCCAGAGTGCTTGTCCTACTTCTGGGTCCTGGTCCTACCTGCACCAAGGTGCTCCCCACCACTGCAGTGTCACCTAGCACATGATTTCACCGGACCGCAGCCAAGCATAGGACAGGGTCCTGCTCATCTCTGTGTTGCGGGGGGTGGGATGTGTCTCTCCTGCACATCAAACATGCCCAGGAGAGGGCTGCTGAATGGATGAGTCAGGAAAGCTGAAGGTGTCCCTCCACTGTAGAGAAGAGGACTCAGCCTCCCAGAAGCATGGCTTGGGGAGGAAGAAGGGAAATCCTAGCCTCACTGCCACCACTACTGCCCACCTACCCATGTTCCCCTAGGGGGTGCTCCAGCCTCAGGGCTCTTGCACTGGCTGTTCCCCTTCCCTGGAACACTCTTCCTATAGATCTCTCCATGACTCACTCCCTGCCCCTTCAAACCTGGGCTCCGATGTCCCTTTCTCAAAGAGACCTTCTCTGACCACCCCATTTAAGATAGCATCTGCTCTGTTATTCTCCCCACCGCTCCCATCTCCTTTTGTCTTCTTATCACCATATTCGTGTATTAAACGCACTGTCTGACTCTGCCCCCGGAATGTAAGCTTCGTGACGGAAGCGCCGTCTGTCTTGTTGCGGCTGCACCCCCAGTGTTGGGCACAGTGCCTGGACATCATAAGGGCTCAGTGAATATTTGTAAACAGAAGAAGTCTGCCTCCTCCCTTCCTTTGTTACAAGAGAAGAGCTAGCTGTTCTCTTATCCAGACCTGCCTGTGCTCTGAATCGCATCCCTTCCTGCCTTTGAGACTCTTGTTCTATCAACTACTTCTTCTCCCTTCCATATCTTCAACAACATTCTTTCAGCTCTGTCATACTTCTGGTATTTATCTTGGACCTCACAATAGCCCTGCGGCGAGGCAGAACTGCTTATCCGTTCCACGTGAGAAGACACTCAGGCACAGAGAAGGTGAAATACTTACTAGGGGCAGCACAGGGACTAAGTAGGGACACCAGGGCTTGGACCCAGGAGGTGGGCTCAGAATCCCAGCTCCTGATTCCTCAGTCATACAACTGGCTCATACCCACTAGCATTTATATGTATGTTTGCTTTTCTGATCTTAAATAAGCAACGCAACCTTAATTTGATATTCCCCTCGGTACTTTCTCTATGTCTTGCCAGCACTTAGCAAACTTCTTGAGGAATCATCTACACTAATCATCTGTGTTCCTCATTCTACCCTCTCTTGGCACCTCTCCAATCTGGTCTATGTCCCCTATCAAAAGAGCTCTCACAATGGATGCTTCTCATTCCCCACCTTATTTGAACCTCATCCTTGTGTGATGACAGTGGCTGCTTCTTCCTTCTGCCCTTCCTGGATAGGTTTAGTCAGGGCTTCCTGGGTCTAGCCATGGGACAGATTTCCCTCTAGAGGAGTTATGCTACTAGGAAGGGACATAATGAACAATCTCTACCCAAGAGATGGGTGAGAGTCCTTAGGGTGTTGTTAAGATTCCTTGTGGCTCAGAAAACCCATTATTATATTAAATCATCTGCACTCAATACTTTAAGGTTCCACTTACAATGACATAAAATCCCTCCTGGAGTCTCACCACTCCCCAGACAGAGGGTGCCCCCAATTAAAAGTCTTGATTTTTCTCTATTTTCACACCCAGCAAGATTTTGTTCAGCATTACTTTCTACAGTTTTTCTTACAGAATATCCGTTTTATAAAATTTTCTTTTTTTTTAAAGATTTTATTTATTTATATGACGGACAGAGATCACAAATAGGCAGAGAGGCAGGCAGAGAGAGAGGAGGAAGTAGGCTCCCCGTTGAGCAGAGAGCCCGATGCGGGGCTCGATCCCAGGACCCTGGGATCATGACCTGCGCCTAAGGCAGAGGCTTTAACCCACTGAGCCACCAAGGTGCCCCTCGTTTTGTCAAATTTTCAAATACAAAATATACTGGAATATGGTTTGTTTGTTTGTTTTTTTCAAATGAATCAGCCTCTCTTTTCCCAGCAAAATTTACTCCCTAAATGTGATGCCTTCACCAACCCAGATGAAAACCCCTGTCCCAGAAGGACATGTTACTAGAACATATTTCTACCAAGGGGATGCAGATTCCAAGAGATCAGTGAAAAATGCTAATGACCTCATTTGCTTGACCCCACGATATGCGGGGCTCTGTACCAGGGACCTGTTAGTTTTCACATTTTAGTTTTAAAAATAAAACACACAGGCCCCAAAAGGTTAAGTGATTTGCCCAGTGAAAACACTGACAGAGCAGGAACTGGGGTCTCCTGTGCCTGGAGAATGGTGCCACCCCGCCCTTCACCTGCTGCAGGTAAGGATTCAATATACTGTCAGGGAGATGACAAGGAGTTAAGAGGAAGCAAAGGTTAATTCCACAAGTAGTTGTGAGATAGTTGGTGAGTGGACTGGAGAAATAGTCAAGTTAGAATCTTCACCTGCACCATACCAGTAGGGAGGAAATGTGATGCAGGAGTGGTTTTATATGAAAATTCATTCAATCTTACTCTCTCCGTCCTTTTGGGCTGCTAGAGCATAATACCAGGGACTGGGCGGCTTATCAACAGAAATGTATTATTGCTCACAGTCCTGGAGGCTGGGAGTTTGAGATCAGGGAGGCAGCATGGTCAGGTGAGCCCCACCCCCCTTCCCACCCTATCTGGGTCTGATTTCTTGTTCTAACCTCATGTGGTGGAGGAAGTGAGGGAGCTCTGTGGGGTCTCCTGGACAGGACACTCATCCCATCATGACAGACCCGCCCGCAGGACCGAATCACCTCCCAGAAGGCTCCACTCCTTAACAGCATCACATTGATAGGGTTTCGACATATGACTCTGGGGGGACACAAGCATTCAGACCCTAGCACCTCCACTGGCCAGTTACTGGCCATTTATTGGCAGTCCCTGTGCCTCCTGCTGCAGACACAGTGTTAACCTCGGCCATCATTCCCCGCCTTGCGTTGCATTAGAAATAGACTCCTGCAAAACCCCTGAAGTGGGATCTTGGCAGCTCTGAAAGCCTCTCCTTTCATTCATGTGGTCTGCCATGGATAAATCTGTGCTCTTTAAAGAGAAGCAGAATGCCCAGCCACAGTCCCGTGCTTTGCTCTTGAACCCGCCTTGCCTCGGCAGCACTTGAAAGGGCTCTACCTTAAGCCGGCCTTTCTTCCCTCTCTTTTGTTCCCTTCTTGATGGAGCTGCATTCAGAAACAGCATCTCCATTAATATCAGCGGCAGCCTTCCCCCCCCACCCCCCCAGGGAACCCCCCGAGGGCACCCACGTTGGAGAGGACTTTGAAGTCCTGTTTCTTCTGGGTGTCAGATATGTCCCCACCCTGCCTTTCCAGGCAGTCACCATGCAGGGAGTGTGGGTGTCATACAGAAGGAAGACGGCCAGGACCATCAATTAGGGGATTGGGGTTCTGGGTCCTGATGGTCCTGGCTTTGCAGCTCTAGACTCTCTAGGGCTTGATGTCCTTCTCGGTAAAGCGGGGCCCTGTGGTGGGACTGCAGTGATAAGCACTGGACGGACAGGGACCTCAGTTTTGGTATTAAGATGACGGCTGCCGCCCTCTGGATCAGAGAGAGCCACTGCTGGGCAAGGACTCTGCCAACCCCCCGTGGAACAGCTGTCCTCAGGGAAGCTGCCTTTCAGCAGTGCAGCCCTCGAGGGAGAAATGGGGACCAGGAGGTAGAAGAAAATGCGTGTGTTCCCCATGGCAGAGCTGCGGTACCTGCTGCCGTTGCTGTCACCGATGGTGTGCCAGAGACTGAATAAGTGTGTTTCCTGCTCTTCAGCAAAGAAACTCTCAGCTAAACAGCAGGGAGCACCTCTAGAGATCACACTGTCGAGAGCCGGGTGTGGTGTGTCCACCGGCTAGCAGGCTGTGCTGGACTGAGCTCCCATGGGGACTCCTTGCGGAAACGCCCAGGGTACCAACTGGTCCTTGAGTGAGTCCGACCACCCATTGGTTCTTTCTGCTCTGCCCCTGAACTGAGCAAGACCCGAAATATGCCACGAGCCCACAGACACTGTCCTCCTCCATCCAGTGGCCTCACTTCTCCAAGTATTCTCTGAACTTTTCCCACTACTTTCTCCCAGCTCCTCCCCACCTACCCACTCTCCCCTCCATGCTGGGGTAGCTCAGAGCCCTGCTGAGCATGGATCACTTGTCCAAACCCCAACTTCATTGCTTGTCTAGATGCCATGACTGACTGATCCCTGGCAGGCATGCCTCACTTCCAGAATCATGCACATCCTGGATACCTCCCTACACAACTCAAACCTGACCAGGACGGCACCCTACCCAGGTCATTCAGAATCCAGGTGGCATCAATATTCCTCCATGCGCCCTTACCATGCTACGCTTTCCAAGACCACCCAGGCTTCAGATTGTACACTTGAGGGGAGCAGGTGCTGACCTTCATGGCTTCACCCTGGATCATGGCTTGGTCTCCATATTCTTTCCCTCTCTGTCTTGGAGAGTCATTCTCTTCTGGCCCCTGGCCACACTGGACCCAGCTTTCTGAGATGCAAATTGCAATCTCCTTAAAACTCTTCAGGGTTCCCTTACAGACCCTCACAGCTTTCAAAATAAAGAGCACAAATTAAAGAGCAGAGCACAGGAGACACTTTCTGGGGTAGCCCTCTCTGTCTTTGTATTCCATTTTCCCACTTGCCACTTGCTAACTCCACCAAGGGAAGTTTCTGGAATGTGTGGGTTGGATCCAACCAAGGCTGTATCTTTGAACATCATGCTCTCCCTCAGGAATCCTTTATTCTATCTGCATTTACTACATTCCGAGTTTATGAACTGCCGGCCCCAGGTCCTATCTGGCCTCCATACATGCCTGGGTGGGAGTGACTTGCATATTCTAAACATTTTAAAAATCAGAGGCCAATATTTTAAAGCTCAAGGGAATAGTTATTATAAAGTATGCTAATTTTGGGTCTGGCCACACTGAGTCGGAGTGGTTGGCTGAGTTGGGTTGAAAAGCAGTTGTGCCTCAGGTTGGTGGGAGCAGGGGTGGGGGGCAGGCGGGAATATGCTACATTTCGCCACAGTCTTCACCACTCCCTCTTGTCTTACATTGAGATGCCTCACTCATGTACGTGTCCTACCTGGACTCTATAGTTTGAGATCCCTGGATTGACTCTTCGCCACTCAGGTAGCAGAACAATGTATGTCACCTTCTCCATTAATGTCCTTGACTCATAAGCCCCTCTTAAGCCAGTATAGCAAGCCTGCTGGACCTGAGGGTGTGTGGGGAGTGGCAGGGGGCACTAGATTCTTGCTCCTTCTCAGTGACAACTGACAAGGTGCTTATTGATAAATTCAACCATAAGCAGAAGAACAGCGCCCAGAGGCTGAGTCCTTTGCCCCTGTAGAAGCAAAGCTGCTGGAAAGGAAATCTGGGAAGTTCCTTCTTCCTACCATACAGTGCGAGGCTACTGCCCAGGGCTTGCTGATTGAACTTCTAACTAACAGAACAGTAAGAGGAAGCCAGCCCGAGCTCTGGAAGGATACTCAGCCCCCATGACTTCAGCTGTCGGCCATGGCCTCCAGTCCCATCCCTACCCTGTGTTCTGGAGGAGTCTGGGGGCTCTGGGGAAGAATTGTGGAGGGGTTCTGTCCATTGGGTTTCCCTGTGAGCCAATTCCTGATTGCCTTAGAGAAAAGCCCAGAGCTGGTGCTCAGAATGGAAAACACGACCTCCCGCCATGTTGAGTTAGGGCATGGAAAATGACTTCACTCAACAAACATCGCCGTAGCTTGTAGCGGGTGGGGGTGGGGTCGGGATGGGTATAGAGAGGATGGTGGCACCCAAGCCTGTGTCAGGTTGATGCTAGAAACAGGTGTCTGGGTGGAGACTTAAGAAGGACTTTGCTTGGGGACGCCTGGGTGGCTCAGTTGGTTAAGCGGCTGCCTTCGGCTCAGGTCATGATCCCAGCGTCCTGGGATCGAGTCCCACATCGGGCTCCTTGCTCAGCAGTAAGCCTGCTTTTCCCTCTGCCTCTGTCTGCCTGTGCTCACTCCTGTGCTCTCTCTCTATCTGACAAAAAAAAAAAATCTGTAAAAAAAAAATTAAAAAAAAAAAGAAGGACTTTGCTTGGATGACAGAGCCCAGAGGAGTGACCATCCTGAGTTGCTACTGCCTGGGTACCTAGCATCTGGCACTCACAGGCCACACCCTCACTGTGGATTTTCTCCTTTTGTCTCTATTATAACCTTACGAGGTGAGCATTTTTAGTAATCCCATTCAGTTAGAGACATTAAGCATCGAATCCAGGGATTTACAGCAAGGAGGAGCTGGAGGTGGGAATCTGAACCTGGTTTTGTCTAACAGATTGTCTCTAAGTTGGGAACCTGGTGCAAGGGGTTGGGGGCAGGGGCAGTCAAAGCCTGAGTAGAGTCAAAACTGGGGCTTTGTGTAATTGGAGCAAACCCAGAAGAGAAGCCAGAGAGCAGGGCTAGACAGCAATTGTACCTGGGCCCTACACCTGACTCCAGACAGATGCCCAAGATGTCCCCTGGCAGAGCCAAGAGAAGGAAGCAGGGAGCCAAGTCCTCCAAGGGGTGTGTGCACAGGGACCTGGGGTTGTCTATCCCACTGGATCCCTATCTTCTCATTCTAGGAGGGTTTGGCCCTAATGTTTCAAATATTTCTAGCAGCTTTTCAGGGAGCCTGGTTTCTGCTGCAAACACACAAAAGTGAGAGGCGCAAAGATGGACTGGACAAGTACCCCTCCCTTGTTTTTCCTCTTGCCCTGAGCATCAGTCCGGACTCCCAGGGTGTGTGCGGGGCGTTCTGCCCATCTGCCTCCAGGGTCTGGGCTGGTGGCTCTGCATGGTGCTCTGGGGACAATGGCTCAAGATATCATTTTAGGTTTTGGACTGGGGCTGCCTTTGAGCCTTATCCCTTCTCCACTTCTCCTGCCACTGAATTTACCTAGAAAAGACAAGGGAAGAAGCTAGGGGGAAGTGAGGGTTCGTCTGCCCCTCCTTGGACTTTAGAACAATCCAGATGCACAGAGAATTCTTCACCAGCTTACTTCTCCATGTGACCACGGTGGGCTGGATAAGTGGATGGGAAATTTAACCCTTCTTAGGGTCTTGTAAAACACCCTGGCATGTAAAGGGCTTTGAATGGGCACGTTCAGAATGGGAAGCAGTGGGGAGAGGATGCCCAGAACCTTCCCACCCCCTGGAAGAGGGAAGGCAGGAAGGGATCTAGCCTCTCTGCATTTTTATTTTTATTTTTTGACAGAAATGCCTCTTTGATTAAATACTGTCAAAAAAAAGAGCGACAGGAGAACACAGGCTTTGGTGTGATCCCTAGCTCCGCCTTCGAGAGCAGAGTATTTAAAGCTGAGCCTCCTCACTCCTTAAAGTGAGTAAACTCTGCAGAGTAAATGAGGTAATGAATATATACAACCAGCTTGGCAGATGCAATTTCAATTTTACTTCTATTATTGTTCTCATTAAAACTCTTCTGAGAAGAGAGACAGGTCATGGCTGGATTCCTTTGCCTTCCCATCATTTTCTTCCAATTAGCATGCACTTATTAGGCACCTACTATATGAAAGGCCCTAAGCTGGGCCCTGGGGGCACAGTGGGGATAGACAGGTCTGAAGGTGCTTAAAATCTAAATTTGGAGGTACATATGGGTGGCTCAGTCAGTTAAGTGTCTGCCTTCAGCTCAGGTCATGATCTCAGGGTCCTGGTATTGAGTCCCACATCTGCTGAGCAGGAAGCCTGCTTCTCCCTCTCCCTCTGCCTACTGCTCCCCCTGCTTGTGCTCTCTTGCTCTCTCTCAAATAAATAAATAAAATCTTTAAAATAAATCTAAATTTGGAAGCACACTCATACCCATACGAGAAAGGCAAATATCTTAACAAAGGAAAGGTCATAAACATGTACTTGGTGGCACCAAGAGGAAAGGAGGAGGACAATGATGGTGTGTAGGGACTGGGGGCAGGCTAGGTAGGAGACAAGGAAGAGTTGCTGAAGGAGTTGGCATTCCATCAGCATCCTGAAATCTGAGGGAGAACCAGCCTCACAAAGGGCTGTGGGAAGAGCCCCAGGCAGAGGGATCTGCTTAGGCAAGAAGAGCCTGATGGGTCAGTGGATCCCAGATCTTCCCTCCTATAAAATTCATGTTTCTGGAGCCTCCCCAATCCAGAATATGGTCTCTGAGTCTTCATCCCACTCTTCCTCTCCCCAACTCTGATTATTGGTCTTGTTTTCACCTCAACATTGTAGCTTTATCATGTAACTTCTTCTTTCCTTCTCCCGCTCCTTGTTTCTCTACCTTATTTTTACAAATGCGTTCTTTCCTTTGTAAACTATTCTCCTCCTGCCTCTCTTCACACCCCTGGCCTGCTTCTCCTTCCTTCTCAAACCTCTGGTGCAGCCAGACTGTAATCACCACCTCTTTGATCAGGGACCTCTCTTTGAAATCTTCTTTCACCTCTTCGTTCTCCCAAATGTCAGCAGGGACCTGCTGATGGCTAAGTCCAGGGGCCCCTGAGCACCCTCAAACCTGCCAGGAGCACTTGCCTCTCTTGCTCACTGCTTTGGTCTCTTGGTTCCCCTCTCATCTTTGTCTACCCTTATCCATGGACTTTGCTACCTTGGTTTCTCCTTTCCACCCTCTAAATGAGGGCAATGGCCAAGGCTTAATCCTGGGGTCTCTGTTTCTTTAGGGATTTTGTCTCCATTCATGGCCTCAACTAACATCTCCCTAAAAATGGCTTCCAATCTCCATCTCCATCTTCCACAACCTCCCTTCTAGATATTGTTCTCTTATGGCTTGGTCCCAGTTGCCCGCCATGTACATGACCCCAGACAATCTCTTCCCATCTTGGGGCCTTCGTTGCCACACTTAAAGAATAAAGGAAAATGGGCCAGGTAGCCTTTTGTCCTAATGCTCTGATAATTGTTGATTCAGGCTGTGATTTTTAAATGTCTTCATTCCCACATAGATAAACTCCATCCTTTTACAACTACCATGTTTAAGGCCAAACTATTGTCCTAGCCACCACTGATGGTCCCCTGAGTGCTGTTACTTCTTCTCTGTACAATGACGCCCTAACTCTCTTTTCCTTTCCATTGACACAACTGCAACCCTAACCCTCTACGCTCCTCCTGTGGATGACATGAGTGGTCTCCCCAGCTCATCTCCCTCTGAGCAGCTCACATATTCTCTGCACAATCCTGTTCAAAACTCTTCAAGTTTTCCTACTGTCCATAACATCTTCTCTTCAGCTTTATGGATCCCTTTGAGAATCCTTGAAAATATATGGATCCTTTGTCCAGAAAAATGCCTGAGCCCTCTGTCCTGCCCTATTTCCCTCTACCTCCAGGCACTCCTGAAGCCTCCACTCCAGCCCAGCTCTTTGCTGTCACTCACCCTTTTCTTGCCTTGGGCCATTCTCCCCATCTGGATCACCACCTTCATTCTTTTTCTGGCTAAGTCCTTGGACCCTTCCTTGGACACAAGTCCCGCCCTGATCCTGCCTCCTCTGCGAAATGTCTTTCCTGTCCTCAGCACTCTTTGGAGCTCCTATAGTATGAATCATCAGTACCATTAGCACAACAATGTCACTTTCATTTTTATTACAAGGCAGGGCTCACCGCTGAGGACAGGCACTGCCATTGCACACAGGAGAGGTTTGTTGGTGACAATGAATCTTCCTGATAACCAAAGGAAGAAAGCTTCCAAAAATCCTCCAACTTAGCTATATTTGATAATAGCTCTTTATATTTTATTACATACACTTAGGTGCTTTTCTAACACATGGAATACTGAGCATAATTTATCTGGAACACCAATCCTGCTGCAATATAATGATTCTCCAAGTGGTACTGGAAGATGGGAAACAGTGATGCTACTGAAACTTTCTTGCAAATTTATCAAGGTGCTTCGTTGAGATGTGAGAGCGTCTACTGCAGTGCCTGGGAGGTAGCAGGTACTCAGTATGTTAGTCTGCCTTCTCCGGCGGTGGCCGTTTTTTTTTTTTTTTTTTTTTTCTGTTTAATGTAGAGCAGGTGGTGGGTGAAAATAGACCAGCACCTATTTATTGCCCTGCTCTAAAATTTCAGGGCAAGGAATTCAGAGGCATAACAAAAGGATTTGCTATTTCCAGTGAGTCTGGACTCTATCCAACAGGGGAACACATCGAGGAAGGCACCCAGTTGTGAGGCATTGGAGCTAGAGAAGACCTATGGGCTCATCTCATGCTTATTCTACAGATGGAGAAACTGAGGCCCAGAGAGCTTTGGGCCTGCCCTTAAGGTGAATGCCCTGGGGCATTTGGCGAATCCATAACCAAAGCCCCGATCCCCAAATTCTTGCTCACCCAAGACACATCTGTCATCAACCCCTAAAAAGTCTCTGCCCTGTTAGACCACAAACGCCTTGAGCCTTTTTTTCTGTACTGGGTTCAGATTTGCATGGTGCCAGCCTCCAACATGGGGCTTGTGAGCACCTGTGGACAGTGAGTCGGATCCATTTTACTCATACAGCTTTGTGGTAAGCACATGAAGCTCGCAGTAACAGTCACAGCATCTCGGTACCAGGAACGTTTTTGTCCAGGGGCACCTCGAGTGCCTTGCAAGGCTGCTGTTTCTGCACCTCACTGGGAGCAGGTCTGGACAGTGGACTTCTCCATGGTAGGTAGTGTGTGCTGGTTACGCCGAAATGTGACATTTCAGAGACCGGTTCCGGAGCATTTACCACGCGCCATGCACCGGGGACACGTTGGTGAACGGGGCGGAAATGGACTCTTCCCTCACGGAGATTGTCTTGCAGTGGATGAAAACAGTAAAATCAAAACTGAATACTGCCCCCCACCACCACCACCTCGTCCAGGCTGATGGTCTCAGTGGCTAATCTCCGCAGATTTCCAAGACAGAAAATAAAAACACT
This sequence comes from Taxidea taxus jeffersonii, assembly GCA_003697995.1. Classification (NCBI taxonomy): domain Eukaryota; kingdom Metazoa; phylum Chordata; class Mammalia; order Carnivora; family Mustelidae; genus Taxidea; species Taxidea taxus. The sequence continues at coordinate 22,220 of RCUC01147191.1, read as the reverse complement.
ACACAATGGCACTCTGATGAAGACTAAAAAATCCAAAAGTCAACACATTTTACTTTATTTACTCTCAATTGATCTCAACTCCCAAACGTTCCAGCTTCAAAAGGTAAGATTAGGTACCATTAAGCCAGTCAGACCAGCATTGATTTAAAAACCCTCCTTCATGCTACAGGATGGAGGGGGCTGCAGACCCTTATTAATCTCCATGTTATCAGATTGATCTCAGCCTGCCAGCGCATTCCTGATTGTGGCCACATCCCTCCAGTCCTCTGGCTTCTGTGTACCAGGCCACGAAGCCTGTATAGAATGGCAAGTTACCCTGTGAGGGATACTTATGTTAACGGGGGGGCTGGTCTTTCTCCATGGAACCAGCCAAAAGGAAAGTGGGCTTCATCTGTAAGTAGGATGGCACTTAATGGATTTCGAATCTGATAGTTCTATGGTTGGGAGGTGGGGGGGCTCGTATAATTCACATTTTCTCTCCTTCGGCCGTGGAGAGAAATGTACACATGATCTCCGGATGTAGGTGGCAGGGGCCTTTCTGAGCCTCAAGGAAGGAATCCCCCCTTTCCTGTCCTCTCTCCTTTCCTGCCTTTGCTCTCCAAACCAGGGCTTAGTCTCTGCAAGGCCTGTGCAGGAACTTGGAAGCACAGGTCTGCGATGGCCCCAGCCTCCTGGGGCTACCATCCCAAGGGCAAGAAAGGTATCATGCAAGATACACGAAGCCTAAGGTACGGCGCAAACCAGAAGTAGATCATGCCAGGAGACAGTGAGATGGGAGTCTAACCTTGTGGCATTACTGGGGGTGAGGAGTCTCTCAGGCCTAAATCGCCCTTGCTTTTCAAAGCATTCACAAGACTCTTTCATTGGCCAATTCCTTATTTGTATCCTGGGCAATTTCCCAGGTACAGTGAGCAAGTGTCTCTGTAACTAGGCACTTTCTAGGAAGATTAACTCTCTTCCTCCTCCTATAGAAGTTTTGTAGGGATTGTCACAGCTTTGCTACCAAAGGGGCAGATAATGATCACGGGGAAGAAGTAAGTCCAGTACATCATCCCTGCACAGATGTCAGTCTTTTCCTGGATCTTCTTTCAGGGGTTTTGCTGACTACACTTTATTGACTTAATACTTTTCTTTACAATGACTCACTTAAAAACTTAAATGAATTTATCATAAAAGGAATCTTTATATCAGTGCCATAAATAGAATACCAATATCCCTTGCTCTAAGTAGAAAGTAATGGTAAGAATAAATATAATTAAATTCTTGGCTACCAGCCTGCCCAGAAGCTGTCTTTACCTGAAGGAGCAGGTAGGTTCTAATGGCTTTCTTATACCTGCCTTGATCACCCCCAGTGGCCTCCCCCACCTTAATTCCTCTGCTTTCTATAACAGAGCACAGTTTGGGATGAGACTGCAGGCTGTGTAAGCCATCAAAACCACCCAGAAAACCCAGGAACCCCAGGGGTCTGTTACTGCATATACCAGCTAGAAAAAGGGGGCATTTCCTGTGTGAATGACCACATCCTGGCCAAGCTCATGAGGGGGCTTAATGATCCAGCCAAGGAGGGCTTTGCTGCCCAGCTTCTCCAGAAATTTCAATCATGTGCTATAGCCCAGGGACGAGGTTGTTTTTGGTATAGACACACTGCTGTCTCCTTAAAAACTGATTTCATAGGTCAGTTCCATGCTTGGTTGGGGTTTCTCCTTGCCTTGCCTCATGTCTCAGGCTTCATCTGGGAGAGGGGCAAAGAGAGGGAAGCAGGCTTATCTCTGGGACTAAATCTCCCGCACCCGAAAATGGCCAGCTAGACCTTGAGAAAATTCAGTTCTCTTTTTCTGGGTTTAGGAAGCAGTTTCTCTACTGGAGTCTCAGTTTACCTCTCCACAAAGTGGGTTTTGTTGGGGTTTTATAATAAATGTGTGAAATAATGTTTGAAAGGTCCTAGCAAGTGGCTCTAAGAATAACTATTAGTAAGTTTTTCTGACATCCATTTGAGGGTGACTCTGGGCCAACTCTGTGATGGGTAACAGGGATCCTCTAACACGGTTCCCCTGGTCTGATGGGCCAGCCTCACTGACTTGGGCTGGGGCTCTGCAGAAGGCCAAGGAACCAGCTATTCCCACCAGTGGAGCGAGTGTGCATACAAATCACCTGGGGTCTTGTAATGATGCAGATCCAATCTCATTAGGTCTGGTTCTGGGATGAGGCCCAAGATTTTGCATTTTTACCAAAACTCCAGATGATGCCATGTGGCTGACCCGAGGACCACCCTTTGAGTGACAAGGCTCTAACCCCTTGGTTCTCCAAATGTGGTCCTTGGAGGGACCAATGGTAACAGATCACCTGGAACTTGTTTGAGATTTGGACTCTCAGACCTAACTCAGATCTGCTGAATCAGAAACTCTGGCCTGGGGCTAGCACTGTTTCTTACAACGCTTGTGGACACTGACCCACCGCTTTGGCATTTCCTAGCCCTGCAATCCATGGCACTCCCTCATTCCTCCTAAGTTAGGGGAACTGTGTGTCCTGAGCCTAAAAGGGAGGGAGACAGCTGTATCTCAGCCTTCCCTAGGCCAGAGAGATCCAATCTCTGGGGGTTAGCATTTGGGGGCTCTCTTCTTTTTTCAGATTCACCATTGACCCAAAAACACTAACCGAGGCTACCGGGATGCAGATGGTAAGGCAAAGGGCAGCTAGGGAACTAGATCTGAATGGGAGGGTGGTTTGGGCTGTCTATCCCCTTCCCTGCCTATGCCTCCCACCATTCTATGCCTTCCACGTGGCCTGGGCTGCTCCCACTGAACTTAGGCTGGCCAGCAGGCTGGCAGGTATTTACAGAATGCCACAAAGAAATTACGTGTTTGCACTCCCCACAATTCCAAATCCCAGGTGCTGGGCGTTCGGCCTCCTCCAGCAAGTGGTTTGTATTTCTGTAAGTCTAGCTCTATATTCCTTCTTCCCTTTCTCCCTCGACTTCCTCCCCACCATGCTTTTTGGTACTATATTATTTCTTGAATTGAAGAATACTCCCACTGATGTTGCTTGGTTAAGACCATAACTACCCTCTTAAAATAAATCAATGTGCCTTGAGCACCTGCCCGGTGCTTCTTGGCAGCTTGCATCTGTATGTGTGTTTTTAATTGTGGTTAATATACACGTCACGTAAAACCTCCCATCTCCACCATTTTTAACTGTACAGTTCACTAGTGTTAAGTGCATTCAGGACGTTGTACAACCCATCTGTGGAGTTCTTCTCATCTCACAAAACTGAAACTCCGTATGCCTTAAATAGTCGCTCCCTCCTCCCCCACCCCTCAGCAACCACCATTCAGCTTTTTGTCTTAGGAATTTGATGACTCTCAGCACCTCACGGAGGTAGGATCCATCAGTAACTATCTTTCTGTGACTGGTTTATTGCACTTAGCATAATGTCCTCAAGGTCCATCTATGTCGTAGCCTGTGTCAGAATGTCCCTTCCTTTTTTTTTTTTTTTTAAGATTTTATTTATTCGTTTGACAGAGAGAGAGAGAGATCACAAGCAGGCAGAGGCAAGCAGAGAGAGGAGGGGGGGAAAGCAGGCTCCCTGCTGAGCAGAGAGCCCGATGCGGGACTCCATCCCAGGACCCTGAGATCTTGACCTGAGCTGAAGGCAGAGGCTTTAACCCGCTGAGCCACCTCTGTGCCCCCAGAATGTCCCTCCTTTTTTTATGGCTGAATAACATTCCCTCATACCTATATGCTATACATTACTTACCCTTTCACGCATCCTTGGCCATCTTTTGGCTACTGCAAATACTACTGAACACAGGTGTACACAGGTGTACCTGTTCAAGCCCCTGCTTTCAATTCTTCTGGATCCACAGCCAGAAGTGGGGTTGCTGGATCCTATGGTAATTCTACTTCCAATTTTTTGAGGAACCGCCATACTGATTCCCATCACGGCGGCACAGTTTTTCATTCCCAAGATGTGTGTTTTAGTTAATCCTCAGAGCGCCGTGAGTCGGATATTATTAACCCCGTTATTTAAATTAGGAAGCTGGGGCTCTGAGAGGTGAGGTCACCTGCCTGAGGTCACACAGGTATTAAGTGTTTCTCCAGATACAAGAGCCTCAATCTTCCCACGGTTACCCTCGCGTTGGCAGCTGGGAGAAATTAACAGTGAAGACCTAAGCGAGTTATTCTGACACTGGTGGGGGTTCGAGCTTTACTGGGGAGCACCAGACAGGGTGGGGAAGGGGCTGCAGAGGTTGGCTGGTTCCACGCCCGAGGCTGGCCTGCCATGGTTCTGTCCTTGTACACAGCGGCCTAAGAGGCATCCGGCCCCGGGCTGGGGTGTATACAGCACTGGGGGTTTCTGTCTTGCCCTTCTTTTTGCTTCTCCTTGGAACTCAATCTGTGGATCCTGTTACAGTCAGACGTCATACAGAGTCCTCTGAGTGTCAGTTCCCAAGTTTTGGGAGCCATGGAGGTGCGGTCGGAATGCCTTTGCTTCTCCCTCTTCTTCTCGTCCTTCTCCTCCTCCTTCTTTATTTTAAAGCTTTTATTTATCTACTTGATGAAGAGCACGAGGGAGCGCACGAGCAGGCGGAGAGGCAGGGAGAGGGAGAGGCAGAAGCAGGCTCCCGCTGAGGACTGGATCCCAGGACCCCCGGATCATGACCACGGCTGAAGGCAGATGCTTCACTGGCTGAGCCACCGGGGCCCACCGGACAGGCTTTGCTTCTTATGGGAGAACAGCAACTGAAAGTCCCTGGCCCTATCAACTTACCAGCTCATTTTCTCTGAAGATCTTATGCCTCCTCCCTTCATTATTTAAGCCACGCTGGCATTTACCGAGAAAGAAGGTGTGAATTAATCCTGGGTATTGCTTCTCCAAGCGCAACCGACCTTCTTGTTCTTGAAATCGGAAATGGGGAACTAACAACACAAGCCCACGACTCCCTGGGCAGAGTCCGAGTGTGGCTGCCCCTTCCTCAGCATCCACTGAAATGGGGCACCCGAGGGCAGTGGCCATCACTGTGTCTGGGGCACTCCTCTGAACTGCCATGAGCCTTCCCTGCAGTCTCAGACGTCCCCAGCTTCCCTTTCCAAACCCTCTGTGTGGTGCAGAGGATACAGAGGAGGCCTGGAGAGCTGTTGGAACAGGAGCAGCAGCCCCATAATTCCAGTTCCCGAAAGTAGCTAAGGCCTGCACGGGCCAGCCTAGGCAGACCTGCCTAGGATCCCAGTGCCTCAGTTTCCCCCCTGTATGACCTTAGCAAATCCTGGAACCTCTCCTGCCCTCATCTGCAAATAGGCAAACAGGGTGGCTGTGGGGGTTAAGGGAGTGAGCCGTGGAGCTCCCAGCAGAATGGCGGGCACGTGTCAGTCCCTGGATAACAGGGCTCCCTGGGCACGTACTTCCTCCCTGCACTAGCCTGTCCCGTCTCTGCCAGCTAGCTAGCTTCCTTCCTTCCCTCCTTCCCTCTCTCCCTCCCTCCCTCCTTCCTTCCTTCCTTCTTTCCCTCCCTCCCTCCTCTCCTCCTTCCTTCCTTCCTTCCTTCCTCACCAGGCCCCTCCCAGCCCGAGGGAGCCGGAAGCACTAGCCCTTCTGTCTTTCCCCAGAAGGAAATTCCTCCTGGCCTTAATCACTTGTGTTGTCTTCCTCTTCCTTCAGTGTGTATCAGTCTCTCTGGCAATGAGACAGTCGCACAAGGCCATGCTCCAGAGCCATTCTGAGACTCGGTGAGGGCAAGTGGGGGACTGGGGGAGGCACCATCGTGCAACAGGTGATTTGGAGCTGGCAGCCCTAAGGGGCATCGGCCCACAGGCCGCCAGGTTGCCACCCCAGCCTGGTTCTAGCACACGGCCCTGCAGCTCGCTCTCAGCACCGCTGCTCCCCACAGAACTTCGTGTTTCCCAGCGTTAGCCTCCTGCAGATTTCCCCCGCTGGATGCCATTCAGTACATGGTTTCTGGATCGTTCTCCTTGCTTCCCGCAGCCTGGGTTCAAATCCCAGCTCTGCAACTTACTAGCGGTGTGACTTTGGTCGTGTTCTTTAACTGCTCTGTGCCTCGGTTTCCTCCTCTGTGCAATGGTGGAAACAGTAGCACAGACCTCAGGGGACTGCTGACAGGACAGGTGTGAAGAAGGCTAACAGGCTTCGAGTATTGTTCAGCGAAGATCAGGCATCCCAGAGCCATGAGTTACTCTCTGTGGCGTCGGCCTCTGAGAGGAAAGGATGTGTGAGGAGTGAAGAAGCTGTGCTTCGGGGAGCGATCCCCTCTGCTTACCCTTCAAGGCAACCTCGGACCCGGGACCGTTCGATTTCAGGGATCGGTAGCATCGGAGTGTCATAGTGCCACCAACCTCTTCAGCCACAGAAGACCATCACTCTCTCTCAGGAAAGAGAGGACGCCCTTACACCCCAAAGGAAAAAAGAACACCATCTCAGAATAAAGGAGAGTCAGTCTCAGGAATGGCGGCTGGCAACCCTAACCAGCATAATCATCATGGGTACGTTGTGCTTTTTCTTTTTCTTCTTTCTTTTCTGCTCGGTTGTGCTTTTTTCTTTTTCTTCTTTCTTTTCTGCTCCCTTTTGGATCCCTGGCCTTCTGCGGATCAGCCTTGGGGACCGCTGACCTCAGGGTTATTTTGATCCCCCATCCGCTGACTAAGAGGCCAGAGGAGGAAACTTTGTCATCTTGAGGCTCAAAAACGGGCTGGGAGGTAGGGCTGACGGGGCCTCTGGGTTCTCCCAGGAAGAACAAAATAGGTGCTGGGGAAACTCTCCGACAAAGCGAGAGCCTCCTTGCAGAGCAATTTAGGAGTGCGTGCTTGTGCACACACACACACACACACACACACACACACACGGGACTCAGTGGAGAGCAGCGAATCAAGATTCCAAGTGGACAAGTGTTGGGAGGAGCAGCTCCTGGCGTGTAACCCGGATACACGGCTTGTCATGGCCACTGCTCTCTCCCCAGATGGAGCAGTTCCCTTTGCCCCTGTGAAGTCTGTGACAGCTGAAGCTGAGAAAACGCTGAGACAAACAGGTCCGGTCGGGACACGGGGCGGCTTCCTAGCCGAGTGACGGATTGCAGGCCACCGGGGGGAGAATTTAAAACCAGCCCAGCTGCCACCCAGGAGGGTGACTAATCTCAACACTTAAGGACAAGCCCCAGACTGGCAGTCATTCAGACACAGGAGATGGGTTTCCTGGACGCAGATGGCACCCAAGTGTCTCGCCCTGGGGCTTCTCTTGGAGGAATGCACCGACCCTTGGCAGGAGACAGCCACCTGATGTGCAACGCCCCCCCCCCCCGCCCCGAAACCCGCTGTGGCCCGACCTCGTGTTTCTTATTCTCTCAATGTGTCAAACACGCAACTTCCAGCATCCTTTCTGGGGACCAGCCCTTGGAAGGAAACAGTTGGCTCCCGGTTAAGTCTGCTCTTCAGGCCAGTATGAAAGCGTGAAGGTGACAAAGGCAGACAGAGCTGGCACTTTCTGTCCAATCAGAAGGACGGTGACTGGGGGCAATGGAAGGGCTCGAATGGGCTTCCTGGAGAATAAGAGGCTGAACAGAGGCGTGGGATGGGTCTTGACAGCTTTGGTTTTTATCTGAACGGGCAGTTGGACACATAACCACTAAGTCCTCTACTTTTACAGACTAGAAAGGGCTTTTCCACTGGCCGGCCTCCGCCATTCCAAGATGATGAACAATGCCCTTGATTGAGCTTGTGTCCTCCGAGTCGGATACAGAAGGCAGGCAAAGCGGAAAAGCAGGACCTTTCAAGGAAACAGAGGGCGTTTACTTGTTACTAGAATAGTATAGGGGCCCCTGGGTGGCTCACTCAGTGAAGCGTCTGCCGTCGGCTCAGGTCATGATCCCAGAGTCTTGGGATCGAGCCCCACATCGGGTTCCCTGCTCATTGGGGAGCCTGCTTCTCCGGCTCCCTCTCCCCCTATTTGTGCTTCCACGTGCTCTCTCTCTCTGTGTCAAATACATAAATAAAAATCTTTAAAAAAAAATAGTATCGGCCTTCGGGAGCAGAAAGACTGAAAGCTTATTTTGGCCACATCTAGTCCAGAAAAATGTATTATGGCTTTCATGCACTAAGCCATACGCTCCTCACCAGGGGCTGGGGGCAGAGAGAAATAAAACAGAATTGCTGAGCCCATCCCCATGGGTGTAGATACTGGCATGACCACGTGCTAAGGATAACACAGGAGGGATGGCCACCCCAGACTGTCCAAGGGGGGTCTGGGCCCTGGCAATGCTTTACAAAGGAACTGCGACCAGACCTTAGCCTTGGAGGTGGAGTCAGGGGAAGGTAGGAGAGCGGGGGGTGGGAGTCAGGAGGGACAGGGTGTGCAAAGAGGTTTTTCCTGAAAGGAGGACGAATATGTTCAAAAGCATGGAGGCATGGCTCATTCCAGGAAACTGTGAGCAAAACAGAATGGCTAGAGCCCAGGGAGGCTGAAACAGGAGGCTGGGGCCAGATTATGTATTACCTTGCACACCGTGCTCAAAGCATGCGAGCCCTTCTAGAATCCTACTCTCTCTGAGAAGTATTTATAATTTGCAATTTACAACATCTCCAATTTGTAAAACCTAAACAATTTGAAAACCTAGCAACCCTGCTTTAGAAGGGGGAAAGAGGCCCTGAGTGCTGAATTGGTTTCCAAGATGGATATCTATTTACAATTTAAATTTGATGCTAGGAACAGTTGGCAACAGGACTTGGAGCAAGTGAGTTAAAAACCAGAGCCTTCTCTCCTATTTTATCCTCCAGTCATGTTTATACGAGAGGGAAGTACATCAGGATTGGGAAGAAGAATGAGCTTTTTCCAAAAAAAAAAAAAAAAAAGAAAAAGAAAAAGAAAAAAGAAAAAAAGATTGCACCGTCTTGAGCAAATATGTATTCTCCTGACAAGGTCCCTGCGCTTCAGGACTCAAAGACGAGCTCGTTTTCTTTCATATCAGCCTGGACTTACCCACAGCCAAAAAAGGTGCACCTCACCTCACTCCTGGCTGATGGCCACAGTGGCTGCCTCCTCGAAGGCCTGGTCACAGCCAAGGACCAGAGCTCACCCACTCCCATCTTAATTCTCTGCAGTTGTGGTCTGATGTCTGCTTGGGGTGCACTAGGACTCCTGGCCAGGGTGACTGGATTGATGGCATCTGCCCTGACCAGTCAGATGTCCATGCCAATAGGCCAGTGCTCACAGGGACCCACTGTGAAATATCTCTACTATCACGCCTGCTCCAGCCCCCCAGATGCCCAATCATACATGGTGTGTAGATGCCAGAATTCTCTTTCAATCGACATCTAAATCAGATTTGCAAACGGATAGGAGTTTTCCCTCCAGAAGCTTCAGCCCAGGGTCCCACCTGTGAGTCTAGGATGTTCCTGCTTGTGCCACATGAGTCTGTCTGGCCAGCCAGGGGACAGATAGTGCCATCGTCTGTCCTCTGGCATCACACTGAACTTGATGGGACCAAAGGGGCATTTCGGGGAGACGAGCCTTCTGTTCTTCCCACAGTCTCCTTCACTAACCTTCCCTTTTTGCAAGCTGCTAAGGCCAGACCATGCTCTTAGGAAAACTCTGGGCCTGTGCGACATCCCTGGGAAAGGAGTGAAGTTCTGAGACCCGTTCTGTAGGATTACCGCAGGGTGAAAGAACCCAGAGGACAGGGCAGTCTAGCCAGGCTTCTTACAGAACTAGGGTCCCGTGCTTGATCACCAAACCTCTCTGAGCCTCAGTTTCCTCACTGACAATCTGGAGATAGCCACAGTACCTAGCTTAAAGAGATACAGTAGGATTGAGTGAAGTAGTACTTTAAAGCAATTAGCCCAGTGTCTGGCACACAGAGTTTGGCCAGTAGGAGGTCTTGTTGCCCCCGGGGAGGTGACCACTGTGTTGCCATGACGAAAAGATGTGTTAATATCAATGAAGCACTAGGAATGGCTCTTGGCTCATAGCCAGCACTCAATCAATCAATAAATGCTAATGACCATCATCACCTTCGTCTTCACCATTATCGTGATTATTACTATTATTACTATTTACCTTCTTTTAAACCGGAGACTATGTTCAAGGAACTCATTCAGGGATGAGGGCATTGGGTTGCAAATAAGGAGACCTGTGCAGGCCTGTCCTCTCTTTACCAGGTCAGGGTGTGATATTGGATAAGTGATATGCTTCTCAGGGTTAAATTTACACTTACTTTTAAAAAAGGGGAGGTTTCCTGGGGGGAACCTCACACTTTCTTTCCATCCTAAGGATCTGTGGGTGTCTGCTTTGCCCAAAGATGCTATATGTGCCCATCACTGGGCCAGTGCAATAGAAGTTTATTGAATGTCTCTGTGCACTGGATTTGGGGACATCTTGGTGGGCAAGAGAGTAATGCCTCACACCCCTCCTCTTGTAGGTTACCCTCAAGACTAGAGTTCAGGGGACAATCAGAAAAAAACATTTTAGCTTACAACTTGGACTAAAAATTGGAGCATCGCATGAATTGATGGGGGCTGTTTTATCAAAGCCCCACCCAATGTCTGATGTAGAATTTGAATTCACTCTTTGTTTGAGTGCTTTGCTGAGAACTCATCTTTCTACCTTTCCTTTTCCCTCTTGGCCCCAGGGAGGCATTTCCGCAAGCAAGCAAGTTAGAAGTTGAAAAGCGTCACTGAGGAAAAGAAACGAGTCTCTCGGAAAAAGCTTCAGCAAGAAAAACCCGCCCCTCGCAATCCATTGTATTCCTTGTGCAGGACAGGACCTCTGAGACTACCATACCAAAAGCTTCATTTTAGAAGAAAGGGGTACAAGAGCTTAAGAAAAGTGTATCTCACTTTTGTCCCACCAGACAATGTGTGTGCAATTGTCTTCCCTCATTCGCTTTTCATTCCTTAATCCTTGACTATTTAGTCCAGGAAGAAATGTCTTCCTTCCTCCCTTCCTGACAACACCATGGGGTCCCTCCTTCCAGAAACAGCCATCCCTGGTGCGGGTCAAGATCAAGATGGGGAAGCGTGGGCACGGTTGGGGCAGTGGCACCATGGTCTTGAATATGCGTCCAGGTCTCCCAGGAAGGAATAAGATGAGGAAGACAGAGCCCTGCTCCTGGCACCCCTCACCAGCCACTGTGCCAGGGCCCTTAAGCCACTGAGCCCTGGCTGACCACTCAAAGTTGGGGTGGTTCCAAGGATTAAAGTGACTGATCTTGGAACCTAGCCTCTAAGCAGACATCACACCTGTTGGGATTCTGGTCCTCTGCCCGATATCCGTCCTCCTCCAGCCATGGCAAATCCTAGATATGCCTCCACTCCCCTTAAACATGTGTGGGACAGATTGGGAGTGGGACAGGGGGAAAGAGAGAGTGGGGGAGATGTTTCAATCCTGGGTCAAAACTGTTCTAGCTGGGGGTCAACCTGAGGACAGGGACACCAAGAAGGCGGGATGATGCCACAGAAGATTACACATTTGACCCGTCTGACAATTTTTCCCAGGGTCAGCCCAAACAGATACTCCCCTCCCCAATGAAACAGGTCCGCGGGCATAGCAGAGGAGCCTGGTTTTAAATATATAGGTAAAGGCCCTTCTTAGCTCTGGCCTAGGAGCTTATTCCTGGATACCCTGTTGAAATAACCTGATGTGGGGTGGGGTTGGGGGGGTTCTGTAAAGCATTGGCAGGAGAGTGAAGCCTTATGTGCAAAGTGATTTCCTGATTGCATTTTAAAAATTAAAAGTCCCTGGCATGTAGAAGCGATTCAGTCAAAGTTCAGTGAATGGATAAGTCAGGGATGTCTGAATGAGCTCCGCACTTCTTATGTTTCTATAGCAGAACAGTGGGCAGCGGCTGGTCCTTCCCTCTCACCTGTCAAGGTCAGCAAGTGGTTTGGGCCAAGCAGAGCCCACAGCTGGGAGAAGGGAGGGAGAACTGAGAGGAAGGCCCTCCCCACCGGGTCATCCATCATCCAAGACTTGGCTTGCTCGCTTTCCTCTCCCACCCTGTTTTTTGAGGCAAACAGCTACGGAAAGTAACGTATTTCTCTGTTTCTGCGTGGGAGCATGTCACGTATTAACTGAACAGTATTTGCGAAAGTTTTCGGAGCTCGTGGGGAAACCGAGGATGAGGAAGAGGAGGAGACAGGCAGAGGGGTTCATGAAAGGCAGTGGAGCTCACAGAAGGAATTCTTGGGTTTCTGAGGTGGGAAGGGGCCGGGAGAAAAGGAGAGGGCAGGAAGTGGCGCCTGCCCCAGGTTTGGGTCCTTAGGGCCTTGGGAGCCTGTCATTTCCTTTTTGAGGCACCTGTCAGCTTAGCGGGCCCTCAACTCCAGCTGATAATGAATGAAACAAATGGGACAAAGGAGGGGGCGCACGCGGCGCGGGCCTCGAGTAGGGGGGCCAGGCTCGGCTCTAGCCCCAAGGAGGAGGGGGACATTTTGCCCCCTCGGCGACCTCACCCTTTCCCTGCCCTGGGCCAGAAAGCTCTCCTCAGGACCCCTCAGAACCCTAGCTGCCACCCCACCTGCCCGCCGCGGACTGGACTCTCTTTGTGGCTCTGAAGCAGAGAGACCCGGCGGAGCGTGCGGAGAGGCTGCCGGGCGGGGCGCGAGTCCCAGCCTCCCGGCCCCACGGTGGGTGCGTCCCGCGCCGCAAGTGAGCACTCCTGGAAGTCCCGTGCCAGGGCAGGGGCTCGCGGTCCCGCCCCACCTCTGGAGAGATCCGGAGAGTAGCCGGGGCGAGACCGAGCTCCTGGGGGCCCCGAAGACGACCCCGCGGCAACACAGACTTTCCCAAAAGGTCTCGGTCTCAGCGCTGAGAGCGCACGGGAACCCGTGGGCGCAGGGGGCGCCGTGGGGTTAGCTGAGCATCCAAAGCCAGGCGAGGGAGAGAGTCTCAGCCCAGCCCCGCGCGCTTCGCCTCTAGCGGTACCAGCCGGCGCCCCAACGCGGGCTCCCGGGCGGGCGGGAGGAGCGTGTGCCAGTCGGTAGGTACTGGGGACACTCCCCTCCCAGGGAGCCAGTGCAGAGCCCCCGCCCTCCGCTCCAACCCGGGGATCCCCTCCCCCAGCGCAGAGATCCCCGCGCGCCCCCTGCCCACTTTGCCAAGGCGAGAAAGCGGCCGAGCTGGAGACAAAGAAACTCCTGCCTCCTCCACTCTCGGCCCCTCCGCCCACCCCAGACACTCCCCGGCGCCCTCCCTCGACCCCGGCGACATCGTTCGCGGACACGCTAGGGAAGGGGGGTAGGGTAGGCGAGTCTGCTCCCTGACGCGGGCCAGCTGGAGGCTGCCCATGCTCCCCGCCTGGGGACACCCCACGGCAGCCGCGCCCCCATGCTCCTCGCCCCAAACCGTCCCGGTCCCCCGGCCCCGCCTCCCGGGGCCAAAACCTTCCCCCACTTCTCCAGCTGAGCGTTAGGGGGGCGCGGCGCACACAAAGCGGGTGTGGGGGGCGGAGTACCGGGGTGGGAGAGATCCCGCCAGGGCTCTGCACGGGCCCGGGTGCCGCTATTTACCCGATTTCTTCTTCGATCTCCGAGATGTCTGCGAAGATGAGGAAGACCACGAGCAGCGTGAGCGCAGCCAGCATCCAGCTCCGGAACTGCAGCTGCATGGTGGGTTCGCGCCCGCCGGGACCCGCGCGGGCCGGCGCGAGGAGCGGGGTCTGGAGGGCGCAGCGGCAGGCGCCGGAGCCTCCGCGCGCGGCGCGCAGCGGGGCAGACACCCTGCGCTCCGGGCGGGTGCGGGCCAGCGGCGGCGGCGGCGACAGCGGCAGACAGGGGTTGCTCAGGCGCGGCGAGCCCGCTCGCTCCCTCTCCGCTCTCGCCCGCCCCTCCTCTCCCCTCCTCCTCCCCTCCCCTTCCCTTCCCCTCCCTCCTCCGCCCCGCGCGGGGCTTCGAGTGCAGTTTGACAGCTTTGCTCCGCGCCTCAGCTAGCCTCCTCCCACCCTAGTCAACTCCTCTGTCCAGTCGTCCGCCTTTGCTCCTCCCGCCCGGCTTCTTTCAGTCCCCGAGGGCGCTGGGATGTGGCCAGAACCCGCCACTCCCCGCCTAGGGAGGCTGGGCCCCGGGCACCGCGGGCGTCCGGGTACCGAGCAGAGCCCCGGGAAGAGTGCGCACCGTCCGGCGTCCCCAGCCGGCTGGCAAACGCCCTCCCGCGCTCGCTCTTTGTCCAGCGCCCTCGCTTTCTCGCAAAGTTTTGGCGACACAAAGACCTACACCTGGGGACAGTCCCCAGCGCTCGGCGAGGAGGCGGTTTCAACCAGGCAGATGTTTCAGCAGTTGACGAATTAGGAGGGGTGGTGGGGGAAGGGGAGGAGAGAAGAGATATCCAAGATAGGCCAACTTCAGCGGAGATGCTGATTGCAATCTGTGGGCGAGGTGCTCAGCCCCCTAGAAACCACCCCCTCCGGGCGGTCATCTTGGTCACCATTGATAGAACCGAGAGACTGGATCCGGAGAGGCTCCCTGAGTTGCCTGAGGTCGCGCAGTCTTGGCTAGAACTCTGGGCTCCTGCTGGAGCGGCTGCTCTACCCACAATGGCAGACTCAGCGTCGGCCCTGCCCAGCCTCTGCCCTGGCCCTTCTGACTCTGGGCTGGGCTTCCCTCTCCAGCTCTTGCCCTCTCCTTGCAAAATCAGTACCCGCCCTCCCCTCACCCTGGGGCCTTTCTAAAGGCTCCCACAAGGGGTAATGCCCCCCAAGCCGAATATTTTTCGCTTCCCCAGCCTTAGACAATTTAACTGAAATTACATTTTGCACCAACCATTAGCCTGGGAAGGGCCCCATTAAGTTTTACTGGAATTAGATAATTACCTATTTTTTTTTCTTGCACTAATTGTAACAATCTTCAAATCAGGAAATGTAACTTCCCAGGGGTGATCATCTGGTTTATGAAAGGGTCCTTGAGGTCTGAGTTTGGGGAAAAGGGTCCTGTTCAAGAAGTGATATGGAGTATCCTAATAGCCTGAAAAGGACTCGGGAATGAAGGGGAGTGGTGCAGATTGGCTGTTTCCTCCAGGACCACCCACACAGAGCCAGTTCTCACCGGGTTGAGGAGGGGGATGTCAGTGGCTAAATCCTTTCAGGGGCACCTTGGGGAGGTAAGAGGGCTGCCTGTGCCCAGGATCCTTCTGCCTCTTTGTGTGTAGGAAAGAGGACAGGAGGGAGTCTTCCAGGCTAGGGGGCTGCTGGACAGCTCTTGTTGACCCTGGAAGCCAAGATAAGATCGTCCTGGCAGGAGGAGTTCCCATTACCCTGCCTGGAGAGCAGGAGAGGGAAGCAGCCCAGAGAAAGGGGGAAAGCTCTGGGTGTGGGGTACAAATGTCTTTTCCCCAGAGGAGGGGTGTACCAATCTCCACGACAGCACTTCATTTCTTTTCTAGCCCCTCGCAAAATCTATGCACCTCCATGTTTACGGTGAGCTCCTCCAGAACACCACATATTTTTCTTTTTTTACTTTTCTTTTCTTTTTTTATTTTTCATATTTTGTGAGGTTGAGTACTGTGTTGGATGTCCGTCTCCTGGTCCGTTAGAGGTGGTGACAGGCATCAAAAGAGGGTTTACCATCAATGTGGCTGGGCACATGGTTTAACCATCACATCTCCAAGTTTTCTGAGTGCCTTGATCTTTCCCTTGTCCTACTTCATGGGTGGTTAAGGAATGGTAGAATTGTATTTGTTGTTTTTGTCTTGTTTTTCTGAATGGTTGTGATATCTGAACAGAGAGAGGTAAGAACAGGGTGCACCTGTTACACTGCTCCATATTTCAATTGCTCATTCATTGATTCCATTACTCAACATGTTTGTTGAGCACTTACCCTGTGCCAGACACTCTGTGCTTGGGGCTGGAGCTACAAAGAGGGGAGAGAGAGAGAGAGAGAGAGAAAGGAAGACAGGGAAAGAAAGGGAGAGAGGCATTTCCTGCCCTCTAGTGGCTCATGGTTTAGAAGGAAGATGTAATTAGGGTATGGGATGTGAGCAAGCTACAGTACAGCTATGATCTCCCGAATAGCTTATAATTGATTAATAAGACCACACAAGAGAGCAACAAGAAACTGGCTGGCCTGTCTCTTCTCTGCTCTCTGCTTCTCTACCAACTCTTACTGTGAACATCCTGGAGAGATTTCTCTCATCCTAAACTCATCAAAATTGCTACTGTTAGAACAGAGTGTATCCATCTCCTATTAGGTGATCCAGTGGTCATCCCGGGCTCAGGGTCTCCCTTCTTTGGACTCACTTGAGAAGAGTCATTTTGAGTGGACAGGAAACGTGGAAACTGTTGAACCTGTCCATCCCTTCTAGAGAAATCCTTGTGATCAGACCCACATAGAGCAACATCTATCAAGTACACCTGCTGGGAAGGAGTTAGCTTTGTAACCCGGAATCCTTGTACTGACCGAGAGCCACTGAGACAGGCTTTTACTTGGAGAGTGGTAGGGACCCTCGTGATAGTTGACTACAGGACACTGTTTGGAAACAGCACTTGTGTCTGAATCTGCATGGACCACCTCCTTTTTATGGTGGTCTGTGCACACCCACTGCCTCGAGGTGGTCTCTGAAAACCGAGTTTGTTCCTGGAGTCTGGAAAGAGGGAAGATGATTGAATTGGCGGCAAGTGTCACATCTGCTGATGCTGTGTAAACGGCCACATGGGCACACACTTGGCTCAGCCATCCTGGTCCCTCCGCTCCTCTCCCCTTTCTATTTAAACAAGTCCCTTTTCCTGCGTTGGTCTTTCTAAGAAACAGTAATCCCGTCTTTAGGTTAAATTATTGAGTATCTGGGTTAAAATACAAGAGTTATATGGGAGTGGCAGCAAATTAAAAGTCATTACCACCCATTAACATTTTAACTCAAATTAATAGAGTAGAGTAGAGTAGAGTAGGCAACTGACAAGGCTCTGGGAAGTTCATGCGAATGAGGGATGGAGGAGCAGGGAACTCTGCAGGGCCCAGAAGGGGTCCAGTGGAGTCACACGAAGCAATTAGGCAGCCCTTCCTTATCTCTGACTCTGACTAAAGGTGTGCTTCTCCTTCCACCTGCTGACCTCAAGAGTGGGGACCCCCCACCCAGAGTTGAAATTCCCGAAAACCCCAAAACCGTATGTTTCATTTACACATCAACTAACCTCTCCATGCTTCTCACCCCAGAAACCAAGTGTTTTCATGTGATCTGCTTCTTGGGGGGTAATAAAGACTTCTCTTGGCAATCCTTTACACAGGTACCATCATCTTCATTTTACTATGGAGGAAACTGAAGCTCAGAAGGGGCTCCATTGCCCAAGATATCTCCGTTGGCAGAAAGGGAATTTTAATGCAGCTGGCCTCCTCTGAGCCTTGGTGACTTCTGGGATTGTGGGAAGGACAAGGTCCTCTCCAGCACAGTTTCTAAATGGATTTGTAAGTAGGCACCACCTTTGATTTTTACTGAATCCCTTTCATCCTGGTACGTCAAGATTAGAGAAACAAATTTATCTTCACTCACTGCCCACCTTCCACCATTGGTGAGACCGTAATCGTGAATTTCAATTTTCATCTGTCCACACAGAAGAAACCAGTCCTTTTAACCCAATCTTTAAATAAAAACCTCAACAATAAATAATAGTTTTTCTTATCCAAAATTCTGAGACCCAGTACCATACCACCCTTGAACTCGCTTGGAAAGCAGTTTAGAATGTTTGAGAAAAAACTAGAGTGGTAACAGTTTTGCTCTATCATCATCTCTGAAGGAGGAGCTGTGGATTCTTAGTGTTGGGGGGTCTTCTGGAGGGGGGTATAAAGATACAGAGTATCTTAGTTGGAATAGACTAATAAGCTATTGTATTTCTGCACCTCCCATAACTAAGAGAACCAGCCTTCCCTTCTGAAATTTACACTAAATTTGAATGTTCTCACAAATGCAACATTTCCCCCTTCAAAATCAGAATCCAGCGATAACAATATGGGAAAATAAACGGACACATTTGCATTCCATTTGTAGCTTTTGTAAATAGCAAAATTGTATATTAGCCGAAGAAAGAAAAGAAATACACCCAGGCAAGTGTTGTAAATGTTTCTGGGATTATCTGCAAGAGACCTTGAGAGGGACGTGGGCATGAGCTCCGTGGGGAGCTGGAAGTGATAGCAGAGGGTGGGGGGCAGAGGTTCAATTTTTTGCTGGGATTTTTCCAAATTCTTCAATCAGGATTAGAGATGGTTTTGAACCAAAACGTGATGTCAAGGATCAGATGGCAGAGATAAATGAAAAGGAACGTCCTCTCACGATTCTCAACAGTACTTCAGCGAAATTATGACTGGGATCTCTGAATCAGCTCCCCCAGTTTTGCCCAAACTCTAGCATGACCCTCCCCAAGAGCATCTAAGGAAGCTGGCCCTGGTCAGCCTCCCCTGGCTCTCTGTCTTGTCTCGTGTCACTCTCTCTCGCCTCTGTTTGGATCATGGACCTCTGCATTCTCAGAGCTGGGCCACTGGGTAGCAAAGGTGCACCCCTGTCCGTTCACTCACTCAGCCATGGCATGTCTGGAAGAAACCCAGGCACAGTTTCTGCCCTTGTGGAGGTTGGAGTCCTGTGGAATTTTTACAGATGAAAAACCCTGGGACCCAGAGACCAAGAGATGGCCCGCAGGTCCATTGCTAGTTTGAGAACTAGAGCAGAACTCTGTCTCTCCTGTCTCTGAGCTGAGCTCAGTGCTAGGTTTCCCGTGCCTACACTCTTCCATGTCATTTTCCATGATAGTCCAATGAAATTGAAAACTACTAAGAGTCAGGGAGATTTATTGCTCTTCTGGTCCCACATTATCCAGTGAACACATGTTCTCCCCATGGTCAATTTCAAGCCACCACCTTCATGTCACTGAAAGCAACGCTGGGAAGCGTGTGCCCTAACCCGCCATGATATGGATGTCTACCACGTACGTACAACAGATGAATCATCTCAAGGGGACGGATAATGGTAAAAGGTAGAAAATAAAGTTAGGAAGCGATGAGTTCTGAGCATGTTTGGCCTTTGTTTTAATAAATTTAGGTTGTTGAAAGTTTGTAGGCTTTGATTTCTAACAATGGCTCTGTTTCACGATCAGCACAAGCTGCCTCCAGCACGATACTAGTGACCAGTGGCAACAAGAAGTTGGCACAGTCCCAATGAACTGGTGAGCATGCTTGGCAAAATACCATTTCTGGAGGAAACTCCAGATGGGAGAGTCTCCAAAACCATGGCAGCATTCAACAGAATGTGAACGTGCTCGGATCCTGGCACAGCGCACCGGCTAGAAGAGAGTGCCCTGGGCCCCAAGTAGGCTTCTTCTAAAATGTCCCATTGGGAGTCCTCTTCTACATATCCCTACCCCACATGGAGTCTTTGTGGTTGTTCATCCTCTCTTTCCAGTTCCCTCAGTCTGGTTTGCCAAAGTAGACTGGAAAACCACAGAAGGATCAAGAGACAGTGAGTGTTTTTGGACCAGGTAAAGCAAGTAAACCCCAAATGCCAATGGTTTCTTCAAAACAAGTTTGTTTCTCTCTCATGTGCAAATGCCCCCAGTAGGCAGCCTGGGCTGGTTTGGCCACGGAGCTCCCTAAAGTCTTTAGGATTCAGGTCCTTCCAGCTTTTCTGTGTGCCATCCCTTTGATGAGGCCCTTTCTCACTGCTCATCACCTCCAGATTCCCAGGGGGTAGAATGGAGGAAGAGATAAAAAGAAAGGAAAGTTCCGGAAACCTATGGCACAGGGCTTCGGCTCACTCCCCTTGGTCCAGAACAGGGGCTACACCTCGCTGCAGGGGACTCTGGCCTTCTGTGCCCTCGGCTGAGAAGCCCATTGTGGAAGAAGGGAGGGACAGATGTGAGGGGCCGCAATGGGGACGGAAAAGACCACTGCAGGGTTTTTCTCTCTGCATTAGCTCTGCCTTAAGATGACTGTGTCTTGGGCAGAAATGCCTGGGTCAAGACCTGTTCATGCAGCTGAGTTTCATACTGTCATAGTTCTCTCTCTCTCTCTCCATTTCTTTCTTTCTTTCTTTTTTGAGATTTTATTTATTTATTTGACAGAGATCACAAGTAGGCAGAGAGGCAGGCGGGGGGCGGGGGGAGGGTGCGGCGAAGGGGGAAGCAGGCTTCCTGCTGAGCAGAGAGCCCAATGTAGGGCTCATCCCAGGACCCTGAGATCATGACCTGCGCTGAAGAGAGAGGTTTAACCCACTGGGCCACCCAGGCGCCCCAGTTCCCTGTTTCTTACCGCCCTATTTTGCCACATTCTTTCCTTGTTATCACCTGAGGGAGGCATCCTAGGAGGCACGATCTGTAATAAGCAGATCCTTCTATTCTAATGCGCTGACATCTGGGCCTTCCCTGACCTTGGAAGCTGCTCTCCCAGGGCTGGTGAATCCCAGAAAGAGGGAGGGATTTTCCTGGGAGTGTGTCTTCCATATGCAAACCAAGCCAATCCAGAGTCCACACCCCACCCACTTCCTGTACAGGCTCTCACTCTCTGGGCCAGTATCCCCCTGCCCTAATCACCCCCAATGTCCTACACCAGAAAACCAGGGATACCCCCTGTGCCCCCAGAGCCCACCGAAATTACACGGAGTGAATCCAAAGCCCGTTTACCCTACTCACCTATTCCTTCCCATGACAACCACCAGGAAGCCTCTTGCCCACGTTTTCTTCCCTCTCCTCCGCCTGCTGACGGACCCAGGAGCCTCTCCGTGTGTTCCCGTGTGGCATGGCCTGTATAACAGATTATCTTTTCAATGGCCACAGCCTCATGATCCTTCCCTTCCCCGCAGCTGAATTATAACAACAGCTATATTTAAAAGCATTTTAGAGCTGAACTTCGCAAACTACTTGAGGTACAGGACCAGGGTTTTTTCTCTGTTTTTAAATCTCATCGACTGCACGGTAACAGGTGTCTGACCACGTGACCAGCGTGCCTTTCACATCATGGGCCCCTCACCACGTGCGTCGAGTACCTGCACACTCTTCATTGAGGGAGTCACTGATCACGCAGAAGCCACAGCAAGTGAAACTTTTATGAACGTTTCTAAAGTCTTGTCTTCCATTTCTATACTCATCTCAGCGTGGACCAGGAACGTCCAGTTCACACATGGTCCCTGGACCACACTCCAAGTGGATCTTGCTCTGAGCTGATTTTGAGACCACGAACATGGCTGTTCGGAACTTAGCTTTTTGTGTGATCTCGATCTAAGTTCCAATTTCCCCGATATTAAATGGGGAAGATAATAACACTTAGCTTATGAGTTTTGGTAAGAATGAGCGAAGATCGTATAACTCAAGTACTTAGGAGCATGCGGGCATAAAGGAACTGTTCATTACATATGGACTTCTGCTTATTATTTAGGATAATGCAAAAATAGAAAGGATATACATACATAAGTATGCATATATGTAAAATGCAAAAGCAGTTATCTCCGGATCATGAAATTTGGGTTGATCTTTATTTTTCTCCACACTTTTCTCCATTTTATCAATTTTCTATGATGACCATAAATTACTCTGTAATCAGGAAAAAAAAGTCATTACAATTTGTGGTGCCTATTTGCACTGCACTGAACTTTTTTTTCTGCCAGAGTTTAATATTCTTTCTTAATAACCCAAGAGAAACACACATATTTAGTAAAGAAAATTGGTTTTGCAAACAATTTCCAACCTTTCTTTGATGTTTTGTGAGCAGCTACCTAATATTCCTAATGCAGTTTCTGAGGAAGGAGAACACCATCTATAGACCTTTGCCCGCTGGCATTGAGAAGCCCCGGAGATGAGTCCCTCTCCTATGTTCTCACCTGATGTCACCCAATGGTCACCCAACCTGGGCTTCTCTGTTGATTGCTCTATGTCATGGGCAAGTCCCAGCTCTTGGAGCAAAGGGGTGACTCAGAGAGATGTGTGCAGGGAGACCAAGGGGTAACTTCACACCTACATGGCACCCCAGTCCCCCCAGCTCCCAGAGCTGAAGGGAAGGACTCTCCCCTCGACCTCACTGTGGCTCAAACTCTGCCGCCCATGGTTTTGTGCATGCAGTGATACTGAGGATACGTTAAAATGAGGGGCAGAGGGGAAAAGACCAACATGAGGGTCATAATCCTTCCTCTTCAGGTCCTGACATAAAATCCTTGGCTTTATGTAATCATCAGGTCAATTTACTATGCAAAGCTCTCTTTGAGAAGAATGATCCTCACCTTGAAGCCAGCTCTGTGACCACTTCATATTTTAGAATATCCA